>JAODAL010000201.1:0-376499 GCA_025379985.1 Phyllomedusa bahiana
ATCCCCCAGCGATCGGCTTGATCTGCCAGAGTTTTCCCGACGCAAGTGTTAGGGGCCCTTTTAAAAGCCAGGACAAACCCCGGTCGGTTTTACGTGGTATTTGTCCTTTTTCCCGTGCCGTGCACACGGGCAGGGGGGGGCTTTTCTCTGCGGTTTCCCTCCCCTTTCACATAGACATTTTTCTTATTTGCAAAAACCCGGACGGAAGAATTGCCCATTTCTTTTTTTTTCGGGTCGCGGTGGTCTGTAACATTGCGAGCGGAAAACCCCGTACAGTGGGGCCCGCGGGTTTTCCATTAAGGCCCGTGCTGGGGAAAAGTTAAATTCCCTCGCGCCCCAACAGGAAAATAAAACATTTTAACACCCTAATAAAGTGGTTTGTCGTGTTGCGGGGCTTTTGTTTAAAAAGGAGGACCCCACCCCCAAAGATTTTTGCCAATGGCTACTTTGGTTTTAAAGGTTTTGGCCCATTAAAAAAACCCTTTTTTTCAATTTTTGGGCCCCACAGTGCCCCAGATCGTCCATTCCCCACATTTTAGCCACTTTGGGAAAAAATCGTTTTTGTTGATTTTTTGGTTTTTTCCCTTTAAAGGGGGTTTTATAGTATTTTTTAGTGTCCGTTTAAAAGAATAGTAAAAGCTAGAGAAAAAATTTTCGGAGAGTACCCCCTTTTGCCTAAAAATTTCCCCGTCCTGTTTTGTTTCCAGTATTTCTAACCCCAAACTAATATTAAATCTGTGGGAAAAAAGGTGTTTTAAAAATTTTTTATACCCCTTTGTTTTTTGCCATTTGAATGACGTCTTTAGTTGGTTTTTCCCCTTGGGGAATGTTGCAGCCCCTTCACTGCGGCCGTCCCTGCATGGCGCGCTCTGCCCATGTGGACTGAGTTAGATGGCTTTTAAGGGGGTCGTCTACTACAAGGTCACTGCTTTTTTGTTAAAGATCTTGCAAAAAAAGTACTTTGCAATGTATGTCCATTAACAGTGTCCTTCTTTCTGGTTCCCTTTTGTATGGGCTGCATCACTCCTCGGGTTGCTATAGCTACAGACCTGTTTGATTATCCTGATAGGCTGCAGCTTTGGGTTGTATAGTTTTCAGATTGGTTCTATGCACCCTGTGGAACCCAGTAACACCCCCCAAATTTCATAATGAAACAAAAAAAAACGGATGAGTCGTGAATCAGTGTAGAGAGAAAACCCCCCTTTAAAAGAACCTGTCCATGTTTACCCCCCCTTGTGAGGACAGCCAAGTAGGCAGATTTTGCTGTCCCACACTGGCCCCTTATTCTGTAAGAGGCAGGGTTTGAGTATTTTTTTCTCAAATCTGCGTTTTCACCGAAAAAAGATTTCTGAGAGTCCGGTTTTTTTCAAACCCCCCCACCTGAGGCTAGCCCCCCCCCACCCAACTGATGAACCTTTACTTTGAAGGGTAGAACATGAGAATAATGCAGGTGGGCGGGGCTAACACCCGTCATGAATAAGATTTGAGGGGTAAATGCTTAAAATGCTGATTTACGAATAAAGGGAACGCTGGGAAAAGCAGGTTGACCTGGCTTGTGCTGTCCCCGCAAGGGGGACAAACCTATGTGCAGGTTCTCTTTAATATCGATATAAAAACTGGCATCAAGCGCTTTGGACCCCTGTGTTAACGTCATTGCAGACCCAATTTTAAACGAAAATTTTTCCATTTTGATATTTTATCCCAACAAATACTGTTTAAAAGGGTCATAAATTTTAGTCGAAAATTGCATAAATAATTTTCCCGGGAATTAAATTTTTAATTATTCTTATTAGGGAGAGATGTTTTTCCCCCCAATCATCAGGCTTCAAACCTCTCCAACCCCCCAAAAAAAAGGGTTTTTTTCTCTGAAAAAATCCTTTAAAGGGGTTTGGGCTACTAAAAAGAATTGCTTTCAAATTATAGGGGAAAACAAAATAAAGACATTTTTCAAATATTGCTTTGTTCCTTTTTTTTCCCTTTCGGAGTACAAGTAATTAATCACCTCCCTGGGTATTTCAGTTCCCCTCAGTAACCCCCCTGTGTCAGCTTCCCCCCCCGTTTTGTTCTATGTGTGAGTGAATGATGTCATCGCAGGGTCGCCCCAGCTCTGTTCTGACAGCAGTTAAAAAGCTTGATTTATCTAAAGTAAAAGCCTAAATTGGGTTTTGTTGAGGGTCAGATAAAAATCCCGCTTGCAGTTTCAGAGAAGCTTCTGAACTAGTCGAATAATTAGCAACTGAAAACACGAGTTGAATAACCATGGAGCTGTAGCAAATTACAGTCATTCTGAACCAGGAAATGACAGAGTATTTCATTCATGCATTCCTATGAAATCTGTAGGGGGACAAATCCTTTTTAAAATTTGCTTGAGAGACGGGAAATTATTGGGGTTACTGAAGTATCAGGGTTTCCGTGCCCCAAAAAGTCTATGGAGAGGGGATGGTTTAAGAGTGGTGGAGACATGTATGGTGAGAAGTTAATGTTAGGGTTTCTGGGTTTATATGCTTTGTATACTGTTATTGTCCGCAGCTGCTTCGTGAGTGTTTATGGAATAAGGGAAAGGATTTTCCTTTTTTGTGTATGCAGCTTGGGAGGGAAAAAAATGGGTTAAAAAAAATAAAAAATACCTTGCCGGGTTATTTAATGCCCAGAAATAATCCTCATGTACACATACAGGACAGCCGTCTAGAAAAGTAAGATTACTTTGGTGTTTGTATTATATAGAAATGGCTTTTACAAACCAGTGTTGATTATAAAATTTATATACTGTATTATATATTTTACTGTGGGAGTAGAAGCTGAACCCAGTTGCATCTTGTATGTATTTAGTAAATTTCTCTATTCTGAATGTTAAAATGTAACATATTTCATTATTCCCGTTTTATTAATACAATTTAGCTTTCATTTCAGTAAGAAAGATCCCGTGGACTCGATGACGTGACGTTCACCAGCCAGTCTGAATGCGGGGGTGAGTTTTATATTTCTGCATATGTGCTCTGTAACCTTGTCGAATAAGCTTCTTAGGCCCTCCAGTGAATCTGATTCTTGGGGCCCACCAGTGGAGTCGACTACTCTATGTTTAATGATTTGTGGGGGTCAAGCCTCTAAGATCTTCTCCGATTCCGGGGAAGGAAGGGAGCAAAATCCTTCACCTGTCTCCTGCGCAGTGGTGCTCCGTCCCATCATTGTGAAAGGAGAAGTGCTGCACAAAACCCATTCGTTAATAGAGTGGTCTTGCGTTTGCTTTGCAGTGACCCAGAGTCGATCGTAAGTTCTTATCAACAACTTGAGGCCTTAACAACGGCTTAAAGGGGTTTCTCCTACATTGATTCTTCTTAAACCCCAGTTCTGTTCTCTTGGGTTTTACTTTGATTCAGGGGCGTGCTTACTGGCTTCCAATAGGCTGCAGTAGAAGCCAGGTCTGTAGCTATATCAACCAGTGTGGCAGCCTATCAGAGAGAAAAAAAACAGGTCTGTAGCTAGGGCCCAACCAGTGCTGGCAGCCTATCAGGAGGGGATCAAAAACAGGTCTGAAAGCTTTTTAGAAACCCCATTTGTGGAAGCCTTTTCGGAGGATTAAAAACAGGGTCTGTAGCTAAAAGAAACCCATTGTGTTTAGTTTTACGGGGGGAGTTTCAAACGGGTTCTGTAGTATAGAAACCCAGTGCTGGAAAAGCCAATCAGGAGAAAATTAAACCAGGTCTGTAGCTATAGAAACCCAAAGTGTGGAAAGCCTATCAGGAGGGGTTTCAAAAGGTCTGGCTTCTATTTGGTGCAGTATAAGTAAGGTTTCTTTCGTTTATAGGCCCTGATGAAAGCCCATACAAGGGGGATATCTGGGAAATGGGTAGGTCGCTGTTAAGGGAAAACATATTGCCCAAAAAGGGGAAATTGTTTTTGCGGTTTTTTAAAAACAAAAAAAAGCAGCAACCCTTGGGAGTGAGAAAACCCTTTTTTTAAAGGGATTTGCTAGTGATTTAAACATTTAAATGTGTCCCCCGTATAGGAATTTGGGTTCCCCCAGTAAGTTTTATGTCTCTCAGTGGGTGGAAATATTTTTATATGCCCCCAAAGTATGGTTATAGACATTTTATAGGCCCCCAAAAACAAGAAATTTTAAAAAGTTTGGTTAGGCTGTGCACACCCAAAAAATTATATTTGAAAAACGTAAGCATAGGTGCACACTTCCCAAGGCAATAGCATACATCTAAAAACAAATTTCAGGGGGCCCAATAAAAATTTAAAGTAAAAACAAAGGTATATAGGAATTTTTGAAAATGCATTATGCAAAGGAAAAATATGAAAAATTGGGTTTTCTTAGTTTGAAATTTTTTGTTTAAAAAAATAGTTTAAGCCACCTCCCAATAGCGTAAAAGGGGTTTTCCCAAGAAGGTAAAGCCCCAAACCCAAAAACCCATTTTTTTCCCTCACTAGGAGCCCATTTCCAGGAATAAAAACATCTAAGGGTTGGGGTGATGGGGAATTTTGTACTGAATAACAATTTATAGGAAGGTTATAGGTCCCCCGTAGGTAAAATGGGCCCAGGTTATATGTCCCCAGTAGGTATATAGGCAGTTCTATGTCCCCCAGTAGATATATAGACAGGCCCATAGGTGGGCATTTTGTTGGCGGCAGGGCCCCCCTTTGAAGGGGAAAACCCACCCCCCTTTTGTGAAGCCACGCCTCCCCCACCACAGCCCAAACCCATTTATTTGGGCAAAAAACCCCCCCAAGTGTCTAGAAAATTTGCCCTAAAAAAATCATAATGTGGTAAAACCCCCCCCCCCCGTGCGCCAAATTGCCCCCCGGGCCCCCAAACCTCCCCCTTCCCCCCTTCAGGGTGCTTAAATTATCCCCCCCCGGAAATTTGATTTTTTTGCAGGGCCCTCCCTCCCCCAAATTTTTTTACCCCCGTACAGCAGGGCCCTTTGGCTTGTGGGGAAAGGGGAAATATGGGCATTCCGATGTAGGTTTGCTTGGCAAATGTTGAACTTCCCCAAACACAGGGCAACCATTTGACAGTAAATGTTTTTGTTTTGGGGGCCCGGGCAGCCGGTGCGGGGAAAGAAAAATAGGGGGTTTTTGTTTGAAAAAATGTCTAGCAAAAGGACTGTCCTTTTGCCTTTAGCAAAAAAATCGGGCCCCCATAGAAACCAATCAATCAGAGTTCATACCAATCAACCCAGAAAATTAAGAACCAATCAAGCCCAGCTTTTATTTTTTTTAAAGAAACTATATGAAATGAAAGCGGGAGCTTGATTGGGTTTGCTGGGGGCCCTTGATTGGTTGCTATGAGTTTTTAATTGGTTTTTTCTATGGGCAATAGAGAGTCTTACTGCTAGACGTTTTCATACATAAGGGCCATAAACCTTTTTTCGGGTTTTTTTCCTGACTACAATGTTTTTGAAGTGTATTGATTTCCCCAAAAATCCCGCTCATATAATGCAGGGATCTGTTTGCAGTGTGTTTTTTTTAGGTCCCCTTTAAATTTCCATTTTTTCGCCCCCCGTTTTATGGCAAAGTGTTTGGGGTTTCCCGTTAAAATTTTTTTCTCAAAAGGGGAAAATGCGGTGGAACTGTTGACTTTGGGAGGGCACATTTTGGTCCCTTTTTAGAAAATTTTCTTTTTTTGACTTTAAAAATTGAAAAAAATTTTAGGTTGAAAAAAAAAAAAAAAACCTTTGTTGAAATTTCCTAATGTGGGTTTTTTTCCCAAAATTTTGGGCCCTTCCCGGTTTGGAAATGATGGCAAAAAATTAAACCTTGGTATTAAAGTTATTAGTTTTGAAGGGATTTTTAAAAGGGGGGGTCTCACAAACAAAGATTTATAGTTTAAAAAGGGGGAATAAAAATGTCAGCATGTCCGTCCTAGGATACCAAATTTGGGAAATGTTTTTTATGTTGAAACAGCCCTAGTGAAATGGAAATGTTAGTTTAGTTTTGTGACTCGATGTGCAGTCCCCCGTAAAATCACCCAAAAGAGAGAAAACCAAGGGTTTTTCTGTGCAGTCTCCATAAATCAGGGTTTTTTGACACAATGCACAGTCCCATGTAAATCCCTGTTTGTGACACGATTTTGGGGTCCCCCATTTTAAATTTTTAGAGAGCCAGCTTTTATTTTGAAGTCCCCCGTAAATGATTTTTGTGGGGTCAGATTTGCGTCCCATGTAAAATCACAGTGGACATAGCTGTGCTGTGCAGTTTTCCCGTAGGACACTTTTTGTGGGAAATAGAAAGCGCCCAAAAAAAGCACGTACAAAAACTTTTGTGAGACAGAATGTAAATCCCATGCAAAAAAATAGAAAGAGGGAAAACAGCCCCGGTTTCGTGCAGCCCCCGTAAATCACTTTTGTGGGCACGGGGAAAAGCGCGTCCGTTGTACAACAAATTTTGGACAAATGGGGCAATCACAAAGTAAAATTCCCCAAAAGGTGAGAAAAATTTGCTGTTTCTGTGCCGTTACCCCGGTAGGACAATTGGGACACAGATATACAGTCCCATGTTTAAATTTTGGACAGGGGGAACACCCGCTGTTTTCCCTTTTTAGTCCCAATAAATCACTTTTTGTGGGAAAAGATGTGCAAACCCACCCTACTTTTTTGTGCACAGATGGGGCGTCCCAAGTTTTCAACACTTTTGTGAGACAAAATTTCGCAGTCCAAAAAAACCCTTTTAGACAGATGTTTCAGTGCCCATGTAAAAACAAACCCATAAAAAAGCATATAGTTTTTTTCTGCAGGGTTTGTAGGGTCGAGGTTTTAAAAATAATGCAAAGGGTATATCACTATTGGGGGAGAGAAGGGAAAAGAGAAAAAAAAATACCCATCTCTCCAGGTCCCTTTAATGTTTTAAAATTCCATTCAGTTACAAAGTATTTTAGAGATAGCGGGAAAATTTTAATATGCAAATTTGGTTACCCCGAAATGTGTTTGTATTTTGGACGGGATTTTTCATTTGTGTGTACACATGGGCCCTTTCAGTCCCAACAGAAGTTCGTCGCCTTTTCCTGTTGTGGGGAAACCCAAAACCCTTTTAACCTGACTTAAAATTTTTTCCAATTTTTGGGTTTTTTAATTGGGGCCCCTTTTTGAAAGCTGAAAACCTTCCCCAAAAGCGTTTTTTTTAACGAAAATAAAATTTCTTTACCCGCCCGAAATATTTTATCATTTAAAGGGAAAACGAAAAAGGGCAGTTTTGGCAAAAAAAAAAGTTTTTTCGCCCCCAGAAAAGTAATGTGAAATCCCAAAAAAATAATTCACTTCAAATCATGGGGTTTTGTTTCATAAACATTTGGGGAATGAATTTTTGGGGCTATTTTGACCATATTTTTAAAATTTTTGTTGAACCCCCCCCCCATGAAAAACCCTTTTTTGCCCCTCCCCAAGGTTTCCCCCCCCAATGAAACTCCCAAATTTTTTGATTGAAGACATTAAGGAAAAGGGAAAAAATTCCAGGTTTTTACATGCCCCCCCCAGGTTCGTCCCAAGGGTTCTTTTTGGTTTTTTTTCCCCCAAAAATTTCCTCTTTTATCCTACCCCCCAAAAAAGGCTCAATGATGTTCATGTCCCGGTGACTGGGCCGGGGAAATCCTGGGGGGCCCCCTCATGTCTGGTGACTGGGGTGGCCAGTCCTGGAGCCCCCCTCATGTCTGGTGCTGGGCCCCCCCCCGGGCCCCGTCCTGGAGGGAAACCCCAAAGTCCCGGTTGGGCTGGGCTGGGCCAGTCCCCGGAAAAACCTCATGTTTTGGTTTACTGGGGGGCCGTCTGGAGAAAACCCATTTTTCTGGTGAAATGGGTGGGGCCCGTCCTGGAAAAACACCCCCATGTTTTGGTGACTTTGGGTTTGGGCCCGTCCTGGGCACCTCATGTTTTGGTGGGCCCGGGCCCGGCCCGTTTCCCGGGAGCAATCATGTTTTTGGGGCTGGGGCCCGGCCCCCGTCCTGGGCAACCCCATGGGCTGGTGGCCTGGGGGTGGCCCAAATCCTGGAGCACCTCATGTTTTGGGGACTGGGTGGCCAAGTTTCCCGGGAAGGGACCTCAAGTTTGGTGACTGGGTGGGGGCCCAGTCCCGGAAACACCCAAAGTCCCGGGGACCCGGGCGGCCCCGTCCTTTGGGGTACCTAATGTTTTCCCCGGGGACTGGGCTGGCCCGTTCTGGAACAAAATAATTTTCTGGTGAATGGGCTGGCCGTCCTGGAAAAACCTTCAAGGGCTTTGGGGCTGGGCTGGCCAAATCCGGGGGCAAAATTTTATGTCCCGGTGAATGGGGGGGTGCCTTGGAAACAAACCCCATGTTTTTGGGGACTGGGCTGGCCAAATCCCCGGAGCACCTATGTCCCGGGGTTTACTGGGCTGGCCATAAAATGGGAAAACCCCTTTTCTGGTGAAAAGGGCTTGGCCAGTCCCCGGAAAACAACCCTCAAAGTCCCGGTGGATGGGCCCGGCCAGTCCCTGGAGACCTCATGTCTGGGGACTGGGTGGCCAGGTTTCCCGGGCAACCCCCCAAAGGTTCCCGGTGACTGGGCCTGGCCAAATCCTGGGGGCAAACCTTTATGTCTGGTGACTGGGCTGGCCCGTCCTGGAGCCCTCATGTCTGGGTTTTTGGGCTGGCCCGTCCTTTGGAGCCAAACCCCATGTCTGGTGATTTGGGCTGGGGCCCGTCATGGAGCACCTCATGTTGGGATTGGGGGTGGCCAGTCCTGGCACACCATGTCTGGTGGGGGTGGGCTGGCCATTCCCCGGGGGACCTCATGTAGGTGACTGGGCCTTGGCCCCGTCCCCGGGGGGCCCCCTCCTTTTTCCCGGGGACTGGGTGGCCAGTCCTGGAGGCACCCCCATGTGGGCCCTGATGGGTGGCCCGACCTGGAACCCCCTTGATCTTCTTTGCCCTTTAGGAAAATGTGATGTAGAGATGGATTTTATGGGGGTTTAAACACCCAAACCCGGCTGCAAAATTTGGGCCCCCTTTTATGATACGGAAAGTAAGAGGTAACTAATACCCTTTTCCCATTTTTTAGGCAAAAGTTTTTGCTTTTTCCCCCTTGCAAAATGTTTCGCCACCCCATGTAAAACCCCAGACCATGATTTTTCCCCCACCAAAAATTAAAATGTTTTTTTTTGGGTGTATCTTTAAACCATTTCGGGCTCCAGTTTGGTCTCCCTGCAGTATTTGGGCACTGTTGTTAATTCAAATTTAAGATTCATCTGAAAAAATCCACCTTCGGCCCCCTTTTCCAAAGGTTTCCCTCCCTTTTTTTGGGCTGTGGGCTTTGGCAAATTTCCCCCATGGTTTTTTAATTGCCTTTTGTTTAAAAAAGGGGTTGTTCCCCCTTTCAAACTTTAAACCCCACCCCAGTGGTTTTGGCAGCATTTGGATTTTTGGGAAATTCAGGGGGTGTTCTTGTTCCCGCCTCTTTCCTCCTCTTCCCCCCCCCCCTTCCCCCCTTTTACCCCCACCCGAAAGCCCCTCCCCCATAAACTTCTTATACGCAAATTTTGGGGGGGGGAGGGGGGGTTTGCGCCCGAGTTTTTAAACCCCCGGGGGTGCCTGCCTAGGTCTGTTTTCCAGGCTCCCGGATCAGCTGTATTTTTTAGCTCCCAAAGGGGGACAGGAAGGAGGGGTATCTATTTATGGTTGGAGGGGCCCGAGGTCCCTTTGAAGCTGTGTATGCTAATAGCAGGCCCGGAGGGATGTAAGTGGTTTCCTATACCCCCTGCCCTTTGCATTACAAAATTCTGCACATTCCAGCAAAAAAACAAACCCTGTCAAAAAACCCGAAAAAGGGCCAAACTTGAAGTGTTTCTATTTTTGGATGTGGGACTAGTACAAACAGAGATGAAGCATTCACATGCCCCGTGATTGTATAGTCAAAGTTCCAAAAGGACACCCTCCCTGATTATAGTAACACCAAAAGGGTTTTACCTGCTGTCAGCCTACCTTCTCCCCTCTTTAATTCCCGTTTTAGAGAACAGGAGGGGGAAACAGGCCCCAAACAGGGTTAAACCAGGCGCAAGGAAAAAAAAAGCCAGAGCCTTCCCCCCCCCTCCAGTAGGAAATTCTTTGGGGGGGGGCTCTTGCTCAGAACCTGTAAATTTAGGGGATGATGAGTTATTAGACCCTGACAGCCCCGTAGATAAGGATTTAAAGGCCAAAATGTATAGAGATTTGAGAAGCTGTTTTAAAACCCCAATAACAGGGCTAAATCCAAAAACAGAAAGGGCAATTTTTTAATGAAAATATTTGCAAAACTGCTTCTTTTTTTTAAAAATCTTTTAATTTTAAAAACCCCAATTTTTTGTACGAGGACCCAAACCCTTTAAAATGCCCGGTTTTGGGGGGAAATGATTCGATTATGGAGACTTTCAAGAAACCCAAACCTAAAAAAATGTTCTAGTTGAAACAGGGACTTGAGGGTGACCAGGGCCCGTTGGGTGTGCTGAAGTGGAAGAGGGGCTGGCTTTTGATTTTCGAAACCCAACAAACGTTTCCCCCTGAGCAGTTGTTTTTGCGGGGTCTGGCCCCGACCTGGGTTTGCAAAAAACTCTCCAAACTCTTCAAATCTTTTTTTAATTTTTTTGTATTGGGCCCCTGGGAAACATTAAAAGTCCAAGCCAAACCCTTTTTAGTGGTTGGTCCCAGCCCTTTTTATTAAACAAAGGGGGTTTTTCGCCCGGGTGGATTTTTGGGATGTTTGTCAGAGGGGTTTAAGTTGCAGTTTCAAAATAAAGGTTTTGGGGGGCTGGAGTTTTTTTTATACTCCCCCAACCCACTAATTTAACCCGGGTCAACTTTGTGAGAACAGGGTGAGGTGGTTTAAACTAGGATTTGGGTGCATTTTTATGAAAAGGCGACAAAAAAAACTTTCCCTTGGCCCAAAAATTTGACCCTTTTTCGTGCTCCCTTTCCTTGATTAAATATTTCAGCGTGAAGCAAATTTTTTTTTCGTTAAAAAAATTTTCTTTGGGAGGGGTTTTTTAGCTTTCATAAAGAGTCATTTCTTAAAAACCCAAAGGATGAAAATTTTAAAGTTCCCGGGGTTTTAAGCTTTGGTTTCCCCCAAAATGGGGAAAAGGAGCGACAGAAATTTTGTCAGGGTTTAGTCTCGGGGGAGCTGAAAAATCTCTTCCCCCCCCCCGGGAAGTTTACACAGAAGGGTCATTATTTCTTTTCACTTTTGGGGGCATGTCTGAGAAATGAAGTTTTCTCCCCGCTGGGGGCGAGAAAACATGCCCCCCATTTCACGAGCTCTACTTTACAAAAAAACACAAAAAGGGTTTCCAAATGCTGGGTTGGGGGAAAACCCTTTAACATTTCTAAATTTTTACAAAAGGGGTTTTTCGGATTGCCAAAAAATTTTTGAATTCCCCTTTTCCAAATTTTGCCATGTTTAGTGTTAACCCATTAGGGGGGGGGGGGGCCCTTTTTAGCTTAAAAAAAGGGTAAACCCCTTTTATTGGGTTAACTTTTAAACTGTGGGACTAGGGTAAGTTAAAAGGGGCCCTTAAACCCAAAAAGCAATTTCTTTTTAGAAAATTTTCTTCCCTTTTACGTTAAAAAAAAGGGTTCTTAAATTTTTTCCTGCTTCCGTACACACACTTCCCTAGGTTACCGGACCACCTTTCTGCTCTAGCAGGCCCTGGTCAGGTTGGGATGTCACCCTTTCCCGCTATATCTTTTTAGCAGCACGGGGTTTGTTTATTTTTTGTTACTGAAAGACTTTAAAACCCCTTTTTGGGCTCTGTTTTGAAATTTGGCCCCTGTGTTTAGACCCCTCACCACTAAAAGTCCCTCCAATTAAAATAGATAAGAATTGCGGCAGAGATACCCCTTTTTCCGCTGTAGAAACTGCCCACTGTTAAACAGGAACCCGGGGGAGTCTAAGCTGTAGAACAACCCCACAGCCCCGAACAGGGTGGGAGCCTAAATTGTAGAAGTCCACCCGCCCGAACAAAAAGGGGGAGGGCTGAAGCACTTTGAACCGCCCACAGCCCCGAACAGGAAGTGGGAGTTGAAGGGACTAGAAACCCCCCAACCCGCCTTGAAAAGGAAGTGGGATTTTGAAAAAACTAGAAACCGCCCACAGCCCTGAACTGGGAAAATGGGGTTTTGAAAGCACTAGAAAACCCCCCACAGCCTTTAACTGGGAAATGGGAGTCTAAAAACTTGAAAAACCCACAGCCTGGACAGAAGGTATGGTATTTAAGGGTGTGAATGGGCCCCCCCAGCCTACCGAAGGAAAGAGTTGAAGGTTTAGAATGGCCCCCAGCCCCGAACAGGAAGGGGGGAGCCCGAAGCTGTTGAACTGCTTAACCCGCCCCGAAAAGGAAGTGGGAGCCCGGCTGTAGAACCACCCACAGCCCCCGAAGGAAGTGGGAAACCTGAAGTGGTTTGAATTTTGGGCCCCCCCCCCCAGCCCCGAACAAAAGTGGGAAAATTTTAAACAAGTTTTCTAAATCGAGAAATGTTTTTGGCTTGCTCAAAAAAATAGTAACCGGGGTGTATAGCGGGGATATGGAGGGGTGTATTGATATTTATGTAATTTCTGTATTTTTGGGGGCTATTGAAGAAAAATTTTTCATGCCGACGTTTTGGAAACCCAGAGTACGTCGTGTGAAGTACCCCTTTCTCTGCACTGCCATTTTGGGTTTGAGTGGGTTGCCCCTGCGCCCGCTGACTGTGGAGATGTGGGAGCCGGGGAGCTGGCGTAGTTTGGGAGGCCCGGGCTCTTTGTGGGGTGGGCAGGGAAGCTTATTAAAGTTCCTGTTTTTTAATTATTGTATAAACGTGTTTAAAATTTTTTTGTTGCTGGCCTTTTCCTGCCCTGGTGGTGATGTGATTCCCCGGGGGGGTGGTTTAAATTTCAGGAGCTGCTGGGTTTACAGACCCCCAAAACAGCTGGGCAGTGATTTCGGGGGGCTAAAAATTTCGGCTGCAGAAAGGGAAAACAGCCCGGGAAAATTTAAAAAAGCCCCTTTAGAGCTCTTTTTTTCTGACCCCTTTGGGGGGCGTTGGAAAACATAAAAAGGGATTTAAAAGCCCCGGACTTGAAATTTATGTCACCCTATATAAAAAACGTCGGTAAGAAAAAAGTTACACAAATACAAAACTTATTTTTGTGTTAAAGTTTTTTTACAAAAAAAAAAAGTGAAAAAAAAAGATTTTTAATTTTTCAGTTTTTCCTTATATTATTAAAAGAAACAAAAAGAAATTCTAAAAGTAAAAAAAATACATAAAAATTTAAAACCTTATTCCCTTTTTGAAGAAATTTGTAGGTTTTTGAGGTAAAAAAAGGTTCTAGGGGTTAGTCTTGTAAAAAAATAATAAAAAAAAATGGACCTGGTCAGGAAAGGGGGATAAATGAACCAAGCCAGGAAATGGTTTTAAAAAAGGTGTTTTTTGCAAAAGCTTTTTTCACCGAAACCCGCTCTTTCTCAGCGCCTTCGGGCTTCCCTCTTCCTGTTCAGGCTGTGGGAGGTTCAAAAGCAGTGGGTTAAATATCAGCTCTTCTAAATCCTTGGAGCTGGGTTTGGCTATGTTCCAAAAGGGGTCTTTTAGGAAAGATCTTTTGTTTTTTTAAATTGCGGGTGCAAGCGCCCCAAAATACGTCCTGTAATTTCGGTAAAAATAGCTCTAAAAGACAGCTATGATTAACCCGCCATTTTCCCTTCTCAAGCCCCATATACGGCCCCCCGGCCCGGGTTTAAAGAAAGTGAAGGGCCAGGGCCCCTTCCCCCCCGCCGCTTTTGAAGAACGCACTGATCCGCACGTTCCCTTTCCCAAACGCACATCGTCTGGCGGCGCATACCGCCACATTTCCGCAAAAACGCCCATGTGAAAAATCACCTAGAAAGGGGAGAATATTGATTTGGGAAAGGTTTTAATCAGAAATGCAGAAGGCTACAAGGGGCTCTAAAATTCTTAAAGGGAAATTTTGTCATCAAAAAAATTTCCCTTTTTGTTTAATTCCAAATTTTTTGTTAAAACATTTTGTAGGAATTTTTTTGGGTTTTGTTTTTTTTAAATTTTTCCCCATCAAATTTCAGTATTTTTTTTTTTTTTAAAAAATATTTTGAAAAATTTCCCGCCCGTTTTTTCCCTTTTGGCCACTAGGCCTAATTAAACGTTCGACCCCTTCTGTTCTGTTTTTGAGAGCCCTTTTAGCAGTGTGCCCCATTTTCAGTACAAACAAAGGGCAAGCTGAAAGGAGACACCAAAGGGTACAGATAACACCCGGAAAACCACCGTCACAAGAGGAGTTTTCCCCAGCTCCCCCCCCCCCCTTTTTCACGTGAAAAAACTCCTTTCCTATCAAGTCTATGGGAAGAATCTGTCTTAAAAATCCTATGTGCAGGAAGCTTTTCTGTAAAGTATCTTTTTGAATGCTTTTTGAAGCAGTGCAAAAAAAGAAGTCTTCCCCACAATTTTTATATAGCGGCCCCCAAAAGAGAAAAATTTCAATCAGGGAAAAAAAAAACGAAAGAGGGGGAAAAAAAAGGACAGGGGGTTGATTTAATAAGTAAAAAAAAAAAAAAAATTTTGGCCCCAGTTTCCCCTTTTTAAAGGTCTGTCATAAAAAAAAAATAGGGGGCTCCTTTTCTTTTGATAAACACAGCAAAGCAGGGGATGTCCCCATCCAGCCTGATCTGCTAGAGCTGAGAGAGGTGGTCAGCAACCTAGGAAACCTTCTGTAAAAAAGCTGGAGATGAGAACTGCTCTAACTTTGAAATGAAGCAAAAACGGAACAGCAATGTTTTTTTTTTTTTGGTAATGTTCTTTTTTTTAACCTTTCCCCCAAAATTGATGGGAATACCTCTTCAAAAAAAGCCTCTGTACCATTTTAAAACAGTGTAATACAGCCACCCCCCAACAAAAGGGGGCCCCCCCCCTTGGGAAAAAAAACACGGGGCCCCCTCATTTCAAAAACTGTCTGACAGAAAGGACCGTCCTTTTTTCCCCCTTTAGAAAAGCAGTGGGAAGGTCTGCTTTTCGGCGGGTTGCCCATGGGAAACCCAAGGACAGTCTTACCCTTAAAGGGGTTTTTTCTCACTACAAATGATTTGGGGGTTTTTTAATTTAAAAAAGGATTTTTAAAAACAAGCACTTGCAATATTTGTTCATTAAAAAAGGTTCTACTAAAATTTTGAGCTAGCCCTGTTAGTATTATACATCACCTTCCAAATCTCAATAGTACCGAAATGTTAAATCCTTATTTTTACTGGCTTTTCAGGTTTTAAATGACTAAACACCTTTAAAGGGACAGGTCGGAAGGCAGAGAGCCCCTCCCGCACAAATTTCTTTTTGGGGTGGAGGGAGGAGGAGGGGGAACTAGGGCCCGTCTTTTGCCCGGGAGTTTCCGGTTTTAACCCTGGTGTGCCTGTTCCTCCTGCTCTCTACCCCAATAGATGTGACAGCAGTGACCCGGGTCTGTTACTTTAAATTCAGGGGATATGTCTTTGGGGGGGAACGGGGGTGATTACTAATAGTACGGGGGGACGGGGGGGGGGCATTGAATATTTTATGTTCTCCTTATTAGTGAGCATTCTGAAAAATAGAAAAACACTCCCTTGTTGTTGCTGGAGATGTGGGACTTGAAAAGGTTTGCAGGGGATATAGGAACACATGCATCCCCACTGCTCTATTGCACACAGCTTCATTTTCCCTCTCAAAACACCCCATAGATCACCCCTTCCTCCCAACAGACCTAGGCGGGGGCAAAACACAGGGGGGAATTGAGCAAACCCCCCCCCCCCCCCTAAAAATTGAAGTTACTTTAGCGCCTGTGGGGCTGAGGGGAGGGGGGGAGGGGAGCAAAACAGACAGCCAAAAAAACACCCCCACATTCAATTTACCGGGGACAGTGAAAAGCAGGGAAAGCTCGAAAATGGGGACAACTTTTTAAATTTTTCATAATTTAAGGTCCTATTATTTTTTATAAAATATATATATAAAATAAATTTTTATATATTTTAATATTTATTTAACTTGAAATGCATATGTTGGGTTGTGCCCCTATTTATCTAAATTATATGTGTGTTTATTTTTTTTTATGGGGTTTGGGTTCTATAGGGGAGTTCTGCTCAATTTAAAAGTAAAAAATAATTTGGGGTATGGGACCTACTTTGCGTTGGGGCCCCTTTCTGTGTGCCCTCCTATGGCTACACAGTGGTACAAGTTTCAGGTTACGCTGCCCGGGGTTTTAAAACCCCCAAAATGGTGTAAACCCAGGGCCAAATGTTAAAATTCCCCTTGTAATTTGATTACACCTATGTGTGACGTATTTCGTGATTGTGGCTTTTGCAGGTCTCTCCAGTGACAGCGACCTCATCTCTTTGACCGTGGATATAGACTCTCTGTCCGGGACAGACGATGGAATGGCTTCCAATCAGATTTCCCCCAGTAAACCGTTCCCCGTGCCTCCGTCCCCTGGTTCCGCAGCGCAGAACTTTCCTGGCTCCAGCTATGAAGGGGTTAAAACCGAAGCAGAAAAAGAAAGCCGCAGCTTGTTCTCTGCCAAACTAAAGCAGAAGCTTGGCAAACCCATACCGGCGAGGGGCTGGGGATGAAAACCTTCCCCCGAAAAGGAACGGAGCCTATGAACCGCTTCGGGTTTTTAGGAAAGGTGTCGTCTCCTTTGGAGGGTGTCAAGGTGACTTTTTTACTAACATTGCTTGAAAAAGGAACCCCCGGCTCTCAAGAAATCTTAGGCTTGTTACAGGGTTAAATTGGGGCGATTTTCCGCGTATTCGCGCCGTACCCCTCAAATACAGGAAATCCCCCCCCCCCCCAAGTAATTACGGAATCCACAGTTTCATAGGGGAAAAGGTTTACCCTCCTCTTCCCGGGGTACAATATGATTTTTTGTCCCAGGGAAAATGACAGTTATGGGGCCCCCGCCCCGGGGGAAAAACCCGCACCCCCAAATTTCCCGCACTGGCCATTGGGGGTTTGTACGTGGGCCCCCCAATTCCCCCGGTGACTGCCCTTACGTTCGGAGCATCTTTTTTTGGAAAATTCTACATTGAACCGGAAATGCTAAAAAAATTGCAACAGACCGGACCCTGAGTGTTTTGGGTTCCATTGAAAATTTTGGGTTCAATGGGGTAAATGAAAGTTTCTGCATCGGGGGTTAAAAAAATCT
The DNA here is from genome assembly GCA_025379985.1 of Phyllomedusa bahiana. NCBI lineage: Eukaryota > Metazoa > Chordata > Amphibia > Anura > Hylidae > Phyllomedusa > Phyllomedusa bahiana. The sequence continues at coordinate 17,138 of JAODAL010000201.1, forward strand.
ACGATCATATGCCCCTGGGGGGAAAAAAAACTTGAGAATCGCTTTTTTGAAAAGTCGGGGCGTTTTTGTAATCTAGATACAAAAAACAGATGCTGTCAATCAGGCCTCTGGGAAGTAAGATATTGGCGGTATTAAAAGAGGCTGGACTCGCGGACAAGGTTGAATTCTACCGCTGTACAAAGCATTGGTCGTCCCCACTTAGAAAAATGCTATCCCTTCTGGGGGCCCAGTTTATGAAGAGTGAATGGAGTAGGAGAGTCAAGACGAGCAACCAAATTATAAAGGGGGAAAGGAGCATCTTAGTTATGAGGAGAGGTTAGTAGAATTGAACTTATGTAGTCTTGAGAAAAGACGGCTTCGGGAAGGACTTTGATTAATTTATTTTAAATATATAAATGGTCCCTACAAAAAGTTTGGGGAGAAATTATTTCAAGTGATGCCCCCTCAAAAGACAAGGGGACATTCCCTTCGACTAGAGAAAAAGGGATTCAATCTCCAGAGGAGAAAATCATTCTTCACTGTAACTGTAAATCTGTGGAATAGCCGCCTGAGCAGCTGGTCACAGCAGGAACTGTAGAGAGTTTCAAGAAAGGCTTAGATAACTACCTGGAACTAAGAATATTAATGCGTACGTAGCTATGTAAAATTCTGGATCCTGGCGGGGTGGCGGCCTCTGGGGTCAGAGATGGGGTCTCCCTGGAGCCAAGATTGGTTCTTGCCCTTGGTGGGTTCCAGGGCATTCACCAGTGGGAGGGCTGGGCTTAAAGTCCTTGTCTCCCTCCCGTCACCCACATTTTCCCACCCTTGGTTGAACTTGATGGACACATGTCTTCTTTCAACTGTACTAACTATGTAACCGTTCCTCTGTTATTCCTCTGGGAATTTTGTGATTTAATTGATAATGAGAGCATGTCCCTTCTCAGTCTGTGTCCAATCAGTACTGACATTATCAGGCTGTATAGGTATGTTCTATGTTGACGAAGGGAACAACAACTCCCAGTTGTCAATGTATTCTTAGGCTATGTTCACACGGCTTAACTGCGGGACGTAATTACGCCGTGGGGGAGGGAGGAGGGGGCCGGCACTTTGCCGGCCCATAGACTTGCATTACCAGCGGCGCGTATACGCCGCTGGTAATTCACATGTCACTTTCTCCCCCCGCGGTGTATTCGCCGAGCGGGGAGAGGAGACGTAATCCATAGTTCTCTATGAGAGCTGTGGATTACAGTAATGACTGGGACGTATTCCAGCTGTAATTTGCGCACTCCGGCGCGTAATTACAGACCGAAATACCGCCCATTTTAAGCCGTGTGAACATGGCCTAACATGTCAAGTTGGGATAATCTAAGAACAGCGCAGCGTAAGAGACAATGCTCCAAAACTGTAACTTCATGAGTAGTTCTTGTCATTTCAATGGACAGGTCTGTCACAGCAAATACTTGCTCTCTTTGAGGCATCAATTCACTTTTGAAAACCAGTTTTAATTTGCATGTAATCTGCATAGAGTTTTGAGCAACTTCTCTAAAATTGTACTTATTCTGCAGCATATCCTGTTTTATTCATGTTGTGCATAGTGGGGGTTGCAGTTTATTCACAATGTTCATTAATCCCCATGGCTAAAGGGGTTTTACCACGAAGTAATATTGATGAGGGAAGCCTGCAAATTTAATTATAAAAATTTTCACCTTTCATCATTATTAAAAATTCTGCACCGTTTTTGTTTTAGCTGCTCCCTTAGTGATCCATAGTGTACAGCTCGTCTCCAGGGGATATAACCAGGGACGAGAGCTCCTCAGTACTGGCCTCACATGCTCAGACATCACCGCTCCTCCCAGGCAGCTACTGTCAGTCTCTTCCCTTCTTAGTAATCACACACACTCACTGCTGATCGAGTGTTCAGCCACAGGTGCTGTCATTCTACTCCTGTCCTCTCAATTCCTTAGTAATTAGTCAAATAGTGCAAATAAATAAAAGGAAGAAAGAAGCCTAAATAAGTTTTGGGCATTGAGAAAAAAAAAATCCATATTTTGTTCCTGCAGCGATTTGAACCTAAGATCCCATTCTGAAAGACAAAAGAGCTAACCACTCGGCTACATTGTAGCTACTCACAGCTCTTTACATAAAGAGGGGAAAGACATGGTGATGTCAAGCCTGCTGGCTCACATGGTATGCAGTTTAATCAAATCATACATGCCTACTTTTGAACACACTGAAAGCTGAAGCAGGACAAACCAGGCATGAAATGCCTTTGTGGTAAAACTCTTTTAAGCAGAATGCAGCAATGCAGCACGTTTCAAGAGCTACGGTGAGCTGTTAGGGGTGTGACTGTCGACACATTGCTGACAGATTTCATGTCTCAACCAGTTGTATCCTGAATGTATCATTTGACATGACAGGAGTGTAAGGGCATGTCCCCACGGCACTGAGCAAATACCGGTCGGATTATCTTGTTAGCTATTTGCAGAGAAAAGCCTTCCCCCTATGATTTTTTTAAATACAATTTTGGTCCATTTACATTGAGCTTAAAGGGGTTTTCTCACTACATTGATTCATCTTACCTCAGTCCTGTTTTCTTGGTTTCACTTTTATTTCAGGGGCGTGTTTACTGGCTTCTACTAGGCTGCAGTAGAAGCCAGGTCTGTAGCTATAGCGACCAGTGCTGGCAGCCAATCAGAAGAGATGGAACAGGTCTGTAGCTATAGCAACCAGTTGCTGGCGGCTATAGGGTTTAAAAACAGGTCTGTAGCTATAGTGACCAGTGCTGGCAGGCTATCAGGAGAGATCAAACAGGTCTGTAGCTATAGCGATCTGAGGAGCTGATGCAGCCCATACAAGAGGGGAAATCTAGGAATAGGTAGGACACTGTTAATGGACATATATTGCAAAGTGGCTTGTTTTTGCAAGATCTTTAACATAAAAAGCAATCTTTGTAGTGAGACAACCCCTTTAAATATACCCAATGTGAATAACACAGACATGTAAACTGTAAAAGGTCTTAAGTGCACCATATGCTGTTATTACAAGAACACAATACTGATAATTTTTTAGCATAAATGTAAACTTGAGTTTAGTAAGATGGTTCTGTTTGATGGCCCAAGGTCTCCTTAGGAAGTTCTTTAGGCCACAGTTGAGTGATGAACCTCTGAACCTCCTTGATGGTCCCATGGATCTTCATATTTTGATGCAGTTGGGATGTCAATAATAGAAGTCTACATAGTCGAGCAGTCTTAATTGTACAGCACAGGACTGATCTGGGTACAGGCAGGACCATCTTTTCCATTGGGCACAGTAGGCAGTTGCCCGGGGGTCGCACAAGTATAGGGGCCCCAGGTGGTCTATGTATGTCTAGGAATACAAGAAACATATCCTGGATCCCTTGGTTGGCTTTGCTTATTTAACTGTTTGTGTGTTTTTACGATGCACAAACCGTTAAAACCATGGTGGAGAAGGGAGCCAAAGGCTCCCTGCTCTGCCAAATAGTCTTGTAGGCTGCAGGCTGCCAGTGTCCATAGATAAGTGGCGTAATATAAATCACAATATGAGTGTGCTTGGGGGTGACTAGAGGCATGACCTAGTGTGAGGTCATGTATTTGGGCAGAGCCCACTGCAGTGTTATGCCCAGGAGCCCATAATGCTGTTAAGAGGGCTCTGGGTACAGGAGCTGCACCTGCATCATTCACCGCAGATATCAGCTGAGTATTACATGTACTATGTGCGGCACCTGCTGGGATTTGGGCCATTTAACTCCTTAGATTCCACACGGTCTGTAGGTAAGGACTACTGGTCTGCCATGTTTGTATTCCCTCTAGATTATGCCAGAAGCTGCCAGGCATAATACACTGCAATACACAATACAATAATAAGTATTGCAGTGTACAATATTCGGGATCAAACACGGTCTAGTCCTCTAGTAGGAAAGACAAAAATGCAGATGCCATAGTCAAAACCAAAGGGCCTCCCTCTGTCACCCCATAATGTCTCCTAGCTGTGTTTTTATTGGCAACTAGTAAGCCCTGCCTGACTGCATGGCACAGACCATCGACAAACAATTGGTATTGAGGCCATTGCAAGGACATGTACTAGAAAATGATCACTGTTGAAAGAATTATTTATATATATTTTTATATTTTATTTTAAATCTGCAAAATTGATGTTTTTTTTTTTTTTTTGACTGATAACCCTTCATGGAAAAAGGAATAAAAGTTAATTAAGTTGTATAGTATCCCAAAATTAAAAAAGTGCGCAACTTGAGCTGTGGCCTGTAGAAGTACATCCTATCTTAAATTAGTTCCCACCCCCTGCCATTTCATTAATTAGCTTTAAACATGTGGACAAAGATAAATCAAGGCTATTACCAAATACATTGCAGTTCGGATTTTGCTTTATTTCAATGATAGAACAGTTCTCATCTCCTGCTTGGTCGGTTACCAAGTTTTTCTAAGTTACCGACCACCTCTCTCTACTCTAGCAGTGGCTTGGATGGTGAGGTAGCTTCCTGCTGTGTCTCATCAGCAGCAATGAAGCTTATTTATGTATTTTACTAACAAACTTTAATCCTTAAGAGCTCTGTAGCCTTGTACACCCTGCTGTTTAGAAAGCTCCATCACTAATGTCCCTCTAACATGCTCAGCTAGGAATAGCAGAGCTGATATGTCAATCAGGGGTGTAGAACCACCCACAGCCTGAACAGGAAGTGGGAGCCTGAAGCTGGTTGTGAAGAGCAGGCTCTGTGAAACAGCCACATGGGAAAACTCCTACCAGTTCTTGACTGGGTTATTTATCCCAATTTCCTGACCAGGCCTCTTTTTTTTTTACATTTTTTAAATATTTTTTTTAGTACATGCAGGTTTGAACGCTTTAACGCTTTCACATATTCAGTTACTCGACTAGTTTTTCCGCCTTTTTTTCCGGTATGAATACGGCTTTATTTTTATGTAGTTTTTATATTACTGTTTTCTTTTTGTTTTGTTTTTTTATAACATCAGAAAAACAGTAAAAATAAAAAAAAAAAGTTTTTCACTTTTATTACTGATAGAAAATGTTACACTAAAATAAGCTTTTATTAGTGTAACTCTTTCATTACAGACTTTTTATATATGTGATCTATGATATCAGGATCTAAAAGTTGTGGTCTCGGTTTTTTCATTGATTTTTTTCTTTTTTTTTCTTTCAATTTTAAATATTGTGCCCTCGAAGTGTCCCTTGATTACCGACCACCTCTCTCTGCTCTGGCAGTGGCTGGATTGGTGAGGTCATTTTCTTCTATGTCCTATCGGCAGCATGGATGCTTATTTATGTTTATTATGTTTCTGACAGACTTCAATCCTTTAGCCCAGTCAGGGGCGGAACTACCGGGGGAGCAGACGTAGCAGCTGCCAGGGGGCCCGTGCTCTTAGGGGGCCCGGGGCAGCTACTCCCACGTCTCCTTCCCAGGTAATTCAGCTCCTGCGCCCGTTGTATGGGGCAGTAATCAGAGCTCCTGCACACAGCTCTCCGGACTGAAGTCTCAGCAGAGCTCAGTGAAGACGTCGGGTCAGAGAGGAAGGGGGAGGTGCGCTCTTGGCACGGCAGTATGCAGGAGCTCAGGAGACTGAAGCTGCCTGCTGTTCTGTCTCCCTCTCTCCTCTGTGTCCTGCTGTTTAGCAATACCATGCTGAGATGTGCCTGGAGAGCAGGTACATTTTTTGTGTATGTATATGTGTGTATACATGGGTGTGTATGTGCCTGCATGGGTGTGCATATGTGTACATGAGTGTGTTTACATGGGTGTGCATATGTGTACATGAGTGTGCGTACATGGCTGCGCATGTGCGTACATGGCTGCGCATGTGTGTACATGGCTGCGCATGTGTGTACATGAGTGTGTTTACATGGCTGTGTATGTGTCTGCATGTGTGTACATGGGTGTGCATATGTGTCTGCATGTGTGTACATGGGTGTGCATAAGTGTACATGAGTGTGGTTACATGAGTGTGCGTACATGGCTGCGCATGTGCGTACATGGCTGCGCATGTGCGTACATGGCTGCGCATGTGCGTACATGGCTGCGCATGTGCGTACATGGCTGCGCATGTGTGTACATGGCTCCGCATGTGTGTACATGGCTGCGCATGTGTGTACATGGGTGTGTTTACCTGGCTGTGCATGTGTGTACATGAGTGTGTACATGTCTGCATGTGTGTACATGAGTGTGTTTACATGGCTGTGCATGTGTGTACATGAATGTGTACATGGGTGTGCATGTGTGTACATGAATGTGTACATGGGTGTGCATATGTGTACATGAGTGGGGGGCTATGGGGCCCTGCCATTTCTAGTTACGCCCCTGAGTCCAGTGTTCGCCAACTCCAGTGCCGGCCCCATAAACATTCATTACTGCCGCTGCGTATTCGCCGCTAGTAATTGACATGTCACTTCTCTCCCCGCTCGGCGTATTGTCCGAGCGGGGAGAGGAGCCATAATCCATAGTTCTCTATGAGAACTGTGGATTACCATCATGTCTGGGACGTATCTCGCCCTGTATAAGCCCTGTGAACATAGCCTAAAGGTATGTTCACATGGGCTAGATGCGCGCCGAAATTACGGTAATCCATAGTTCTCATAGAGAACTATGGATTACGCCTCCTTTCCCTGCTCGCACAATACGCCGAGCAGGGAGAGAAGTTACATGTCAATTATTTGCGGCGAATATGCGGCGCGAGTAATGACTGTCAATGGGGCCGGCGGGCTGCTGAACCCCCGCGCCGCGGGAGTACGCACGTATTAGCGCGACTCCCAAAGCACTTGGCGGAATTGCCGCCATACTGTACGCGCCGCAATTATGCCGTGTGAACATAGCCTAAGGGTATGTTCACACAGCGTGTTTACATACGCTTTTAGCTGCATGTTTGGATCCGTCTGTCGGACCCCTAACGGACCCAAACATGCAGCTAACAAATAGCAATGTGTTTTACATTGCTTTTAATATGCGTGATCATTGCGTCTTTGGTATCCGTTCCAAGAATTGACATGTCAATTCTTGGTCTGAAAGATGCAGCAGGAGCCCTATCTAAAATGATAGGGTGCAATCCTGCTGCCTCCAAATATGCAGCTGTGTATTGCATATGTGTTGGATCTGTTTAGGATCCGATCAACAGTGTTTTGGGATGTGATTTTCGGATCCAACACGGATCCGAAAACATATCCCAAAACGCCGTGTGAACAAGCCTTTATGCCTAACGAAATGGCTTTAAAGGTGTTTTGCCAAGAAGTAAAATTGACGTGGGAAGTTTGTAAATTAAATAATAAACATTTTCACCATTCATCATTATTAAAAATTCTGCACCGTTTTTGCCTTAGCTGCTCCTTTAGTGATCCATTGTTTACAGCTTGTCTCCAGGGGATACGACCAAGGCTGAGAGCTCCTCAGTCCTGGTCGCAGATGCTCAGACATCACCTCTCCTCTCAGGCAGCTACAGAGTGTTCAAACCCCAGGTGCTGTCATCCTACTCCCGTCCTCTATACTCCTTAGTAATTAGTCAAACAGTGCAAATAAATGAAAAAAAGAAACCTCAATCAGGTCTGTGCATTGATGAAGAGAAAAAACAACAACACAGATTTGGTTCCTGCAGGGATTTGAACCGAGGGCCCGTGTGCCTGGAGGCAAAAGTTTTACCTCTGAGCTACATTGTAGCTACTCACAGCTCTTTACATAAACAGACCTTTCTTTGACTAGAGAGAGGAAAGGCCTGGTGATGTCATCCTGCTGGGTCACATGATCTGCAATTCAAACAAATCACACACGCCCCCTTCTGAGCACACAGAGCTGAAGAGCTGGAGGCAGGAGGTATGAAATGAGATTGTGGCAAAACCCCTTTAATAAACCTGACATAGAGGGATAACTATCAGAAAACCTGATGAATGCCCCCCCCCCCCTTTGATCAACTGAGGGGCGCAATGACTGCATAGGTCTCGGTTTACTCAACGTAGAGTATTAGTCAATTTGATGTCTCAAAAATCCATATGTTGTAGTCATCATTCCTGGTGGCAGCGATCAGACCCCCTCTTATATCCCCCCCCCATCCCCTCCCCACAACACCCTAATTTGTTTCCACTAAAAGGATTATTTACATGCGCCACCAAAACAGTTATTTGCCTCCTTGCGACTCCCGACACATTTCTATAGGTTGCATTGTGTAAAAACTGTGCACAATTAATTGGCGTTCTCAGGCAGCTCATTGTTCCCGGGAGATGGGCACCGAGGCGTGTTATTGGTACGTTTCGGAGCAAAGGAGTAATTTCTCGTCTGCCTGTAAATGTGCGTTAAGTTTGGTTTTACAGGTAATTAAGTAGCTTTTGAGTTTATGTTCTGTTTGCACTACCAGAAAAAAGGCCTCCAAAATAAGCACTTGCACAGTGCCGCCGCCGCACCATCATTTGCTTAAAAAGACTTATAATTACAGTTGACGAAGCATGGACACCATAAAAATGCATTAGTTAGGCTTGACACGTTAATTACCTGTTTTTGCAGATGTTTTTATGTATTGTTATGCGAACAGTTTACAAAATAATTACAGGAAAGTCAAATGGAAAATAAACCAAGGGGGAGGTTTTCATAGCTGAAATATTTTCATTCATGCGGATCTGGATTAGGCGCAGCTGCTGATTTCCCCAGTAAAAGCCGGGAATCTCGAAGGGTTTATATTAAGGGTCTTTAATTTCGGGAGCCGAGCTGCATTTTTATAAGTGTGAGCTGACAGCGTATCATCGGTGCAGAGCGAGGCGGCAGAGAGCGCTACCTGCATGCACCAGCCTGCCGGGGGGCAGATCTCGCCCTGTTAAATTATTTCGATGATTTAAATGTTGGAGTGCGGTTTATATCTGCAGATCAGGCCTAAGAAATTGTCTGGATGGAAAACTCTTGGACTTTCTCACTCTTTATTCTTGCTCTTGCATTTTAACTCTCGTTCTCTTCCGTGCTGAAAGGGCATGATAGTCTCTTCCTCCGTAGGTCTCTTGTCCTTTTACTTGTCCTCTCCTGTGTCATTATTTTACTTTCTAGACCCCAGTCTTTGCTTCCCCCCCCTCCGCTCTGGCGCTCTTTGCCTCCCCCCCCCCTCCGCTCTGGCGCCTTTGCTTCCCCCCCCCCCCTCCGCTCTGGCGCTCTTTGCTCCCCCCCCCCCTCCGCTCTGGCGCTCTTTGCCTCCCCCTCCGCTCTGGCGCTCTTTGCCTCCCCCTCTGCTCTGGCGCTCTTTGGCTCCCCCTCCGCTCTGGCGCTCTTTGGCTCCCCCTCCTCACTGGCGCTCTTTGGCTCCCCCTCCGCTCTGGCGCTCTTTGGCTCCCCCTCCGCTCTGGCGCTCTTTGGCTCCCCCTCCGCTCTGGCGCTCTTTGGTTATCCCCCTCCCCCCCCCCCCCTCCGCTCTGGCGCTCCTTTGTCTCCCCCTCCCCCCCCCCCCCTCCGCTCTGGGCGCTCTTTGCTTCCCCCCCCCCCCCCCCCCTCCGCTCTGGCGCTCTTCTCGCTACCCCCCCCCCCCCTCCCCCTCCGCTCTGGCTGTCTTCCTAGCCCCTCCCTCCCCTCCGCTCTGGCGCTCTTTGCTCCCCCCCCCTCCGCTCTGGCGCTCTTTGCGCCCCCCCCCCCTCCGCTCTGGCGCTCTTTGCTCCCCCCCCCCCTCCCTCTGGCCTCTTTCGCTAGCCCCCCCCCCCCCCCCTCCGCTCTGGCGCTCTTTTCCTAGCCACCTCCCCCTCCCTCTGGCGCTCTTCCAGCACCTCCCCCCTCCGCTCTGGCGCTCTTTCCTAGCCACCTCCCCCCTCCGCTCTGGCGCTCTTTGCTTCCCCCCTCCGCTCTGGCGCTCTTTGCTTCCCCCTCCGCTCTGCGCTCTTTGCTTCCCCCCTCCGCTCTGGCGCTCTTTCTCCCCCCCCCCTCGCTCTGGCGCTCTTTTCCTAGCCCCCCCCCCTCCCCTCCTGCTCTGGCGCTCTTTCCTAGCCCCCCCCCCTCCCCTCTGCTCTGGCGCTCTTTCCTAGCGCCCCCCCCCCCCCCTCCCATCCGCTCTGGCGCTCTATTGCTCTGTCTCCCCCCCCCCCCCCCGCTCTGCCTCTTTGCTCTCCAAACCACCCCCTCCGCTCTGGCGCGTCGTTGCTCCCCCCCCCCCCCCCTCCGCTCTGGCGCTCTTTGCTCCCCCCCCCCCCTCCGCTCTGGCGCTCTTTGCCCCCCCCCCCCCTAAAACCCTCTGGCGCTATTTGCTCCCCCCCACCCTCCGCTCTGGCGGCTCTTGCACCCCCCCCCCCTCGCTCTGGCGTCAACTTGCTCCCCCCCTCCGCTCTGGCGAATCTTTGCTTCCCCCCTCCCCTTCCCGCTCCTATCTGCCTTCGCACTTTAGCTTCCCCCTCCGCTACTGGCGCTGTTTGCTTCCACCCTCGCGCTCTGTGCGCTCTTTGCATCCCCCCGCCCACTCCGCATCTGCCTCTTCCTAGCCCCCCCCCCCTCCCTCACTGCCATGGCGCTCTTTCCTGTGCCCCCCCCCCCTCCCCCGCTCTGGCGCTCTTTTCCACGCCCCCCCCCTCCCCTCCCGCTCCTGGCGCTCTTCCCAGCGCCCCCCCCCTCCCCCTGCTCTGGCGCTCTTTCCCACGCCCCCCCCCCCTCCCCCCGCTCTGGCGCCTTGCTCTCCCCCCCGCTCTGGGGCTCTTTGCCCCCCCCCCCCCCCCCCGCTCTGGCCTCTTTCCCCCCCCCCCCCCCCCGCTCTGGGGGTCTTTGCTCCCCCCCTCCCCTGGCGCTCTTTGCTCCCCCCCCCCTCCGCTCTGGCCTCCTTTCCCCCCCCCCCCCCCGCTCTGGCCTCTTGCTTTCCCCCCCCCCCCCCGCCTGGCGCTCTTTGCTCCCCCCCCCCCTCCCCTCTGGCCTCTTTGCTCCCCCCCCCCCCTCCGCTCTGGCGCCTTTGCTCCCCCCCCCTCCGCTCTGGCGCTTTTGCCCCCCCCCCCTCCGCTCTGGCGCTCTTTTCTCCCCCCCCCCCTCGGCCTCTTTTTCTTCCCCCCCCCCCCTCCGCTCTGGCGCCTTTGCTCCCCCCCCCCCCCCCTCCCTCCCCTCGGCCCTCTTTGCCTCCTCCTAGTGCAAGCATCTCTTCTTTCAAATAAAAAAAAAACAAAAAAACTTTTTTAGTTTTTGCCTGTAGATATGAAGAGCAAGGATCAGATTTACTAAACATTTGAAAATATAACCCATAGGCGTGATGTGCATGGTGTTAAACCCCGCCCACTTTCCCAGGGAATCCCCTCTTCCCTACACTACTATATGGTTTAGGAACACCCACATGACACCCCACAGGTAGTAATGCGAATTTGTCCTCAAATGGTTTACTTCAGTGGATGTCACAACCAGGGGAAATACTCCTAAGAAGATCCGTTCCATATAGATATACAAGTATCTAAGTAGTAGATGACATTTCCGTGATGGACCCTGAGGCTTTATCCCTACAGGAGACTGAAGCTCGAGACTTGTCAGCGCCGCTGCTGTTTGTGTAGGATCAGAACTGCTTTGCCCTGAGTCCATGGTGTAAATGTCATAGATAAGACTTTCTGCGCCGTCCATGTCCCTCTTCGGGCTCATACAAGATGTGTGGACCCTTCCAATGTTAGTTGGAACCCTGTCTACTGGCCATGAACTGGTAAGTGATGGATGGATTCATGCATTGCTTGGTCAGCATCTGGTTATCAGATCGCTCCCAAAAGCTGCCATTATCCATCTGCCCTGCAAAGCTTGCCTGCTGCCGTCCTTTATCCAGGATCTTGGGAACTGCCGATTACACAGTCCATGTGCGCTTCTTGGACTCTGTGTTTGTGACTCCCTTGTGAGAAGCCCACAGCCGAGACCTTCAGAAAACGAGCCACAGTCTTGAAATCTCCCCCCCTCCTTTTTTTTTTTTTTTCTTCTTCCCTTTTAAGCCGAATTTACAAAGACTCTTCTTTCCTTAGAGGTTCTTTAAGGAGTCGCTCATGTAAGGACAAGTAGATACATTGGGTTAATATAGAAGCTATAAGTATGTACTGTGGATTTGTGTATTTTTTTGTGAACTATTTTTATATTTTTTTATATAATATTTTATGAAGTTTTATATTTCTTCTCACGTAATAACATTTTACATATTTTGTCTTCATTTACAGAGGAGCTATATGTTCTCCTTAAAGGTGTTGTATAATTTCATTACATGGCCTTCAGAATAAGGGGACAGTGAAAACAAGCAACTTTGCAATTGGTTGTCATTAGCAAAGCTGTCTTGTTTCACTGTCTCCCTTATCTTAGTTTTGTGTAAACACTGTTCCCCAGTATCGGTCGGATCCCACCTCCTTGTATTTTATTGGCTGCCGGCTCTACTAATTTACATTCTATCTGGCTCCCGGTGGTATTCAGGGGAGCGCGCATTCCTGCCTCTCTCACTCAGAATAAGGAGCCGGCAACAATTTCACTCTATACAGTCACCAGCTCCCCAGTGACACTGCAGCTGCTTCTACAATCAGAAAACAGCAGAATTGTGCCTCGGTGCCTAATGATCCTGCATAGAAGGGAGACGGATCTGTGCTCTAGAGGAGTTCATAGAAGACGGGATACAACTGTAAGAAACCCCCAGCTGTGAGAGGAGAAGAGATCAGTGCTCTGAGTTCATAGGAGACTGTCTAGACCACGGGTGTCAAACTGCGGCCCTCCAGCTGTTGGGAAACTACAAATCCCATCATGCATTTATATAATCTATAACAGTGGGCATGATGGGAGTTGTAGTTTCCCAACAGCTGGTGAGAAACAGTTTGACACCTCTGGTCTAGACTGATTGCAGGCCTGTGGTATGTAAACAGCTCTTAAAAAATAAGACTGCATAGGGAGAGGACAGTGACATGTGGACTCAGAGGTGTGGGGAGGGGACACACTGACTCGGGAGCGAGCATGAACAGTGAAGGGGGAGGATGATGTCATCCCCCTTCAGTTAAGAAACTCCCAGCTGGGAAGGGAAGAAATGCCCCTGGATTTCAGTAACTGAGAAAATCAAGCTTCAAGAAAACAGCCGAACTGATGAAGCGATACATCCCCTTTAAGTCCATGCTTGCATTCCCGACACAATAACATTTTTGAGGCATATTTTCTTAAAATTTTGTGTTTTGCCGCCACTCTTTTATTTATCCTGGAATTGTAATAAATAAATTGAGTAGGGGTATGGTAACATCCGGTTGCCAATGTGGCATGCCCCTGCACTCCGTGCTCACGGTGTCAGACTGTGTAGGGAGACGCCCTATTGACAAGGGGAATGGTTACACCCAATTGACAATTTTTCCATACATTTCCAAAAGGAATAAAAGAGGCACAGCACAGATTTCTAAGGCAAGATGTTTCATGTTGTTTTTCTGGTGATACACTTACATACAGTTGAAACCAGAAGTTTCCATACACTATATAACATCTGCATGTGTTTCTCACTATCTGACATGAAATCAGAAGAAAACTTCCCCGTTTTAGGTCAATTTGGAACCAAAATGATTTATATTTGCCAAATTCCAGAATGAGAGAGAATTTTTAAGGCATTTTTATTACTTTCTGCAAAGACAAAAGTTTCCATATATTTCATTAGTATCTGGTAGCGTTGCCCTTAAACTGTATGACTTGGGTCAAACGTTCTGGATCCTTCCACAAGCTTCCCCACAAATAGTTGGTAGAATTTGCCCATTCCTCCTGACAGAACTGGGTTAACTGAGGCCATGTTTGTAGGGTCACCTTGTTTCGCACCGCCTTTTCAGCTTTCCCCATAAATTTCCAATAGGAAATTGAAATGAGGGCTTTGTTGAGGTCACTCCAAAACATGACTTGGTTCCCCTTTAAACCATTTTGTAACCATTTGGCAGTATACTTCGGGTCATTATCCATTTGGAAGACCCGTTTCCGCCCAAGCATTATCTTCTTGGATGATGTCTTGAGATGTAGCTTCAGTATTGCCACATAATCTTTTTTCCTCATGATGCCATCTATTTTGTGAAGTGCACCTTTCCCTCTTACAGCAAAACAACCCCACAACATTATGCTGCCATTCCCTTGTTACACAATTGGATGGTGTTTTAGGCTTCCAAGCTCCCCTTTTCCCCAAACGTAAAATGGTCATTAAAGGGGCCAACATTTCAATTTTAGTTTTGTGGCCACAGGACATGTCCCAAAAATGTAGGTCTGTTTTCTGTGAAATTGCAAACCTTAAATCGGGCTTTTATAAATTTATTTGGAAAAAAGGCTTCTCCCTGGAAAGAGTGGCCTTTTTAGCCCATTTGATACAGTACTTGTTTCATTGTGGAAAATACAATCTTACCACTTCCGCCAGCACTTCACAAGGTCTTTTGCTTTTGTTCTTGGGATGATATGCACATGTCAGACCAAAGCACGTTCATCTCTGAGACACAGAACCCGTCTCCTTCCTGAGTGGTTTGATGGCTGGACATTTACCATCCTATTTGTACTTGCATATAATTGTTTGTACAGATGAACGAGGCACCTTCAGGTATCTGGAAATTGCATCCAAGGATGAACCAGATTTGTGCAAGTCCACAATATTCTTCCTGATATCTTTTGGGTGATTTCTTAAGACTTTCCCATGATGGGACACACAGAACAGTGTGTTTTGGGGGTTTTTAAAATACTCCATATGTGTTTTTTAACTCAGATGTTGCCAATAAAACCCGAACTTTTTAAAGATTGACCCCATCCTATGGGGGGGTCCCCAAAAATTTTTTTTTTTTTTTAAAGGGAGGTAATCCTATGTATGGAAACTTTTTACTTTGCAGAAAGTAATAAAAAGCCTTAAATTCTTCTATTATCGCTTTCAAAAATTAAAATAATTTTGGTTCCAACGACCTAAAAAGGGAAGGGTTATACTGATTTCAGTGGAAATGAGAAAAAAACGGGGTGTGTCTTTTTAGTATGATTGAAACTTCTGGGTTTTACTGTAGTTTGGTGTCCCCGGAGTGACCCTCCTTTTTTAGTTTTAAAAGGGGTTTTCCCTCTTAAAGGGTAAGCCAACTAAGGATAGCGGGGGTGTGACCTCTAGAAACCCCCACTGATTAAAAAAGATTTAAAGGGGCGTGAGCGGGCCAATTTGATTTTTTTCCATCACTAGGGATGGAAAACACATTAGCCCTTTACTTTTAAATAAAAGAAGACCTGTGATCTCTTCTAAAAAAGTTGTTTTTATACATCCTTTAAATAACAATTCGCCTCCTTTCCCCCTTTCCCCAAAAAGGGAAAAAAATTTTTTTCAGTGAAAGGCTGGAGCTTCGGTTTAGCAGCAGTTTAAAGGCTTCCTTCTCGATTGGGATCATCGGGTGAGCAGGCCCCTCCCCTTGCCCAAACATTGAAACGAAGAGGGAAAATTGGAAAACACAAAGGATTAGAGTTTCTTCTGCCAGATTTTTGCAAAATAGGGAAGTTTTTACTTCTTATTTTTTGCTACTTCAAGATTTGGTCTCCCCCCCCCTTTAAAAAAATGTTTCTTTGAAAAAAGATCTTTTTAAAAAAAATGTTTTTTTTCAACGCCTATTTTAAAAAATTGTTTTTTTTTTTTATTTCGTTTTCACACCCAAAATTTTTAAAAAAATTTCCCGAAACCCCGAGTTTTCACTTTGGCCACTAGGCCAAAAAAAATATTGACACTTCCTGTTCTTAGAGAATTTCCACATCCCCTCTTACCCCACAGGGAGGATTACACTGAAAATGACAACAAATTTTATGGAAAAACCCCGGACCAACAGCACAATAGGAATGTCAGAGTCCCCCCTCCCCCTCCCTGCACACGACTTCTTTCCCCGGTCACAGACCAGAAAAATCTCCCGTGAAATCAACGGGGGTCCTGTTACAGGGTCCCTTTACCTGCTGTAAAGCATCTCTCTAAATGTTTAAAAGCAGCTCAAGCAAGATGGCCGCCCCAATAATCTTGTACAGACAACAGAATTTAAAAATCTACAGTCATAAAATAAAAGCTAAGAAGAAAAAAAAATGCATCAGTGTCTGGTTTTAATTTGTAAAAAAAAAAAAATAAAAAAAAAAAGAAATTGGTGATAGATTCCCTTTAAAGAGAACCTGTCACCTAGTTTATGCCCCCCTTGCTGAGGGCAGCACAAGCTAGTGTCAGACCTGCTGTTCCCAGCCCTGTGTCCCTTATTCTGTAAGATGCTGTAGTTTGAATGCTCAAATCTGCAGTTTTCAGCCAGAAAAGAGTCATGAAAAGAGTCAGGTTTTTTTCATGCCCTGCCCAACTGAGGCTAGCCACACCCACATCAACTAATAACCCTATTACTTTGAATAGGTAGAAACATGAGAATAACTGACAGGTGGGCGGGGCTAGCCTTTGGTGGGCGGGGCTAACACGTGCTCATGAATAAGATTTGAGCATTAAATGCTCTATAGCATCTTACAGAATAAGGGACACAGCGTTGGAACAGCAGGTCTGACACTAGCTTGTGCTGCCCTCAGCAAGGGGGCATAATCTATGTGACAGGTTCTCTTTAAAGGGAACCTGTCACATAGATCATGCCCCCATTGCTGAGGGCAGCACAAGCTAGTGTCAGACCTGCTGTTCCCAGCGCTGTGCCCCTTATTCTGTAAGATGCAGCAGTTTTAGAGCATTTACCCCTCAAATCTTATTCATGAGCAGGTGTTAGCCCCGCCCACCAAAGGCTAGCCCCGCCCACTGACAGTTATTCACATGTTTCTACCTATTCAAAGTAAAAGGTTTGTCAGTTGAGGTGGGCGGGGCTAAGAAGAAAAACAGAAACATGGCCATACTCACTGCTAGTAAAGCTGAAGTGAGACTAAACAAAGCATAGAGGCAACATAGGCCCCCGTGCTGTTAAAGAAAAATACCCAGGTGCAGCTGATTGGTGATAATCCATATATCTCTCCACTAGGTGGACAGAAAGCTGCACCTTAAATTGACATGCATGGAACTGTGGCGTTTTGGCTTTTTTGCAGGCTATGTGAATAGATGTCAATTTAAGGTGCAGCTTTCTGTCCACCTAGTGGAGAGATATATGGATTACCACCAATCAGCTGCACCTGGGTATTTTTCTTTAACAGCATGGGGGCTTATGTTGCCTCTATACTTTGTTTAGTCTCACTTCAGCTTTACTAGCAGTGAGTATGGCCATGTTTCTGTTTTTCTTCTGAGTTAAAAAAAAATTTCCCCCTTTTTCTGTGTATTTTGTGATTTTAAGGGAGTGTAGGGACCTGCAATAAATGAGGAGCCGTGAAGGAGGCTTGCAGGCTTACAATATAGTGGCCAAATTAGTTACCATACCTCATATTTGATATTTTTCCAGTATGTGAAAATAGTTTTTTTGCCCAATAGTACTGGGGATTGGATGCCAGTAGAATACCCAGTCCCCCCCCTTTAAATGCATGGAAGGGTGCGAGCGTCTGTTTTAGGGGTTTGTGCATCTGTTTAGTCTCCCAACGTAATGGTACTGTGGCTTTTTGGCTTTTTTGCATGCTATGTGAATAGATGTCAATTTAAGGTGCAGCTTTCTGTCCACCTAGTGGGCGGGGCTAGCCTCAGGTGGGCGGGGTTTGAAAAAAACTGACTCTCTGAAGGACTATTCGAATGACTCTTCCGGCTGAAAACTGCAGATTTGAGCATTAAATACACGAAAACTCCAGCATCTTACAGAATAAGGGACACAGTGCTGGAAACAGCAGGTCTGACACTAGCTTGTTCTGTCCTCAGCCAGGGAGGCAAAAACTATGTGACAGGTTCTCTTTAAGTGCACAGTCAACTATGTGTCCTCAGGCCGGCTTCACACAGTGTATTGGAGCGCGTACAGTGCACGATGCAATACTTGTTCATTGTGCTGTTGAAATTACGTGCTTGCAGGCGGATAATTTCAACAGTGCAAACGCCACATAATTGCCTTGTGCACATCTGTGCTTCCTTTACTTTACTAATTGCCAGTGCGTATACACCTGAAAAGAAGTGACGTGCGCTACATTCCGATCGTAAAATAGACGGCGCGTGATTGACCCCGAGTATTTTACACCGATATATTGATATCTACGACATCTGTATTGTAAATGGTTTGGGCTGTATATCGGCGCGTATTTCAGCAAACGTACGCCCCAAAGACGCCATGTGGACACTCCCCTAAACACTCGGCTTCTTAGGCTATGTTCACACGGCTTAAACTGGGGTGCATTTCGGCCCATATTTTGCACCGTACTGCGCTCAAATACAAGCGAAATGCGCCCCAGTCATTACGGTAATCCACAGTTCTCAGAGAACTATGGATTACATCTCCTCTCCCCGCTCGTACAATACAATCGTATTGTACGCCCGGGGAGATAGGTGACATGTCAATTACTTGCGGTGAATACGCGCCGCTAGTAATGAATGTATATGGGCCCCCCCCGCCCTGTGGGAGTATGCAAAAATGAAAGAAAAGTGTATCAGCTCACCGCATTTTCCTTGAAGCTGCACAACCAAAAGATCCGGTGCACGGACAGAGACACCCAGCCACAGGTGGACGAAATCTTGGTTGAAAAAGTGGTAGTCCAGCACACTGAATAAAAATTCAAATCTTTATTGTCCCATGTTTAAAATATAAAATCATAGCAAAAAAGTGACATGGTTTTGACGCGTTTCAGGTCTATAGCGTGTAGAGGACCCTTAATCATAGCATGACCAGTAAACAGACTAACACTCCTTAAAGGGGTTGTCTCGCTACAATGATTGGGTTTTAATTAAAAGATCTTTAAAAAACAAGCACCTTTCAATATATGTTCATCACAAATGTCCTACTGATTTTAAGTTATCCCTGGTAGTAGGAGTGCATCAGCTTCTCAATTCACTATAGCAGCCGACCTGTTGATTTTTATCTCACTGGCTGTCAGTGCTGGTGACTCATCTGCTTCTCAATACAGGTCAGAGCACAGAGCCCCTCCCGCACAGTATGAGGCCACTTGTGATGCTTCTGTAGGGGAGGGGAAGGGCTCTGGCTTCTGTGTCTGTGTGGATTAACTCTGTGTGTGCCTGCTCCCTCCTGCTCTCTACACAAATTGAGGAGAGCAGAGGTGAGGCTGATCTGTGGTCAGTACGATGTAAACAGCAGTGAAGTGTGTTACTATAATCATGAGGTGTCCCTGTGGAGCTTTGACTATACTAAATAAACAGATCAGGGGGGCATGTGAAGGGTTCCTACCCCTCCCTGCTCTGCTGTATTAGTGACAAAACGTGTTTATAGAAAACACACTTCACAGCTGCCCTGTGTCTGTTCTGACAGGGTTTGTTTGTTGTTGCTTGAGATGTCCGTGGAGATTTAAATGCTAAGCAGGGGGTATAGGAACACTTACATCCCCCCTGCTCTGCTATTAGCATACACAGCTTCACAGACCTCTCCACACTCATAGATCATCCCTTTTCCTACTGTCTCCTGACTCTGTGGAGAGGAGCAGCAAGAGCTCAGCTACAGTAGCACAGTGCAGCTGATTCAGCAGCAGATCTAGTCAGGCACACACAGGATTAACCCTGGCAGCAAACCCCCTTGCCCTTCCTCTGCTGTATAGAAGTTACTGCAGTCTGAGGAGGAGAGCTGTCTGTGTGCTGAGGGGAGGAGGGAAAGGGGAGGAGGGAAAGGGGAGGAGAAGAGGCAGACAAGAAGCACGCCCCTGAATTCAAAAGTCCTTTGCTGCCAGACACATTGAAGTAGGCTGAAAGCCTGTAGTGAGACAACTCCTTTAAATAACCAGAAGAAATGATCAGGTGTGATTTAACTCTTAGTTAACTGCTTAAAAGTGAAATTAAATGTATAGTTAGATGATAAACGTATATTTATTCAAATGTCATCATAATTATTAAATATAAAATATAAAACACCCCTTAAGTAACCAGAAGAAAGACGGGGGTTGATTTAACGTTTTTATTTTTAAATCACACGATCGTTTCTTCCGTTATTTAAGGAGTGTTAGCTTTTACGGGGCATCATTTTAAAGGGTCCTCCACACGCTATAGACCCGAAACGCGTCAAAGCCATGTCACTTTTTTGCTACGATTTTATATTTTAAACATGGGACAATAAAGATTAGAATTTTTATTCCGTGTGCTGGACTACCACTTTTTCATCTACTGCGGGAGTATCTGCGGGAGTATCGGCGCGAGCTCCCGAAGTCCCGGCGTAATTGCGGGGCTTTTGTATTGTGCCGTGTGAACTTGGCCTTAGACTCGTTCTTGAGAAGAAACTTTCCACATCACTGGATTTCAACCCTTCTCTTTTAAACTGTTGCAAATCTACAACTCTCAGTAGCCACACACTGTCGGGACATGCTGAGAGTTGTAGTTTTACCACAGCAATAACTTTAGTTTGAGTGTATTAGAAATCATTTTTATTAATTTCGTTCTTAAAACTAAAACACGTTTGTCTTTCTGGTGCAGGAGAGGCAAGTCCTACCCGACGGGAGGCGGTGAAGAAGAAGACAGCGGAGTATCTGATGCGTGCAGAAACTATATCCAGCATGTGTCTCAACCGATCCTCAGAGGCGGGCGTGCTCAGAGAGGTAAGTGGCCTCCATTATTCTGTGGCATATAGCACCTGGTAAGAGAGATTGGGCCTTATGTAGGAAAACTGTCTAAGCGTAAGTAGGTCCTTGTTGCCCATAGCGACCAGTCGCCGCTCATAGCAACCAATCAGAGCTCAGCTTTCATTTTTCTAGAGTGGAAACAGAAATGAAAGCTGAGCTCTGATTGGTTGCCATGGGCTCTGATTGATTTTCCATTGGCTCTGATTGATTGCCCCTGGGCTTTTGATTGATTGCCCATGGCTCTTATTGGTTTTCTATGAGCTCTGATTGGTCGCTTTGAGCTCTCACTGTTTGCAATGGGCAACAAAGACAGCCTTACTGCTAGCCATTTTTCATAAATGCGGCCCAGTAGCTCAATCGGTGCTGGTGGAGGGGGGGGGGTATTTTTTAGATCTGCAGAAAGGTGTTTCCTGTACGAGGACTCTGGCGGGTCATGTTAGCTGCCATTTAGGAATGTACAGCAAGGGCTGGGACAATGGATAGGCCAAGGTAGGCAATTGCCACCTCATGCTTGTCAGAAAGGAGACACAAGAAGTTATGGAGAGGGGTCCTGAGCTAAGCTCACTCCACATAAAATAGGTACCTGCTGTTAATTTCATTCTATAAATGTAACCTCCAAAAAAGGCGCAGTTGTATTTTTTTTCCCATTCTACCCGGATCAGGAGGGGGCAGGGTGCTTAAGGCACCAAAATGCTTTTGTCCCTGTCCTGCATACAGTGGGGAAAATAAATATTTGATACACCACAAAGTTTTCCCACCTACAAAGATTGGAGAGGTCTGTAATTTTTATCGTAGACACTTCAACTGTGAGAGACAGAATCTTGAAAAAAAAATCCAGAAAGTCATTGTGTGATTTTTAAGTACAAAAATTTCATTTTTTTGAAAGGAAATAAGGGGTTTTGAAAAAAAAGGGAAAAGCAGAAATTAATATTTGGTACAGAAACCTTTGCTGTTACAGAGGTCAGACGTTTCCTGTAGTTCTTGACCAAGTTTGCACACACTGCAGCAGGGATTTTAGCCCACTCCTCCATACAGATCTTCTCCAAAATCTTTTTAGGGTTTTTTGGGCTGCACTTGGCACAAAGAGTTTCAGCTCCCTCCAAAGATTTCCAATTAGGTTTTAAAGGGCTGGGGGACCCGGGTAGGGCACCCCAGGGCCTTGAAATTCCCTTTTCTGGAGCCCCCCCTTTGTTGCCCTGGGCTGTTTTTTTTGGTCATTTTCATGCTGGAAGACCCACCACAACCCATCTTCAATGCTTTTTCTGAGGGAAAGGGGTTTTTGCCAAAATCTCCCGGGTACATCCATCCTCCCTTCAATATGGTTCAGTCATTCTGTTCCCCCTTTTCAGAAAAGCACCCCCCCAAAGTATGGGTGTTTTTTCCCCCCCCAGCTTTCACTGGGTTTGGGGCGTGTTCTTGGGGGTTTTAAATCATCCTTCTTCTGCCTTTCCCAAAAAACGGGGAGTTGGGGTTGATACCAAAAAGTAAAATTTTAGTCCATCTCTCAAGCCCCCTGGGTCAAACCAAATGGTTTATTTGGGGAAGTTCAAATGGGGCCCTTTACATATCTGGCATGTGCCCGCCGAAATTTAATCCCTGACAGGGGAGTGTGGTACTAACAGAAATTCTTGAGCCCGGGGGGCCCGCTCCTATTCAGGTCATTGGGCCAGGTCCTCCCCTGTAGTTTTTTTTTTTTGGCTGATTCCTTTTTTCAAATCCTCCTTTTCCCCCCAAGGGAATCTTGCATGGAGCCCCCCCCCCCCCCCCGCCCCCAAAAGGGGGAATTTTACAAATATTTTTTGTTTCTTCCATTTTTTTAATAATTGGGGCCAACGGGTTTTTTAAATTCCCCAACTGCTGCCCCATTGGGCCTTAGGCCCCTCCCCGCCTTAGCAATCTCAATTTTGTCCCGGGGTTTTCCCAAGACAGCTTTTGTGTTTTTTGCCATGGTGGAGAGGGTTTCGTGTGAAAAGATTGATTGTGGTGACAAATGTCTTTTATACAAAGGGAAGAAGTTAAACAGGGGCAATTAATACAGGGATTTAGTGCGGATAGGGGGCATTAAAAGAAAAACAAAGGGCTGGGGAGCCAAAAAACTTTTGGGTGGTTGGTCGGTTTAACAAATAAATTATTTCATGCAATTAAAAAGCAAATTTAAATTTTTAATAAAAATTTTAAAAAATGTGATTTTCCCGGGTTTTTTTTTAGGATCCTGCTCTTTCAGTTGAAGTGAACCTATGATAAAAATTACAGACCCCTCCATTATTTGAAGGTGGAAAAACTTGCAAAATCGCTTATGATGTGTTCCTGCAGATTGTTCCTGTCCGAGAATAGCTATATTTAGTAGATATTCGGCAGAGGCTCCCCCTAATGGCCATAGCACAGATGATGAACTTTTTTTTTTTTTTTGTTTGTTTTGTTTTAAAGGGGTCTTGTCACGAAGTAAAATTGACGTGGGAAGTTTGTAAATTAAATAACAAGCATTTTTACCATTCATCAATATAAAAAATTCTGCACCGTTTTTGTTTTAGCTGCTCCTTTAGTGATCCATTGTTTACAGCTCGTCTCCAGGGGATACGACCAGGGCTGTGAGCTCCTCAGTCTGGGTTGCACATGCTTAGATATCACCTCTCCTCTCAGGCAGCTACTGAGTGTTCAAACCCCAGCTGCTGTCATTGTACTCCTGTCCTCTGTACTCCTTAGTAAGTAGTCAAACAGTGCAAATAAATTAAAAAAAGAAACCTCAATCAGGTCTGTGCATTGATGAAGAGGAAAAAAATCCACAGGTTTGGTTCCTGCAGGGATTTGAACCGAGGACCCTTGTGCCTGGAGGCAAAGGTTTTACCTCTGAGCTACAATGTAGCTACTTACAGTTCTACATATAAACAGACCTTTCTGTGACTACAGAGAGGAAAGGCCTGGTGATGTCATCCAGCTGGGTCACATGATATGCAATCAAACAAATCACACACCCCCCTTCTGAGCAACAGAAGCTGAAGAGCGGGATGCAGGAGGTATGAAAAGAGATTGTGGCAAAACCCTTTTAATTTTTCATTCCCCTTTGTTACCTGCTGCCAGCCATCTATTCCAGTATCTATTGGAAAAAAGTAGAGGAAGTTAGCAACCGGATACTGTTAACAATTGATCTATAATTTCCAGCATTCCTTGCTCTTTATGCAAACAAACCTTGAATTCTAAGTTGGGTTGAGTTGGTCAGTTTGACGTATCCTTGATGGACAGATCAGCATTTACTCAATGGGTATAGAATAAACCAAGCATGTCTTTGCACAGTGAAAGGGATCGAATAGAGGAGGTTCTCTGGCTGTGACTGGCTGCCAATGACTCTAATGCTAGTGGGTGCTGGTGGTACTTGTTCGAGACTAGTATGTTCAAATCTCTACCTGTTTTGTTTGACACTGCTTTAACTACCATTGTGAACAAATTTCCTAAACCTAATTTTTTTCACTCTGACCTTAAAGGGGTTGTCTCACTACAAGGATCGCTGCTTTGTTAAAGACCCTCTTGTATGGGCTGCATCAGCTCCTCAGGTCACTATAGCTACAGACCTGATAGGCTGCCAGCACTGGTTGCTATAGCTACAGACCTGGCTTCTACTGCAGCCTAGTAGAAGCCAATAAACACGCCCCTGAATTCAAAATGAAACCAAGAAAGCAGGACTGAGGTAAGATGAATCAATGTAGTGAGACAACCCCTTTAACTATAACCCGAATCCTAACCACAACCCTAACACAAGTTTGGGGTTAACATTTTCTTCTGTTACTGGTTTGTAAGGGTTAACCTACCGCTCTTTGGAGCTTTTGGTCTGATTGGTCACAGCATAGAGTGGTAAGTTAAAGGGGTTTTGCCACCACAAACATTGATAGCATATCCATAGGATATGCCATCAGTGTCATATAGGTGTGCGCTTCTACTGGGAACTCCTATTGAAATGAATGAGGGTAGCAGCGGATGTTTGGCCACTTCTTCACTCAGAACAAGGAGTTTTTAAAGGGGTTGTCTCACTATAAGGATTGCTGCTTTTTATGTTAAAGATATTGCAAAAAAAAGTCACTTTGCAATATATGTCCATTAACAGTATCCTACCTATTCCTAGATATCCCCTCTTGTATGGGCTGCATCAGCTCCTCAGGTCACTATAGCTACAGACCTGTTTGATCTCTCATGATAGGCTGCCAGCACCGGTTGCTATAGCTACAGACCTGTTCATTCTCTCCTGATAGGCTGCCAGCACCGGTTGCTATAGCTACAGACCTGTTCACTCTCTCCTGATAGGCTGCCAGCACCGGTTGCTATAGCCACAGACCTGTTCACTCTCTCCTGGTAGGCTGCCATCATCGGTTGCTATAGCTACAGACCTGTTTGATCTCTCATGATAGGCTGCCAGCACCGGTTGCTATAGCTACAGACCTGGTGTCCTCAGCAGCTCATCATAGCAGGCCAGTAAAGCCGGCTGGACTCCCACCCAATCAAGCCAGTATCGCTCTGCTCTACACTGATGAGGGACAAAACCTCCGAAACGGTCCCTATGTTTGATGAGCGATATTGCTTGACTAATATTCCTTTTTGCTTCTCAAAGATTCAGTGAATCAGAAGTAAATTGAGGATTTGTTACAACCTATAGAGGGCGCAGTGAGCTTCCCAGCTCCTTTCCCATAATGCCTTGTGATAGGCAGATGCTTAGTATTGGGCTAAAAGGCAATCAAAGCACTACACACCTTAACTTATGCTCTCCATAAGGAGAGATGTTCCCCTTCTCTAAACCTGTTAATGAAAAGCACTGTAACCCCAGCCTTGGGTTAGGGTTACAGTAGATTTTCTTTTTGGCTGATTTACATCATTGATTTGAGCCGATTTGAATTGAACCACTAGGACTTAGGTCGAATTCGACTTTGACCCAATCCACAGCGCAGCTTTACTCCAGACATGAAAGCGGTTGTTAACATGGTTGTTGGTAAAGTGTTCTAATAAATGTGATTATTTTCCTGTATACTCCCCAAACCATTGTCTCTGAGTGACCAGGTGACATCAAAAGCAATTCCAGGAGATCTAAAATGGCGACAGGAAGTAGCTGTCTGACAGCTGGAGTGGGATTGTCGGACAACTATCTGGGATCAGTATTATTCACAACCGTAACACCTGCCTCCTCTGCACCCCCATAAATTACACCATTATTAACCCTACAGACTCTTTATAGTTTCTCAATCTTTATCTACTGGGGTCTCAACAGCAACAACATGGTGTTGCCTGGGACTCCCCATTGCTCCAAGCCCCATTGCGGCAAGTCTGTAGCTATAGCGACCTGAGAAGCTGATGCAGCCCATACAAGGGGGGATATCTCAGAATAGGTAGGACACTGTTAAAGGGGTTTTGCCAGGACGTGTCTTATCTGCTAAGAAGCAAATGTAAACAAGCCACGCTGAGCTGAGAGAGTGAGAGACACAGCCAGAGCACGGAGCCCTGCATAAGGGATCGTGTGAAATGTTCACTCAAATAATCAAACTACAACTAGTGGATTCTGTATACAAAAGACAACATATTTCTACCCGGTGCCTTGAAAGCTGCTTCAGCTCCCTTTCATCAGATAAGAAGTGTGATCTGCGCAAGCCCGGACAGCAGCTCTTGTCAGGTTGTATCTAATAGAAGCTTTTAAGTAACTAAGGGCATGTAAGGCAGCCTGTAGCTCTCTCAGACTGCAATTTTTGTAATCACATATATTTAGAAAAGTTATTAAATACCCATTTTGGAGGATCCCACGTCAACATTACATTGTGGCAAAACCCCTTTAATGGACAGATATTGCAAAGTGACTTGTTTTTGCAAGATCTGTAACATAAAAAGCAGCGATCCTTGTAGTGAGACAACCTCTTTAATAATACCCTGTCTCCATGGCAGATTGTAGTGTGGAAAGATCAAGGATCCCGCACCAATATCCACATAGAAACTATCCCATTAGATTCCATGAGAATGCCCGCCGTCACTTGTATGCTGTGGATTTTGCCGTTCTTGATTTGGAAAACTTTTCACATTGCGCTTCTTCCCATAAGGATCTGTGGCGAGAACCAAATCATAAAATCCATGGCAGAAATCTGCATTAAGAAAATTCTACCATATGAACATCTAAGTACTTAGCAGCTGTATCCCCCATCTTTTCATAGTATCACATACATTTCCCTGCTGCTGAACTCCCTAATACGCTCCTCAGCTGCTGCAGAGCCTCGTAGCACATGCCTCAGCTGCTGCAGAACCTCGTAGCACATGCCTCAGCTGCTGCAGAACCTCGTAGCACATGCCTCAGCTAACACGCAGAGCCTCGTAGCACATGCCTCAGCTGCTGCAGAACCTCGTAGCACACACCTCAGCTGCTGCAGAACCTTGTAGCACATACCTCAGCTAACACGCAGAACCTCGTAGCACATGCCTCAGCTGCTGCAGAACCTCGTAGCACACGCCTCAGCTGCTGCAGAACCTTGTAGCACATGCCTCAGCTAACACGCAGAACCTCGTAGCACATGCCTCAGCTGCTGCAGAACCTTGTAGCACATGCCTCAGCTAACACGCAGAACCTCGTAGCACATGCCTCAGCTGCTGCAGAACCTCGTAGCACATGCCTCAGCTGCCGCAGAACCTCCTGGTATACGCCTCGGCTGCCGCAGAACCTCCTGGTACACGCCTCGGCTGCCGCAGAACCTCCTGGTAGACACCTCGGCTGCCACAGAACCTCCTCGTACATAGCTCCGCTACTGCAGAACCTCCCAATACGCACCTCAGCTGTTGCAGGTTTTCTTTTTGAAGAAAGGCCTTCCGTCTCGGTCATTAAATGGTGCATAAGAGTCTTTCCAACACATTTGAAAAAGATGTTCATACTGCACCCTAGGATATTAGGAGTTGCTTCAGAGGAACGTGGCCTGTATACCTGTACTCAGCCTGCAGCCCTGTCTACCTATATGGGCACATGGGTGACTCTATAAGTTGCAGGTGACTTTGGATGTTCACATGGCTTCTGCATTTATTTCATGACTTTCCCTACTGCACACAAATCGCTGTTACCCCAACTCACTGATGACCAAATGCAGCCCAATTCCTATTCATCAAGACGTCATCACCAAACCCCACACATTTCTTTCCTTTTCCCTCTGCTCGGTGACGAGCTGTCGGGGTTTTATTTCTGCGCTCGGTTGCCAGTTCTGCCATGTTTTTCTCCTTTACTACTGCACCTGTCCACATTTAGGCTTTTATAACGCGCCCGGATCACACTTATTACAGACAGAAGGTTAGAGCGGCAGCTTTACTGTCATGGAAATGCTGGGGAGTCATTTTGAGCTTTTTTTTATTTTCCACTCTTATCTTATCTTTGGTTTTTATAGGGATTGTCTCATCTTAATCTTTCATAGAGCAAAGCTGCATTCTTTCATTCATGCATCCTGTCTGGTCAAGCTGTCTGCAATTAGCATATGAGCTCAGTGTATTCACACTTCTGCTAATTCGTCGAGATTAGATAAATGATAATCTGCTACCAGGTCCAGAGAATCTTCAGAGCTAAAGTAATAGTAGTAATTAGTGACTTTGGTCTGAAAGATCAGATAAAACACAAGCTCTCAGGTGCTGCAGTTCTGTGCAGGGACCTGTGAGAAGAAGTCACTCCCTGCTATCAGATAAGACAAACGGCAGGGGAGAACAAGCAAACCGGTCGGTAACTAGAGAAACCTGAGAGCCCTCAGAAGGTGATAAAATAATTTGCAGCTCCTCAACAAAACAAAAAAACAAACAAAAAAAATGAACAAAGCAATATATTTGGAAAACGTCTTCATTTAGTGTTCCCTACATGTTGAAAGCTAATCTTTGTACTGAGACCACCCCTTTAAAGGGGTGGTCTCACTACATTGATTCATCTTAGCTTAGTCCTGTTTTCACTTTGAATTCAGAGGCGTGTTTACTGGCTTCCACTAGGCTGCAGTAGAAGCCAGGTCTTTCCCAACTGGAAAGAGGTCCATCCGTTTGGTTGAATTATTAATGTGATCAAAAAACTACAGTAACCACAAAATTGGTTACCCAGTATTAACACCATAGAAATACAAAAAGAACCACCTAGAACATAACCAATGCCTTTGGATATAATATACAATCTAAAACATAACTTTTATATATATTTTAAATACACCAAAATGAACAAAAAATACCAAACAGCGGAGCACTGGCGCCGACAAGGGCGACCCCACGCTGGAACACCCTAATGATATCAAACAGTACTATAGAAAGGATACTACACACATATAGACATAACAAGAACAAGGACCGCATCCACTAATAATAGTGAAGCACAGAAACCATACAACAGACATTAGATGCAGCACATATAAAACATGCAAACATACCCAAAACGCGTTTCCCCCCCCTGGTCCGTGGGTTCATCAGGGAACAAAGAAATATTTGTCTGTATAGTGTAAGGCCTCATTCACACTGCGGGTTTGACCGCAGGTTCAGCCACGGCTTTCGCTGCGCTTCCCGCGGCCAAACCTCGCCCTAACCTCGCCGCAAACTCGCGTCTCCCGACGCGGTTATGCGCCGCTGGGCGTGGTTGTGGGGCCGCTGCGCTGAGGACCCCTGTAAAGGGAATTGTACAGGAGAGGCCTCAAACACGCGGGGCCCAAGGCGCGGCCCCAAAGCCGGGGCAAAAACCGGGGCATGTGAATATTAACGCGGTTTCCATAGGAAACAATGTTAAATAATTTTGGGCGCATTTTGGGAACGTGGTTTTGGCTGCGGAAACCGCGTCGGAACCCGCGGCCATAACCTCGTTCAAATCCGTCGTGTGAACATGCCCTAAAAGATAAAGTACTATGCTTACTTCCCTTTAAGATAAATATATAGAACCAGGTGCTAGGATCCTGTAATATCCACCAATGGTACTGCCAGAAAGGATGATATCCAGCAAATGGAAATAGCAGCCATTGTTATATCTATATGTGTCTAGTATCCTTTCTATAGTATTGTTTGATATCATTAGGGTGTTCCAGCACAGGGTCGCCCTTGTCGGGGCGAGTGCTCCGCTGTTTGGTATTTTTTGTTCATTTTGGTGTATTTTAAATAATATATTAAAAGTTATGTTTTAGGTTGTATATTATACCCATAGGCAATGGTTATGTTCTAGGTCAGGGGTCCCCAACTCCAGTCCTCAAGGCCCACCAACATGTCATGTTTTGTGGCTCTTCTTAGCATTGCACAGGTGATTTTAATTATGCGCACAGGTGATTTAATTTAATTCCCAGTGCATTCTGTGGGAGATCCTTTAAAACATTTACCTTTTTGGTTTGGGGCGTGAGGGATGGGAGTTGGGGAACACTGTTCTAGGTGGTTCTTTTTGAATTATCAATGTGTTTGATGAGTTGCGTAGTTGTTTTATGTCCTGGACAAATCGGGATGTTCCCGTTATTGATCATTTATAACCAACATTAATTGCGGATCAATTTTTGTACAATTTGGAAGGAGCAGTGTTCCCTTTGTTTCCCCTTTAAATAAAAATGAGCGTCTTTGTCTCTATGACATTTTTTTTTTTATTTCCTTCCGCATCCTCTTAATTTATTTACTGGCAACTTAATAATTAGAACCCCACATAAAACGTCATCTTTCATCTCGGGCTCTGTGATTTATGATAAATTTAGTTTCCTTCGGCCTGGCATTTGCTCCAGCAGGCGGCCTTCCTTCAAGTACCACACTGATTGATGTCTTATCTTTGATATGTTCCATTAGCCTCCAGGAGCAGAGAGTTCAAGGCCCTCTTCGAACCTGAGGAGTCCTGCGGAGGAACTGAAGGCCTTCAGAGTCCTTGGGGTGATTGACAAGGTAATTCTTCAGCATCTCTTCAAGAGTTCACTCATAAATCGACCGCATGCTGACATGGCCCCTTTGAAGCCGAGGATCTTAAGGATATGAAACAAAAGGGGAAAATGAGTCGAATGCATCTGCACTTTTAAAATAACAAAAGCAATGGAAAGGGAAAAAAAAAATATATATATATATAAAAAAAAAAAAAAGATGAGCTTTATGTAAGAAATTCATATAAGCGACTGCAAAATCTGTTTGAGATAGAGGGCAGGATACATCTTTTCTTGGTCAACAATGTGGCGTGGCTCCCAAAGTGGGGTCATGGTACGTAAAGGGAGACTTGATTTCCTTCTAATTGGAGGTCAGGCGGTGGGTTGAAAGGAACTGGTTATGTTTTACAAGCTGCTAAACACAATAATCACGCCTTACCAGGCATAAAGCGTTCCTTTCCTGCCATTAATGCATTATACACACAGGGTACCTGCGCACTAAGTGAGGTTGTTGGGTGACAATGGTTTTAATTGGAGAGTGAGTGTTCAGGTGAAAGGGTCGTATTCGTTCCCCCTTCCACTTGATTTGTCCTGCCAAGAGGGCAAATAAAGCCCACCATTGTCGCGGGACCTTTAGAACTAGGTTGAGTTGTCCATTGTTCTCGCTCATTTTATGTTGCTTTCTTTCCTCCAAAAGACCATGTTATTCCGCTGCCTTTTTGGTTCTGAAAGTTTATATTGTAAATTTTACCGACAAACTGGGTCCTGGACTTTGGGTTGCTTTACCCATGAAATATCGAGCTCTGTGATATATAGGGTTGTATGATAGAGGAGAGAAGCTGAGTTCTGTGATATATAGGGTTATAGGATAGAGGAGAGAAGCTGAGCTCTGTGATATATAGGGTTATATGATAGAGAAGAGAAGCTGAGCTCTGTGATATATAAGGTTATATAATAGAGGAGAGGGGCTGAGCTCTGTGATATATAGGGTTATGATAGAAGAGAGAAGCTGAGCTCTGTGATATATAGAGTTATATGATAGAGGAGAGAAGCTGAGCTCTGTGATATACAGGGTTATATGATAGAGGGAGAGAAGCTGAGCTCTGTGATATATAGGGATAGAGGAGAGAAGCTGAGCTATGTGATATATAGGGATAGAGGAGAGAAGCTGAGCTATGTGATATATAGGGATAGAGGAGAGAAGCTGAGCTATGTGATATATAGTGTTATAGGATAGAGGAGAGGAGCTGAGTATTCACTTTAGAAGGGTTAAGCCCACAATTGAGATTTATAACCTACCCACTGGTGATAAATGCCTGATCACTTGGGATCACACTGCTCATTAGTAAAGGGACCCATGAACTCCCTTTTCTGCTTATGTTGTGCTTTGGAATCAGAACATGGTTGAATTCAACCCACATATCAATGATTCAATTTGGAGTGGCCCAAGCTGAAATTAAGTAGTATTTGCGGAGAAACTGCCTGTAGTCCTAGAGTGGATTTGAGGTTGAAACCAGGTTGGGGTTATGATTAGGGTTTGGTTTATGATTAGGGTCGGAGTCTCAGTTGGGGCAAGAGGGTCGGAGTCTCAGTTGGGGCAAGAGGGTCGGAGTCTCAGTTGGGGCAAGAGGGTCGGAGTCTCAGTTGGGGCAAGAGGGTCGGAGTCTCAGTTGGGGCAAGAGGGTCGGGGGGTCTCGGGTTGGGGCAAGGGGTCGGAGTCTCATTTGGGGGCAGAGGGTGGGAGCCTCTTTGGGGCAAAGGGTCGGAGCTCGTTGGGGAAAGGGGGTGGGACCCTCGGGGGGCCAAGAGGGTGGGGAGCCTCGGGGCTGGGGGCAAGAGGGGGGGCCGGGGAAATCCCCTGCGGGGGCAAAGAGGGTGGACCCTTTCTGCGGGGGAAAAGAGGGTCGGAGCCCCCTTTGGGGTATGGTTCAACTTTCTGGGGGGTTTTAATTTTTTTTTTTGGAGCTGGGAATTTTTTTTGGGGATTTGGGGTTTGAGAAAAAGGGGGGGTTGGGGTGAAGCAAACCCTATCAATTTGGGTGCTGAAAGGGTTTCCCAAAGGCCGGGAAAAAACCTTTTAGTTTTTTTTTTCCCCTGAGACTTTGATGGGGAATGGGTTTTGGATATACCTGAAAAATTTTGACGGGTTTTGGGCCCAACTTTGTGTTGAGGTAAAAA
Organism: Phyllomedusa bahiana; assembly: GCA_025379985.1. Classification (NCBI taxonomy): domain Eukaryota; kingdom Metazoa; phylum Chordata; class Amphibia; order Anura; family Hylidae; genus Phyllomedusa; species Phyllomedusa bahiana. The sequence continues at coordinate 49,703 of JAODAL010000201.1, forward strand.
GACCTATTTAAAAGCAAAAATACTTTTTGAGATTAAGCTGTGAGGACCAATTTGAATGGAGCAGCGGTGGAGGGGGGGAGCATTTGCTCCCCCCTTTCCCTTTTAAAGGGCAATGGGCCCGTTTACTCATTTAGGGCTCGCCGACCCTTTACAGCCTATAAATTTTCATGGAAACCCAAACCACTTAATTCAAAACTCCTCCCCCACTGCGGCAAGCACTGTGGAGGAACGGCGGACTCCAGAGCCCTCTTCTAGTGATTGGAGGGAACCCAAGTGTTTTAGATATCTCTCCTATTCGAGGTGATAAATGTCAGTTGTAGGAATACCCCTTTAAGTATTATTTTTAGTTATTGACATTTTTTAACCCCCTTTAAAGGTTTCCCTTATTTCACATTTTTGAGGTGTACAGGGGTGGAGACGTTATCCCCCTTTTGCCATCGCCCAAATGCTACCATCTTTTCTTTCCCCGGGTTGCCCTTTGGGTCTGCTACTTGCTAAGGTGACAAATGGCTCGTCCTGCTCCCTTGTTCCATGGGCTTGCCTGTTGCCTGCCTCCGGGTCTGCGCCTCCCCTTCTGCTGACTTGTGCCGGATTCCTTCCATCTCATGTCTCAGGGCTTTGATGCATATGTTCTGAAGGTGGCCACACTGACTTTGGTTTTTGGGGAAATTTGGAAAACCCTTCAGGCTGCCCCCGGGCTAAAAACTGGTTTTTTAATTTGGGAAATTTTAAAACTTTTGATGATGGTTCAGCAGTTCATATGAAAGGATTTGACAAGAGAAATATATTTAATTAAAAAATTAGCATAGTAAACATTTTTACATTTGTATGCAATGAAATTATCGAGAAATGAACTTTATTAGGAAAAAAGGCCAAAACACCCCTAAATTTATATTTTTCGGAAATAAAAAATAATCTTTCCGGGGTTGGGGAATTTTGCGTTTTGAAATTTGGCCCAAAGAGGGGAAAAGAACTGAGTATTATTTTTAACATGTCTGTCTGCTGGTTGATGATTATGGAAATCATGTGCTGCAAGACTGATGGATGGATAGATGGATTGGATAGAAAGATGGATATATAGAGTGATAGAGATAGATAAATAATAGTAAGATGTTCGCTATAATATAGATGCATAGATAGATATGAGACAGGTGGATTAATGCCTAGATAGGTAGATATGAGATTGATAGATAAATATGATTTAGATAACTGTAGAAAAATAGTTTAATAGGGAAATTGTTTTAAATAGGATAAAATATTAAAATTAATTTGGATTTGAGTTAATATGCCAGGGGTATTTTGGTTGGTGGGGGATATATAGTTTGGATAGACCAAAATCGATAAAACTAGATATTGAATGAAAGATAAATACCTACAGTGAGGATTATAATTATTTGATACTCTGTCAATTTTGCAAGTTTTTCCACCTACAAAGATTGGAGAGGTTTAATTTTTATCAAAACGTGACTTAAACGGTGGGGAAAAGGGGAAAATCTAAAAAAAAAAAAAAAATCCAAAATCAAAATTTGTAAGATTTTTAAATAATTAATTTCCCGTTTTATTGCATGAAATAAGTATTTTAATACAAAGAAAAACAAAAATTTAAATTTTTTGGGGAAACATAAATCTTTGTTTGCAGTTAAATAGGTAAATTTTTTTTCCGGTATTTCAAAACCAAGTTTGCAAAACACGCAGCAGAAAAATTTTGGGCCCCCCCTCCTAAAACTTCTTCAGATCTTTTAGGATTGGGGGTTTGTTTTTGGGGCCTACATTGATTTCAGCCCCCTTCCAAAAAGTTTTTTCGATTGGGTTCGGGTTTGGAGACTGTTGGGCCCACCCCAGGACCTTAAATGCATCTTACAGACCCCACTCCTTATCCCCCTTGGTTTGGTGTTTCGGTCAGGGGTCAGGGCCGGGGAAAAAGACCCAGCCAAAAACCCCCCTTAAAATGGGGTTACAAAGGGGAAAAGGAGGTTGTTGGCCAAAATCTTAAGCGACCCCATCCATCATTTTTTTCAAAAACGGTGCAGTCGCCCCTGTCCCATTTTTTAAAAACCCACTACATAAGTATTTTTTCCCACTCTCTTGTTTCCCCAGGGTTGGGCCCCTGTTTTTGGGGGTTTGTATTTTTCCTTTTTCCCTCCAAATGTTTTCTAAAAATTGGGGCCCCCCTTTTTGTTCCCCTTCACACCAAGTTTTTTCCTATTTTTTCCTGTACCCACCCCCCAGCCTTGTGCAAAACTACAATATTGCCCCTTTTTCCCTTGGACACCCTCGGGGGTTTCGGGCCCATGGGGGAAAGGGGTTTTGCAGTGTGATTTTTTTTGGGGTAGACAGGGGGTATTTTTTTTCAATTTGACTTTTTTCAAACATTGAAATTTAAATTTACGGGTAATGAGTCCCGAGTAGGGGGGGCTTTTTTAAAAAAAAACCCTAACGGGTTTCGTGGGGACCCAGAATTCTTGCTTTTTTGGGTGGGGTGTTCATATACTGATTTTATTTTTTAAAAATTTTTAAAAAATTCATTATTCAAAATTCATACAATGTGATTTTCTGGATTTTTTTAGATTCTTTCCCCCACAGTTGAAATGTACCTACCAAAAAAAAATTACGGGACCTTCCTTTCTTTGTTGGTGGGGAAAAATTGAAAAATTCCTCCAATGTATCAAATTTTTTTCCCCACTGTATTCAACAGCAGGGTATGTTCAGGGGGACGTTTTCTCGGCCCATACTCGGTCAATAAAAACCGAATTTAAGGGGCCAGAATACGGTAATTATAGCTTCTTTGAGAGCTATTTTCCCCTCCCTTTTTTCCCCCCAGTGCCCCAATACCGCCGGGGGAAAGCTCTGACAAATAAATTTCCCCCCCCGGGCGTTTAATGCGCTGGGGAGAATGACAGTCAGTGAGAGCTTCAGAGGGACTTCCTGGCCCCCGCGTCCTTCTGAAGTGAAAGGTGTTTAGGGGAAAAAAAGAAACAGTAATGTACAATGATCACCCTGAAAATACCCTAAGGGCTTGTTCACATGGATTTTTGACTCCTTTTTTTAACACCCGCTTTGTAAATGCGCCCTTGGGGGACCAAAAGGGAAGGGGACCCAGGACGATCCTTAAAAACTTAGCAGTTTTGTTTAACATCCCGGCAACGGGGGAATTACGCACCCGGCGTTATGTGAAAAAAATAATAGCAGTGCGTTTCAAACAAATGAGAAGAAGCTCAATCCTTTAAAATAGCAATTTTTTCCCCTATGCACAAAAGGGGACTGGGATCCTGCACATTCACAAAAAAGGAAAAAAATGACGGGAAAAAACAAATGATTGATGTCACTTCCCCAAATTCTCAAAGGCAAATTTAAACCCCGGGGGTTGGGGCCCCTTTCATAAATCGATTTTTTGGTGGATCCAGGATGTTGCCCGCTTGGGTGGGGGAAATTTGGGGGCATTTTCTTTTTGTCTTCTTCAGCATAAGGCAAAATTGGGCATTCCCAAAAATTTTTATATTTTTAAATTGGTTCATGGGGCCTATCTCCGATAAAGTGGGGAGTCCCAAAGAAATGATGGGTAACTCGCGTTTAAACTTAGTAGGTGGTGAATATGGAGCCTGAATGTCAAAAATTCAAAACATTGTTATCCTTTGCTTTTTCCCGTGTAAATTTCTATTACCCGGACCTTCCCCCGGTTTTTTTTGCGTTATAAAATCCCCCCTCTCATCAGACCTGTGGGGGATGCCCCCTGTAAGGCCAGGAAAACCCCCGGGGGTTTACCTTTGCGTTTTTTTTTTTTCATTTTAGACCATTATTTTAAAGGGGAAAAGATCTTTGACCAACCTAAACTGTTCCCCCCCACTAAAATTGTAACTGAGAGAAACACTTAAGGGGGAAAAGGGATTCTTTTCTACATAGAATAGTTTTTTCTCAGTGAGACAGTTCCCGCTAAGTACACTACGGAGTGGGTTTCCCCCCTAACCATTGGGGGGGACAGCCCCCCAATCCACCCTTTAGGGGGTCTCCAAAACTGCAAAAAATCTTCCTAAAAAATTTGGGAAAAATTTAAAAATTGGGGTTTTTACGAGTCTCCTTTTGTTTCTGAAAGGTTGTTCTGGTCCCGGTTTCCCCTTTTCCATGTTGGGCTTTGTCCCTTGGGAAGGTTTAGTAAAAAGGTGCCGTTTGAGGGAAAAATGGTACAAACCCTTTTTGTACTGCGATACCAAGAAGACTCAACCTGTTTCTTAGGGTTTGTTTCCCCCACGGGGGGAATTTCGGCGGCAAATTTTGCGGGCATAAATTTTCCTCTAATACGAGCGAGAAAGCGTGACGAAATTAAGTAAACCTTGTTTTCATTTGAATAAATATGGTTACGCCTCCTCTCCCCGCTCGAAAAATTTCAAACGTATTGTACGGGGGGGGAGATAATTGAAAATGTCACTTTTGGCCCAATACGCGCTGCGAGTTTAAAGCATGTCTATGGGGCCCCGGGGGGCTGCCCGGGCCCCCCCGCTTTTGGGAAATACCCGCCCGATCCCCAAACACCCGGCGTAATTGCGGCCCCTACGCAATGCCGCAATTTTCCAAAGGGGAACAAAGCCTTAAAACTGGAAAGAGGCCAATTTTACAAAAGCCTCAATTTTGCAATTTGGGGTTTCATAAAGCCTCATCCAATGTCAAACCCCCAGGGGTTTAGGCTCCCCCATTTCCCCGTTGGACACTTTTTGGGTTTTTTCTTTAAACCTTTTTCACCCATTGAGATAAATTCCCCTTTGTACTTTTTTTTGGGAAAACCAAATGGGATTTTCTGGCTGGGATGGGGGACCTCCCCTTTCCCCCCTGTGTCTTATAAAACCACACAGTAGATTGTTATCTTTCTTACTGACAAACTTTAAATGGGTTTTCTAACTACAATGATTATCTTTCAACACGTTGGTACAAGTAAGTGAAGACTTTTTCTAAATGCATTGCTCTTTTGATATTGCCCAGGCAAGGAGATAAGAGAGATTTTATCTGATCTGATTGCAAAGAAAATTTTTTCTAGGGCTAATGTCCCATTCCCCCTTTCCTGTTAGCAAAAGGGGCAGGGAGTGACATCCCCATGGACCCGGGGGGAAACAGGGGACTTTCTCCCCTAATAAATTTTAAAAGCAAACACGGGAAAAGAAACCAAATTACTTTTGCACCACTCTGCTGTTTTACCACGTTGTCCAGATAGGCGGTTGCATATTCTTTATGGGGCTGCAGTATGAGGTCCATCAACCTCTGGAACGTAGCGGGAGCACTATGTAAACCAAAGAGGAGAACAACATAATGGAAATGTTCCTCTGGCATGGAAGATGTTTTTTTTCTTCGCTTAGTCTTTGGTCTAAACCGTACTCTCCGGCCCGACTCAGTAACAATGTCATGGTTAATGACCCCAGTTCGGCCCAGCATGTCTGAGCACACCTCTCGATTCTTTTGCAAGAACTCCAAAACTTGTCCCTGGGCCTCTGAGATACGATTGGGTGGTAACTCTTTGGTTTGGGAACCTTTCCTTTTTTTTATATCCCTTTCCGGGGGGTTAATTATTTAACCCTGGTAAATTTGGGAGGGTTTTTCCTTTTCCCCCGGCTGGAAAAACCTTAAAAGTTTACCTTTTTAAACCCCGTTTTGGATGGAAAGGGGCCTTGGGCCCTTTTTCCAGAAAAAGTAAATTTTGACTGCCGGTACTAAAACATTTCCGGTCACCCGGAAACCTTTTACCCCTTGCTTTTATTTCCTAACTGGGTTTTCATGGGTTTTCCCTTAAAATTTGGCGTGGGAAGGGGGGATCTTATCCTACATCTCCGTTATGTGCTCAGTTACTCCTTTGAATGGCAAAACTTTTTCCCGTTCTCAGGTCCTTTTCCCAGTCCAGGAGTTTCCCCTGGGCATAGCTACCCATAAGGGGAGAAAAAAAAGGCGGGTGCCTGTGGAAAATTCTCAATTTTAGAACTCAAGGTAAAGGGGAACAGGCAGGCCCCAGTCAAATTTACATCCGTATTTAAAACCCCCTTTTTTTAAAACATTTTCCCTTTAGGGTTTTTTTAAATCTTTCCACCAGTTCCCCTGAGTCCCGGGGATGAAATACGGAAAGGGATGTAGATGTGGGAATTTTTTTGAAGATGGCATAAAAATTTTTGGTTTTCCCCTTTCACCTGGTCAGTTAAGATCTTCTTGAGTATCCCTGTTCGGGGGAACATGTGCAACAGCTTCTTTTAAATTAACTTTGAGTTGGTTTTTCCCCAAGGGGAAAAAGAACTCTGGGGTGGGGGGTGGCATAAATTGAACCCCCCAATATTTTTCTGAAGTAAACCCGGCCTATTTAGGAAAAGGGCCCCCAAGAGAAACCATACTGATCCATTCGATGGGAAATTTAAACCATTAGGGGTTAGGGGGGCCCTGAAAATGGAACTAGGTGCGTTTTTAAAATGGCACTCTGGGGAGGATTTGGGAAAATTCCCTAAAAACTTTATAGATAAAGGTCTAGGAGTTCTGTAAAAACCCCCCCTCTTTAGTTTTCCCCCACCCCCTAAATGGCCACTAACACATGGGGAGTGAGCCATTTCCCAAAACCCTGTGGGACAGGGGAAATGGGGTAAAAACCACTTCTCAACCCCCCTTGGGGTTTATGTCTTTTTCCCCCCTGTATAACGCGCATTTTTGTGCCGCAAAATGATGGTAGACCAAACCACGCTCCTGGGGTCTACTATTTTTTTAAAAATTTTCGCTCTTCCAAAAATTAAAACCAAATTAGGGCCCCCAGGTTTTTCCGTACCAAAGTTTTCCCCCCGAGGGCTGACAAGGAAAAGAGATCTCTTTTTCAGAGGGTCTTCCCTCCAGATCCACATCCAGAACTGCCACCCAAAACCTTGTAACACTAACGAGTCACATGACACTGTATAGGGAAAATGGCAAATTGGGATAAATTTGTCCATTATAACTTAGGGGGGTGCTCACTTTTTCTGCCACAAATATAGCATTGATGGGTGGGGTGTTGAGTCATTTTTTTTGGGAAAAACCAAATTTACATGTTAGGGCTTGTCCCCTGGCAGGGATTTACCCTTTTTTTTTAGAGGTTTTTCGGGTTTTGAAAAACCCCGCAAACCGGGGAAAAAAAAAATTTTTTAAAACCTCTATGGAAAACCTGCTCACAGTCCCCCCCCACAGGGGTTTTTCCGCCCCGGCGGTTGAAAAAGCTTTTTAAAATGTTCATTCTTTTCGACGGTTTCCGGGCTGCAGAAAACGTCTATGTGGAAGGGGGGGGGCTTTTTTCCCCAAATCGGAAAAAAAGCTGTCCCCCGGCGGGTGGGTTGCCCCAGCACGAAAACAATGCAAATTGCGGTCGGATAAACCAACCGGTATTTGTCCTGTGCCGCGGGGACCCGGCCTTAGACAAGCTGCACACTGACTCAATGAATACTTGTATCAAGGTGTCATGTCTTCAGTGTTATCCCATGAAAAGATATAATACAATATGTATAAAAGAGTGTATCAGTTTTTTTTTGAGATATTTAGGTTTTTTGTTATATTAATAAAATAATAAAAAATAAATATATAACAACCACCGGCCCCCCTTTATTAGGTAACCATGCTAGTAAAAGGGTTTTTACCCCCCTTTTTTTCCTTCAAACTGCCTCAATTCCGTGGGGATAGATTCCCCCAAGGTTGTTGCAACGATGCTCAATTGGTACCAAAAGGGCCCAAAGAGTCCAAGAAAATATTCCCCCCACCATAAAACCACCACCACCACCCCCGAACCCTTGATACAAAGGGAGGTTGATCCATGCTTTCATGTTGTTGACGCCAAATTCTGCCCCTTTCCCACCCGAATGTCGCAGCAAAAATGGGAGATCATCAGACCGGGAAACTTTTTTTTCCAATTTTAATTTCCAATTTTCGATGGCTTGGGCAAATTGGAGCCTCATTTTCCCTGTTCTTAGCTGAAAGGATTGGCCCCGGGTTTTGGTTTTCTGCTGTGTACCCCTTTCTGCCTCAAAGTTCGCCTTTAACTTGCGTTCAGAGATGCTTTTCCCTGCCTTACCTTGGTTGTAACGGGTGGCTTTTTTGAGTTTACTGCCGCCTTTTATCAGCTCGGGGGCCCGTCCCGCCCATTCTCCTTTGACCCCTGGCATCAACAAGGCATTTCCGCCCCAGGACCCGCCGCTCCTGGATGTTTTTTTTTTTTCGGACCATTTTCTGTAAACCCTAGAGTTGGGGTTTTGCGTGGGAAAAAACCCCAAAGGGGATCAGCAGTTTCTGAAATACTCAGACCCGCCCCTTCCCTTTTGGAAAAAACCCCCACCCCAAAACCCCCGCCCAAGTTCAAAGGCCTCCCTTACCTTTTTTTCCCCCCACTGTGCTCCGGTTTTTAAACTGAGGAGATTTTCTTGGGCCATTTTCTAATTTCCTTTAAAAGCACTGAGTTGCCCCATGTGATTGGTTGATTAGAAATTAAGTGTTAACGAGAGGGTTTGGGCAGGGTTTTTACCTTTTAAAAAATGGCCCGGGGGGGGTGTTTTATATATATTTAATTATATATTATATATATATTTATATTTATATATTTTATAATATTTTATATATATCTATTATTTTGTGTGTGTGTAAAAAACTTTCCATTTATTTAAAAGTGGTGGGCAAAAAAATATTGGCACCCCTGCCCCAAATTTGTCAGAAAATACTCAGTTTATTCCTGAAAAAAAGTTTTCAAAACACAAATTCTTTGGTATTAAAAAATATTCAAATTTTTTTTTGGGTTTTCAATGAATAAAAAAACAAAAAAGAATGAATCAAAAATCAAAAACATTGGAAACATTTCACACCCCAAAAATTTTCCCAAAAAAGGGGGCCCAAAAAAAGTATTTGGGCCCCCCCTCAGCCTAATACTTGGTAGCACAACTTTAGCCAAAAATTTTTTGAGCAAAAGCTTTTTGGTTTAAACCCTAATGAAATTTTTACAATGCTCTGCTGGAATTTTAGCCATTCTTTTTTGGCAAATGCTCCGGGGTCCCTGAGATTTGAAGGGCGCCTTCTCCAAAACATTGTGAGATTTTCCCCCAAGGTGTTCTATGGGGTTCAGGTTGAACTCATTGTGCACTTTGAAGTTCCCCAGTTTTCTCTCAACCATTTTCTAGTGTTTTTTTGAAGTGTGTTTTGGGCATTGTTGCTAAGCCCATGCCTCGAGGGGAGCCAGCTTTCTCAAGGGGCCCTACTTTATGCTGCAAAATTTGTTGGTACTTCAGACTTCATAAGCCACGCAGGTCAAGCAGCCCAGTCCCAGGGGGCAGCAAGCACCCCCCAAACATCGGGGAACCTCCCCCATGTTTGACTTGCCTCTTTTTTTTTTTTTTTCCCTGTAAACTCTTTTTTGATCCTTTTCCAAAAAGCCTACTTTGTCTCTCTGCCCCAGAGAAAAATTTCCAAAACGTTTTAGGTTTCGGGTAATTTTGGGGGCCAAACTCCAGCCGGGGCTTTTTTTTTGTCTGGGGGGTAAAAAGGGGGGTCTTCCTGGGTACCTCCTACCCCCCTTTTATTGACCCGAGGGAAGAAAGGGGGTTGACATGTTGTCCCCTCGGACTGCAGGGCAGCTTAAACTTGTTTGGTTTAGTCAGGTTCTTTATCCACCCCCGCACAATGTTGCTTGAAATTCTCGTAAATTTTTTTTTTCCTCCACTAGGGGGGGTTAGCACGTCCCAGGGGCTTTACATCTAGGGGGGTTACCCACGGGGGCATGGGCTTTACATCAGGGGTTACCACGTGCCATGGGCTTTTTTTTCTAGGGAGGTTTTCCCACAGTCCATGGGTTTAATCTAGGGAGGTTACCAAAGTCCAGGGGCTTTAATCTAGGGGGGGTTAGCCCTGCCATGGGTTTTTACATCTGGGAGGTTAGCACAGTCTAGGGAGATTAGCACAGTGCCTGGGCTTTACATCAGGGGGGTTTACCACAGTGCATGGGCTTTACATTAGGGAGGTTACCCACGTCCCATGGGTTTTTACATCTAGGGAGGTTGCCACATGCCGGGTTTTTAGGGGGGCCACAGGGCCAGGGGCTTTAAAATCTAGGGGTTTACCCACAGTGCCATGGGCTTTACATCTAGGGAGGAGCCACGGGCCAGGGGGGCTTACATCTAAGGAGGTTAGCCACGGGCCAGGGGCTTAATTAGGGGGTTGCCACATCCCATGGGCTTTACATTAGGGGGTAGCACAGTGCCAGGGGTTTTACATTAGGGGGTTACCCACGGCCTGGGCGCCGTCCACTCTGGGGGGTTAGCCCAGTCCCGGGTTTACATCTAGGGGGGTTTACCCAAAGTGCCGGGGCTTTACATTGGGAAGGTTAGCCACAGTCCCCATGGGCTTTACTCAGGGGTTAGTCACAGTGCCAGGGGCTTTACATTTCTTGTGAACTGCCAGGGTGACACGGGAAACATTCAGGCTTTGGAGATGGATTGTACCCTTGAGATTTCCAGGGTTCCTACAATTTGGAGTTCAATTCCTCGACGTTTTTGGTCTTCTTTTTTTTCTCCATGCTCAAGTGGTACACAAGGACAGGACGAGGTTGGTCAACTTTAATCCATGTCAACTGGCTCAAATGGATTTTGTTATTGCCAACCCTGTTTTCGGGCCGGGGAAAGGCTTTTGGTGCCCTGGCGGTACAGCCAAAAGGCGCCCCCCCCCCCACGCTCTCAAAAAAATATCCCCCCCCCCACAATTCCTTCCCCCCTGGCCAGGTCCCGATAATTTTCTGCACATTCCCCCTTGCTCCCCTCCATCTCTCAGCATCCTGCCCAAAGAAAAAAAGCCCCGCCAAATTTTATTTTCCAAAAAACGTCCCCCTCATATGACATGCAATACCCCTAAAAAGGTCACTAAATTTAAACCCCCCGAAACATGGAGCAAAAAATACCGAAAGGTTTTTTACTAAAAAAAACTGCTACAAAAACCCCAAAACCCCAAAATATTACATTTTTGGCTCAAAATCCCCCAAACCCCGGGCCCAAACCCCGACCCCCACATGTTTATCCAGCTGTTTCACAGGCCCCTGATTAATTTAAAACCCCCGCCAACAGGGGGAATTTTAGTGGGGAGTATAATTTTTGTACCCCTCCTTTCAGGGCATTTTTAAATGGGTTTACATGCGTTACATTTGTGACTCACCCCGGGGACGTTTTTCTGATTTAGGGGTCGTTCACTTTTTCCCTTTTTCTTTCCACCGGGGGACACCTTAAAGCTGATTTCTCCCGGCCAAAATGTCCCTGAGGAAATTTTGGGCACCCAAAAATCCTTAGATCCCCCCACATTTCCAGTAACTCCTTAAATTTTAGGTATTTTTAAAAAACCCCCTTTGTCAGACAGGTATATAAAATAGCCCCCTCAGTCAGGCAAAGGGATATAGATATTGTCCCCCCAAACAGGTAGGTATATAAATATAAGGGGAATCAGGCAGGTATTTTAGTAGGGGGTCAGGCAAAATATTTTAAACAGGGTTCAGGCAGGCGTATGGGGGCTACAGGGGCAGGCGTAAAGGGGGTCAAGGGGAGGCTTTTAAGGGGCCCCAGGCAGGCGTATGGGGGCCCCCAGGCAGGCTATGGGGGCCAAGGCAGGGGATGGGGGGCCCCCGGCAGGGGAAGGTTTTTGGGGGCTAAGGCAAGGGCCTACAGGGGCCCCAGGGAGGGAAAAAGGGGCCAAAAGGCAGGCGTAGGGGGGCAGGGGCGGTTTGGGGGCCCCAGGAGGGGTTTTGGGGGCTACAGGCAGGCTTTTTTGGGGGCTACAAAGGAGGCTTTTTAAAGGGGGCCCCAGGCAGGGCCTTATGGGGGCCACAGGAGCCGTATGGGGCCCAAAGGGAGGCGTTGGGGGCCCAAAAAGGGAGGGGAAAGGGGGCACCGGAGGGGGTATTTGGGGGCCCCCAGGCAGGCGAAAGGGGGCCACAGGCAGGCCCTTTTGGGGCCACAGGCAGGCCCCTTTTTGGGGGCCCCAAGGGAGGCGGTTTTGGGGGCCACAGGGAGGGGGTAGGGGCCACCCGGCAGGGTATGGGGGGGTCAGGCGGGTTTTTTGGGGGGCCCCAGGCCCCAAAAAAGGGGCCACAGGCAGCCGTAAAGGGGGCTCAGGCAGGCGTAAAGGGGGGCCCCAGGCAGGGAAAATAGGGGGGAAAAGGCAGGCATTTTAGGGGGCCGCAGGAGGCGTATGGGGGCCACAGGGAGGGAAAATGGGGGCCAAGGAGAATATAGGGGGCCGCAGGCAGAAAAAGGGGGGCCGCAGGGGAAAATTTTAAGGGGGGGGGCAGGGGGAAAAAATATAGGGGGGCCCCCAGGAAGGGAAAATTGGGGGGCCGCAGGGAGAATAAGGGGGGGGGCAGGTGAATTTTTGGGGGGCCGCAGCAGAAAATAGGGGGCCGCAGGCAAATATAAGGGGGGGGCCCCAGGCAGAATATTTTGGGGGCCCCAGGCAGAAATTTTAGGGGGGGCCACAGGAGAAATTGGGGGCCGCAGGAAAAAATAGGGGGGCCCAAACAGGGGAAAAAATTGGGGGGCCCCCGGCAGAATATAGGGGGGGCCACAGGCAGAAATTTTTTTGGGGGCCCCCAGGCAGTATTGGGGGGGGGGCAGGCGAAATAGGGGGGCAATTTGAATATTCGGGGGCCCCAGGGAGAATATAGGGGGCCGCAGGGGAAATTTTAGGGGGGGGGGGGCAGGGAAATATAGGGGGCCGCAGGGAGGGGAAAATAGGGGGGCCACAGGCCAAAAAAATGGGGGGCCCCAGGCAGGGATTTAAAAAAACAACATTCATACTTACCTGCTTTCCCAGGGCTCGTGCTTTCGGGCCCCGCCCCCCAGGCCGGACGCTCCCCCGGCCCGCTCCTCGGGGGGCCCCGGCCTTTACGCGCCGCGCCCGAGGTAGGCGCGTTTGCGTAAACACCTCATTGCGACGCTGCCCGGCTGAGGCGCACGGGCCGGGCGGGTCCCCAGCGCTGTGAGGACCCGGGGGCCCCCCTTTTGGGCGGCCCCGCGCTCACCGGGGGAAACCAGCATCCCCCCCCCCCCCCCCCCCCCCCGGGGGGGGGGGCCCCACACTGTCCCGCGGAGCAGGGAGGCCCGCTCTCCCGCTCCCCAAAAAGCGGGCCCCAGAGCCGCCGGCCCCCAGGCCCCCGGCAGCGGCCTGGACCCGGCGGGGGGTCCCGGGGCCCTTTACGGCGCCCCCTTTGGGAAAAGGCTGGGGGTAAGGGGGCCTAGGGGCAGGTCCTACCTTTGGGGTACCCCTCGTCCCCGGGCCCCGCTGTTAGGTGCCACCCGGTAAGTTCCCTTTTTCTGGGTTTAAATTTCCTTTAAAAAAAAAAGGAAAGCATCACAAGATTTTTCAAACGTGCAAAAACTTTTTTCCCCCCCTTTTTTTGTTTGGTGTGGAATTTTAAACCAATTTGGCTTTATTACAATTTTTTTTGTGGTTTTCCATTTAAGACAAATTAAAAGAAGATAATAATTACCAAAGAATTTGGGGATTGCAATTTTTTCAGTTTGAAAATGAGTAATTTTCTGACAAAAATTCAGGGGGGGCCAAAATTTTTGGGCCCCCCTGTGTATATTTTAAAGTAGTATAAATTGTTTATATATGTGTATAAAAAATTATATTTTATTTTTTATTTTTAAATTTAACATAAATTTTAGTTAATATTATATTTATTTATATTTTTATATTTAAATATATATATTTTATAATTTTTTATTTGTATAGATATGGGGTGTGTGTGTATGTGTATAAAATTTATATATATTTAAAATATATATATTTTTTAAATATATAAATATATATATTTATATTATATATAAACACACACCCAACCCCCAAAAAGCCTGGCCCGCTTGTCTAGCCATTACAAATTTTGGCCATTTTTTCCCCCCACAACGTCAAGAAATACTCCTTTACTTTTCGCCCGAAAAAATCCCCCCCCCTGATGGGTGTTTCCCGGGGGGGTTTAAGGGCCAAAAAATTTCCGGGGGTCGGGGCCCTTTTTTGTTTTTTTCTCCCGTAGAGCTGGGTTCACACGGCATTTTTCCCGCCACCCTTGGAACTGCGTCATGTGTTTTTACAGAGGGAAAAAATTTTGTTCATGTCACAAAATTTTTTGGGACCCTTCCACATAGAAACCGCCCTCCCCAGCAAATCCCCTGTCAATTAAAATCAGAGTGACAAATTTACTTTTTTCAAAATCGCTCACCTTTCCCCTGCAGTTTCAAAACCCCCAAACAGTCACCAAAACTCCAACCCTTTCAAGGAGCAAATATACCAGACAAGTGATTGTTACTAAAAACCCTCCTACAAAACCAAGACCCCAAACTATTACTACTTAAGGATCAAATAATCCTGCCAGATCCTGACCGAACGCAGGTATGTAGATATAGGGTCACTCAGGCATATAGATATAGGGTCACTATCAGGCAGGTATATAGACATAGGGTCACTCAGGCAGGTATATAGATATAGGGTCACTCAGGCAGGTATATAAATATAGGGTTACTCTCTGGCAGTATATATAGATATAGGGAACTCTGAGGCAGGTACATAGATATAGGGTCACTCTCAAGCAGGTATATAGATTTAGGGTCACTCAGGCAGGTATATATATATTTAGGGTCACTCTCAGGTAGGTATATAGATATAGGGGGTGCGCAGGCAGGTATATAGGGGGTGCGCAGGCAGGTCTATAGGGGGTGGCCCCAGGAAAGGTAAATAGGGGTGCCCCAGGCAGGTATATGGGGGGGCGGGGCCCAGGTATATAGGGGAACTGAGGCAGGTATATAGGGGAACTGAGGCAGGTATATAGGGGCTCAGGCAGGTATACAGGGGCTCACGCAGGTATATAGGGGCACTGAGGCAGGTAAACGCCACTAAAAATTACAACATTAATACTCACCTTAACTCCCCCTGCGAGCGCGCTCTTTCCTCTTCAGTCCGCGTTCCTCCGGCAGCTCCTCGGGCGCACGGCCTATGACGCGCTGTGCGCCCGAGGACAGGCAGCGGCGCAATGAGGTAATTACATCGTGCCGCTGCCAGCTGAGCAGCACGGGGCCGCGCCGGGTCCTCAGCGCTAATAAAGGACCCGGCCCCTGCCCCGCTTTGTCGGCCCCCCGGGGCCAGTCCGCACTGTCTGCGGAGCAGGGAGCGCTCGCTCTCTGCTCCGCGAAGCCGCAGCTGTAATTTTGCGTCCAGCGGACGCACATGCAGCTGAAGGCCCTCGATGCTCCAGGCTCACCCGCGGCCTGGAGCCGGAGGTTCGGGGCACCAGGCGGTTTTATTTGGGCCCGGCCCCGAATAAAACAGCCTAGTGACACCCCTGTAGGTGCCATTGACGTGAGATAATGAATGGTCTCCATGTCACATTTCAGTGGTTTTAATATTGCGTGTGCACAGTATAGTGTGATATGTAATGTGTTTGACAGTGAATTCAATATTGTTTGTGTATGTATATAGAAATATAGATGGATATATAGAGAGATGTAGAATTAATAGTGCAAGATCTATACGGGTGTGGTGGTTGTGTGTTGGTTTTTTTTTTATATATATTAATATATATTAAATATATATATTATAATATATATACACACCCCACAACAGAGAGAGAGACAGGTATGTGTTGATGTATAAATAAATATAAATAATATAATATAATATAAAATATATATTATTTCTTTTCCCGGTGCCTATTAGAGTCCTCAGAACAATGGGAAGGCTGAAATAAAACAACACCATCTTTAATAATATCTGTAGAGAGAGTGAAAAGCCTCTTGTGCCTGTTTTCCCATATCATGGTAGCAGCAGAGCTCCCATTCAGCCCATTTTGCGCAGCCTACTCTACGGCAGATGAGACAGGTTCTAGAAGCAGCCATTCTCTGTTATACTATAGCCGCCCGTCGCAGCGCCGTCTCCTATTGTACTATATGCAAATGTGTTGCTCGCTCAACGACGAGGGAAACGAGGAAAAAACTCATCAGGGAGAAGAGGAATCTATTAATTGTATTCACGGAGGAAGGTGTTCTATCAAAAGTAATTATTTCCTAATCGTTATTTGTTATCCCCGAGTATGTTTTATCACAAAACACAAGATCGCTTTAATAAGAGTCTTTCACTGGGAGGACAATGGGGCCAAATTAGAGCAAAATTAGATTTTTGTCTTTCTAGATTGTTGAACAAACCAATGAGCTGTCGTTATTTGGTTCTTTCTGCGAATATTGCTGTGCTCTTCGCTGGCAGGGAACAGATCCTATCCGAGGGGTTATCGGCACTCTCCCTCTGTGCTTTATGTCGACAGCTTCATTAGAAATTGGCCTCGTGTCAGGACAGCATAAAAAAAAAGGGAAAGAGCTACTTGGCTGGGTACGATCTGTAGTGAATGGAGCCATCATATTAATACACCGCCGCAGAATTGTTCATTAAGAAACGACTTGCACTAAGAGTGATGCATGTTAAATGTGAACTTCTCCAGATGGTCTGAACGAGAGTTTCCCTTTTTATAAAGCTGGATTGCTGATCACTTTCGGAGGACTTTGTACACGGCGATGCAAATTTAAAGGGATGAAATATCCAGAAATTGAAGTAAGTTTGTAGAGAGCAAGTGCTTCTAACCTTCATGGACGTGTCATTGGCTATCGGATCTGCAGAACCAGAGATTTAAAGGGCATTTCCATGTTGATATTTTATAATATAGACGGGATGCCACGGCTTCTCTGGATCACTTTGAAAAAAATTACCCTACATTGCTGCACAAACGCAAGCATCTACCAGTGTGGATGGTTCTTAGGTCTTCTGTAATAGTGATGATCCTCATTGCCTATGGCACATGTCACAGTCAAGGCCCGCGGGCCAACTCATTTTGTTTGGCCTTCAAGGGTTCAGACTCGATAAGCCAGGATGGTCGCGGTCTGGACACAGAAGGACCTGCTCTCCACTTACTCTGGAGGACACAGCCAGCAGTTGTCAGGGGAGGTACCATCTTGTACACACAGGAGTAGGGGTTCCATGGTACACTAGGAATAGGCACGTCTTATTAAAAAAAAGGGAGGGAAGGCAAAATGGTGCAGAACAAGTCCGTATGACACCTCACTTGAATACAAAGTCCCGTATGGAGCAATGCTGTATGATGTAATGGTATATCTGATTGGTCCTATTGTTCCTTGGGTAGAGTGGTTATTCTGGATACATAGGGCAACATGTATGATATACGGCGCCCAGGCATCATTTTCTTTGCGCGCATTTGTAGCGTAGAATGGGCCTGAATCTATGAACCTGTTCTACTGCGGGTCATACATTTTTAGCACTTTCTAGCTACAAAGCGACACTTCAGGCTTAGGTAAACCAACTTTAAAGTGCTCTACCTGTTCCAGCAGTAATGCGCCTGGATTTGCCGTACTGAAGCTATAAATGTGTATCTTCATACAGTTGTAGTGCGACACTCCTCCAGCACCCCCGATCTCAGGCGCATTACAAAGTGCCGCGGGCGCTCTGTAACGCTCCTGATAGAGGAGTGCGCCTGGTTAAACATAGAGCAAACTTCAGACGCAGCCCCGTTCATACACGTCGTCCATAGTCCCTTGGAAAAAAGGTGGTTCAGAGCTTCCAGTTGCATACCATTGAATGGATGTAGAAAACCATGTGTGATTCAGCGGAGGTCCAGTCATGATGGTGGATCAGAGATTATTGGAGATTCATACTTGTGGAAGTATTTCCTGCTCGTCATGTCCTCTTACGGACACCTATATGTAGAACAGGTTCGATGGCTATTATATTACCAAAGTTTCGGTTCTCACAAGCCTTTCTCAGGTGCTAGGCACTGTAGTCTAGTGAGGACGGTGCCCGGAGCAGAGAGGTGTTAAACACACTCGCAATTTTAACAGGGCCTTATATGACTGATGGTTACATATCATAACAGATACATCATGACTCATATAAAAGTGGACATCCTGACCGGTGTAAAGAGAGTCTTAGCCAATTACTTTTCTTAATGGTGGCCATAAGCATGCAATAGAAAGCTGTCGAACCTAAATGTATCGAGAGCCTCCCGACTGCATTGTCTACAAGTGCAGCCACCACACCTTACATTATTGGTTTCTTTAGCTCCCAATTTGTTATTGGGTTTTTAAGCTTTGCAGGGACCCACCTGTTGTAATGGATTACAGACCCGCTGTATTCTCTTGTTCAATGGTGTTGCATATATTCATGCATTATTGCACTTTAGAAGTCAAAAAGTTGGACAAAACACTTCAAACAGAGTTTAATGCATTTTTAAAAAAATGTAACACAAAAAATGTTGGTTTCTTAGGCCTCGTTCACATGGCTTATTTCGCCGCGTATTTGCCGACGGATTGACGATCGTCAATCCGTCGGCAAATCAGTCAGAAACAAGTCACAGCCTATTTTCTATTGATTTCAATAGAAAATACGGCTCGTCGTTCACACGACGCGTATTCCATGCCGGATTGCGCCGCGGATTGACGACGGCAATCCGGACGGAAAAACAATTGCATGTCAATTATTTCCGGACGGATTCCACCACCTACAATGATTGAGATGGTGAATCCGTCGGGAAATCAGTTACAAATACTTCCCACACTTAGTGACACTTATTTGCAACTGATTTTCAACTGTTTTTCAGAACGTAATTACCATCGGCAATCCGTTGTAAATACGTTCTGAAATAAGCCGTGTGAACATAGCCTTACACACCACAACGCTGGTATGTTATAAGCCATTCCTTTTAGAGTCCTAAACACTGCAATGGTTAGAGCAGCCTATGCTTTTCAGACTGGTAATATCCACATCATATCTGAGTATTGCATTCGTCATATTATTATTATTATCATTTATTTTGGAGCGCCCTTGATTCCAGGGCGCTGTACATTTCAGGCGGGTACATAAATAACATTGGTCAAACAATTACAAAGTGACAATAAGTGACTAACAACTGGTACAGAGGGAAGAGGTCCCTGCCCGGAGGCTTATCATCTACAGGGAGGGGTGAAGAGACAGAAGGTGAGGGGCAGACATGTTTGTGGGCGGAGCAGTGCAACCCGGTTAATGTTGGTTATAAGGCAATCCTGAAGAGGTAGGTTTTCAGGTTACTTTTGAAGCCTGTGAGAGAGGGGGAGAGTCTGATGTGTTGGGGCAGTGAGTTCCAGAGTGTGGGGGAAGCACGAGAGAAGTCTTGGAGACGGTTATGTGAGGAGGTGATAAGAGGAGAGCAAGAAGAAGGTCCAGTGAGGAGCGAGGTTGCGTGAGGGGAGGTATTTAGAGATTAAGGCAGAGATGTATGGAGGGGAGAGGTCTATGGAGAGCCTTGTAGGTCGAAGTTGCTAGCTTGTACGGGATTCGCTGGGCAATGGGTAGCCAGTGTATGGATCGGCAGAGGGGAGGGGCAGGGGAGTAGCGAGAGAGGGGGAATAAACGGGCAGCAAGTTAAAGGATGTTTGGAGGGAGCGAGGGTGCTAGCTGGGAGGCCGCAGAGGAGGATGTTGCAGTAGTCGAGGCGGGAGATGACGAGGGCATGGACAAGCATTTTTTGTGCTTTCCCAGAGTTAAGGAATGAGCGGATTCGGGAAATATTTTTTAGGTGGAGGTGACAAGCAAGGTAAGGGTTTGGATGTGCGGTTTGAAGGACAGATTGGAGTCAAAGATTATCCCAAGGCAGCGGACCTGTGGTGCTGGTGAGAGAGTGTAGCCATTAACAGTGATAGAGAGATTGGGTGGAGAGATGTAGTGGGACGGTGGGAAGATAATGAATTCAGTTTTCTCCACGTTTAGTTTTAGGAGACCGGAGGAGAAGAAGGAGGAAATGGAGGACAGACAGTCAGGGATTCGGGAGAGAAGAGAGGCGACATCTGGGCCGGAGATGTAGAGTTGGGTGTCATCTGCATACAGGTGGTATTGAAAGCCGTGTGAAGCTATGAGCTGACCAGGCCAAGAGTGTAGATAGAGAAGAGTAGTGGGACCCAGACTGACCCTTGGGGACACCGACAGAGAGAGGTCGAGAGGAGGAGGTGGAGCGAGATTGAGAGACGCTGAAAGTCCAATCAGTGAGGTACGAGGAGATCCAGGACAGAGCCAAGTCCGTGATGCCGAGGGAGGAGAGGATGTGTAGCAGGAGGGAATGGTCGACAGTGTCAAAGGCAGAGGACAGGTCTAGGAGGAGAAGCACATAGTAGTGCCGTGAGGCTTGGGCAGTTGATAGGTTGTTGGTGACTTTGGTTAGGGCGGTTTTCAGTAGAGTGGGGGGACGGAAGCCCGATTGGAGCGTGTCAAGGAGAGAGTTTGGTGGAGAGATGGGAGGAAAGTTGAAGATGACATGTTGCTCAAGGAGTTTAGAGGCGAATGGAAGCAGTGAGATGGGGCGATAGTTTGGACAGTGAGGAGGGTCAAGAGATGGTTTCTTTAGGATGGGGTGATGGACGCATGTTTAAATGAGGAAGGGAAGATGCCAGAGGTTAATGATAGATTGAAGAGATAGAGTGAGGGCTGGGATGATAACAGCACTAAGGTCAGGGAAAGAGTGAGATGGGAGTGGTCAAGACTACAGGTGGTGAGGTTCGATTTGGACATAGTAGAGGAGAGCTTGTTAGGAGTGACCGGTGAGAAGCGAGTTAGAGGGGAATAGTCATGGGCAGGTACAGAGGTGGGCTGTGGGGACACCGCAGGAATAGAGGTAGGCTGAGGGGACTGTGGGCTGAAGCTTTGTCATATGGGTGAGGATAGCCCCTGCGTATACACCAGATATACTGACATGGCTACATTGCCCCATGTCTGACAAAAGGTGTTCTTTTGGACTAGGAAGTAGGAGAACGCTAAGAGAACTCCTTCTGCTCTATGTGCAGCTGCCGAAATTATGTCATTCAGTAGATCCTATATAAATACTATGGGAGACATTTATGAACGTTGGCGCTGACAGACCAGTTCCAAGTCGCTTTAAGGCAGTGCAGAATGTAGGAAGCTGTTCTTCTGCAGGTCATACATACAGGGCAGTGTAGAGCCAATACCACAAGTCTGGCTCAGGCACCACCTTTACCCTGGTCTGGCTGTTCTTCTGCAGGTCATACATACAGGCAGTGTAGAGCCAATACCACAAGTCTGGCTCAGGCACCACCTTTACCCTGGTCTGGCTTTTCCCTTCTGCAGGTCATACATGCAGGGCAGTGTAGAGCCAATACCACAAGTCTGGCTCAGGCACCACCTTTACCCTGGTCTGTTTTCTTCTGCGGGTCATACATACAGGGCAGTGTAGAGCCAATACCACAAGTCTGGCTCAGGCACCACCTTTACCCTGGTCTGTTTCTTCTGCAGTCATACATACAGGCAGTGTAGAGCCAAGACCACATGTCTGGCTCAGGCACCACCTTTACCCTGGTCTGTTCTTCTGCAGGTCATACATACAGGGCAGTGTAGAGCCAATACCACAAGTCTGGCTCAGGCACCACCTTTACC
Organism: Phyllomedusa bahiana; assembly: GCA_025379985.1. Taxonomy (NCBI): domain Eukaryota; kingdom Metazoa; phylum Chordata; class Amphibia; order Anura; family Hylidae; genus Phyllomedusa; species Phyllomedusa bahiana. The sequence goes on from JAODAL010000201.1 coordinate 71,168, forward strand.
CTGGTCTGGCTGTTCTTCTGCAGTCATACATACTGGGCAGTGTAGAGCCAATACCACAAGTCTGGCTCAGGCACCACCTTTACCCCTGGTCTGTTTTCTGCAGGTCATACATACAGAGCAGTGTAGAGCCCAATACCACAAGTCTGGCTCAGGAACCACCTTTACCCTGGTCTAGGCTGTTCTTCTGCAGGTCATACATACAGGGCAATGTAGAGCCAATACCACAAGTCTGGCCCCAGGCATCACCTTTACCCTGGTCTGTTCTTCCTGCAGGTCATACATACAGGGCAGTGTAGAGCCAATACCACAAGTCTGGCTCAGGCACCACCTTTAAACCCTGGTCCTGTCTGTTCTTTCTGCAAAGTGTCATACATACAATGTGGCAGTGCTAGGCCCAAACCAACAAGTGTGGGCTACAGGCACCACCTTTGAGCCGTTCTGGCATTCTTCTGCATCTATACATACAGGGCAGTGACATCACAAGTCTGGCTCAGGCACCACCTTACCCTGTCTGGCTGTTCTAACTGTTAACACCTGATTTGACATCAAGATCAAAATGTTAATCTATGATGTGGTGCAGCCCTCAGAAGGCCCAAACTTTGTGCATTAAAATGTGTTGGCGCATACAAAGCACTAATGCCCAAATCGTATGCACCTGTTCAACTTCTTTTTGGCTCAAAGTACATACAGAAAACTGCCGCAACCTCGTTCATACATATCACCCTAAATGCAGCTGCCAAAATTATGTAAACCTTGACAGAAACCTAACAGAACTTCTTATACATCGATGGGGTCTATGGGCACCATTTGGGACTAAGCAGATCTTTAACGGCTTCCATTTATGATACTTAGTGTGGATTGAGTTACTGACTTGACTTTAATGGCTTTAAGGCTCTTTAATGGCTTGGATGTGACTTTAAAGGGTTTTCTCACCATGCAGTTTCACAGGCAGCTTTTCTTTCACTCTGGTATTGCTGGGCTGTGAGTGGTTCTATAGCTGTGATTAGCATCTTTAGCTTCTCTGTAACTAGCTAAGAAAAGACAAAGTGCAGGAAATGTCATCATCAGTAAACAAAAGCTGCAAGTGCTCTGAGGAGTGAAAACAATTGCTTATCTGTAAACAAAAGCTAATGTTGTTAGAGATAATTAGTCTGATCCCAACAATGGTGACATCACTCCCTGCTCTAAACAGATAACAGAGTTACGGTCAGGTAACCATAGAAACTTGTGTGCAATCACAGCAGATAAAACCTCTCTGATCTCCTGACTAAAGTAAAATCAAAAGACCAATGTATTTAGAAAAAGTCTTCAGTTACCTGTCCCTTTATATTGAAAACTAATCTTTGTAGTTAAAAAAAAATCCCTTTAAGGAATACTACTTCCAATATTTTGTGCTTTTCCCCAGAACATATTTGAATATTTAATTAGTGGGGCATTCATGGCTTATAAGTCTCCTCACACCTTTACACCACACACGTTATCCCTTTAATAATAATAATCTTTATTTATAAAGCGCTAACATATTCCACAGCACTTTACAATTTAGGGGGTATAAGTACAAGCAAAAACAAACATGATACAGAAAAAGCTACTTACAGATGAGACACGAGGTGTAAGGGCCCTGCTCCCAAGAGCTTACAAGCTGTATGGGTGAGACGAAGGGTGAGAAGTGTTCAGCCATGTTGCATAAAAATTGGGCGAATTACATAAAAATTGGGTGAACCTGCCACCCAGACAGTACATCTATATACAGATAAGTGCCTGTGAGTGCCCTAGTGCAGGGAGTGACAGAAATGTGTGTGACAGAAAGTCGGGCATTTAGTAATTAGGGATCTTGATAGACCTGCTTAAAATGTATTCTCAGGGCACTCTTAAAGCTTTGGGGGTGTGATTGTACAGGGTAGCTTGTTCCAGAGAACTGGTGCCGCACGTGAAAAATCTTGGAGATGGGTGTGGGAGGTTTGGATGTCTGAGGTATTTAGTCTAAGATGATCAGTAGAACGGAGAGACAGGGTAGGGTGGTAGACAGAGATGAGGGAAGAGTTGTAGGAAGGTGCAGCTCTGTGGAGAGCTTTATGGGGGTGAGTGGCAAGTTTCTGTTGTATTCTGTACTGAATGGGAAACTAGTGCAGTGACTGAGACAGGGTAGAGGCATCAGTATAGCGGCTGGAAAGAAAGACAAGCCTGACTGCTGCATTCAGGACAGATTGGAGAGGGGGAGATTGCAGAGAGGGAGACCCTTTAGAGAACAATTGGAAACCATTATACAAGTGTGGGCATGCCTTAGAAAATGTGTGGGATCAACCTCACTAGCAATATCACATTTGGCATTTTGCCACAGTGGCCAGAATCGCAGCATTTAGCAAGTGCGAACTTGACCTAAAAGTTAAGAAGGTTCATGAAAGGTTGAATCTAGGGCAGAACTTGTCCGGAATGAAAACTTTTTGTCTAATATGCTACAAGACCTTTAACATTTTGGGAAAATGGGCCACAGTTTTAACCTTGAAACAGTTGATGTAGGAGCTGGGGCACTGTAGGATCTACCCTTAAATGTTCATACACATTCCAATATCAGCAGCACACTATCAACTAAAGAAACTATCAAAGGGGACATAGGAATTTTTGAAAAAGCATTTCTGCTATTTAGGATACATGAAAAATTTTGAGGTTCTTAGTTCACATTTTTTATCAAAACTGCTTAAGCCCACCTCCGAAACTTCAACGGGACCTCAATACAGGTGGGAACCTACACTATTGTTACCTCTCTTTTGGGGACTGTTCAGACTTCCACCCACCTTCACAGGTTTTTAAATCAATGCAGTGTACTTAGAAGCTGGTGCCTTCACTCCCTGAAGTATGGAGGTCTGAACAGTCCCCAAAAGAGAGGTAACAATAGTGTACAGTAGGACCCACCTGCATTTGAGGTCCCGTTGAAGTTTCGGAGGTGGCTTAAGCAGTTTTGATCAAACATGTGAACTAAGCACCTCAAAATTTCCATGTATCCTAGATAGCAGAAATGCTATTTCAAAAATTCCTATTTTCCCCTTTGATAGTTTCTTTAGTTGATATTTTGTGTCTGATATTGGAATGTGTATGTATGTTGCTGCCGCACCAGTGTGCACCTATGCTTGTTTTTTTCAAAAAAGGTTTTTTGAATGTGCCAAACCAAATATTGTTTCTGCCCTTAAATGTTTGCCCCTTTCCTCCAGTTAAGCAACGGTTAACCACCCAGCAATACACAGCATGTGTCAAAGAGCTGCAAGTTGAAGGTGCTTCTCTTAAAGACTGTTGTTAACTAAACATTATTGCCAAACAGATGGGAAGCACTCACCAGCCTGATGTTTTCAGACCTAATTATATTATCACCAGTCCTGTACGGCTCAGTTGAAGAGGTGTATCCAGGGGCCAATTTATAATCATTTAGGCAACACCTGTTTGGGAAAAACTGACAGTCAAAGGGCACATTTAAAAAAAATCACATATGTTCTCGTATTTATTACTTGAATGTGGATGGTATCCAGCTGCAGGAAAACCGGGGAGTGTGAAATGCGTTGTGTAGGAAGCTCTCGTCGCTGCCGTGGAAATGTCTGAATAAGGCGTAAATGTCAAGTAAAGTATTGATTGAAGAGGCTGCACACGGAGAAGCTCTTGTGCGCGCAACTTTTGTCTTCTGAAAACTGAATGTGAGAGAAATCACCTCCTGACATGTCGTAGAGAGGTGCCATAAGGTGACACGAGTGGAGAACTGTGGGCTCCGATCCCTCTTCAACTATGGAGCTGGGGTCATGGCACCCCCTTAGTGAGTGTTCACATCTTAACCCTTTCATTCACATAATTTACACACGCATCTATAAAACCCAAGTGATAAAGTTGTATTATAGTGTCGTAGCCATGTATTTTTTTGGAAGCAGACACCTGGCACATGGTAAACATGACAGTCAGTGGGGGCAAGTCATGCAATTTTCCATCAAAATGGAATGTTTTCTAAAAATGTATAATAATTTGTCCATGGCTAGAAGTCAGCAGAGCCTGAGGCACAACACCTCCTAAACATAAAGGTTCAAGATGCGAAGTATTTGCCACCTAGAGTTGCATGAAAGAGTAAGTGAACCTTTTGGAAATACTTGCCCTCTTTCCCTGAAAATAAGACAGCGTCTTATATTAATTTTTGCTCCTAGAGATGCAATATGTCTTATTTTCAGGGGATGTCTTATTTTTCCACAAATAAATTATAGCATGCTATACTAGTGTTGTGTTGTACATCTTGTTTAGTGTATAAACCATAGAGATTAGTATGTAAAAATTTATATTTGCAAGTCAGTATATTATCTAAAAAAAAATATTTTAAATTATTATATATATACATTTTTAAAAGTTTGGAGTCAAAACCTAGGATAAATGTTTTTAAAGGACATTTTTTTTCCCAGCGCGGACTTACTCAAAGATGGCAAATGTGACATGCTGGGACCTCTGGAACGACAAGTCCCAACATGATCCATCAGCCATCCTGTGAGATGTGTGTCAGTATCATTGTTCTGTTCTCCCCCCCATCCCTCACTCACTTGTACACTTTCTATCTCCTGGGGTGTTTGGGACCTGTGGTGACATCACAGTCACATGACCTCCCTGCACAGGTCCTTCAACACTCTTCTACAACACTATGTCCCAGGGGTGTTTCTCAGGGTGGGCAGGGCTTGGGAACACCACCACCCTTCTCTCTGCCCACCCTGAGGGACGGCCCTGTGTATGGGGAGCTGCAGCAATGATTGCCGCTATGTCTTATTTTCGGGGGGTGCCTTATATTAGGACATTCAACAAAATCTCTGCTATGTCGTACTTTCGGTGGTGTCTTATTTTCGGGGAAATACGGTAAATTTTTGCATCTGTTATCTAATTCACATTTCTAAACAGGCACAATGTACTAATTACACACAGAAAATTGTAATGTTTGTCTTTTATTGAGCACATTGAGTAAACAACCACAGCACAGGGATAAAAGTAAGTGAATCCTTTGGCTATACCTACATTTCTGCATTAGTACTCGGTTTCCCCAAAAATAAGACAGTGTCTTATATTAATTTTTGCTCCTAAAGACGAGCGAAGACTTATTTTTAGGGGATGTTTTTTTTTCTATGAACAAGAATTCACATTTATTGTTGAACAAAACATCAACATTTTATTATTTATACTGTAGTGATTTCATCACAAACATCAGCAGAAGCAGCCAAACTCTGAATTTCATAACTAAAAATGCACTAGGTCTTATTTTCAGGGGTGTCTTATTTTAGGGGAAACAGGGTAGTTAAGTGTGTTCTGATTGTTATCAAAGTCACAACACTTGTAAACAAGCACAATCTAGTTAAACTAATAACATACAAACACTTTTAAGGTGTGCTCACACGGTGTCTTTACAGTGTTTTAACGGCGTGTACTGTGCGCGCCACTATGCGCCAGGTGTTTTAGAATTATGCGCTGGCCAGCGTGTACTTCTAAAACTCTCTGTGATGGCTCCCATAGACTTGTCACATGTCACTTCTTTCTCGTCTGGAAAAGCGGCAGGTAATCATAGCTCGCAATGAGAGCTGTAGATTACCCTGTTTGTGGGACGTACTTCAGGCGTATTGCAGCGCGATTATGCCGTGAAATACCCACAAAGATGCCGTGTTCTTCACTTTTATAACATCCACAGCTCAGAGAAAAAAAAGTTAACCCTTTGTACAGTGCCTTGCGAAAGTAATCGGACCCATTGAATTTATCTAACTTTTTCCACATTTCATGCTTCAATCATAAAGATATAAAATATAAATTTTTGGTTGAAGAATCAACAACAAGAGGGGAACAATTGTGAAGTGGAACGAAATTTAATGGACATTTTAAACTTTTGTAAAAAATAAAAAAAATGAAATGCATCATGAAGGTGTGTGGAGACTACAAGCCATGAATGTTCCAACTAAACTTAATTATATTATAATAAGCTGAATGGAAAAGAACTGTGACTCCGCGCCAACCAGTGGATGTAATGTTATTCCAAGACTTGTTGAGCCTTGAAACGTGAGTAGGAGACCAAAGCCAAGCCAGTTACCCTTCTACAGACAGCCGTTTCCATGTGTACGGGGTCGATTGTGAGCAATGGCTGAAATAGTGTGAAGAAGTATTGTCACCTTGTAGTAATTGTCGCCCACCATATGCTACTTGTTTCAAAGACTAAGATGGTACAGGCTTTTGAATAGACAATTTATCATCTTAGGGTATTGTAAGCAAAGGCTTAGAGCTTGGACACCATCTTGAACCATCCAGGTGATAACCAGCTTGCTTTAGCGGGATCGCCACTCTGTAGTGGTTATGGCACACAGTAAGTACGGCACTCGGACCACACAATATATTTTTAAGACCGGCCTCAGCCAGTTTTATTCAGGCACAGAAAATGTACACGAACAAACCAACACAAATTCCTCGGCCGTCAGGCCACGAACTGTAACTCTTAAGAGACCCTCTCTAACGTGGTCTGGATCTAACACCCAGCACCTCCAAAACATGTACCCTCACCGAATGTCACAGTACGCGATGGCGGCTTTGTTCAAGCCGGGGGTTAAGAGCCTCCTCTCTCCGGCTCCCCTGTCGCTTCCAATTCCAGGTCGCTGGATCACCTGGCGAGACCAGCTTGGTCTAGGCCGGGTCCGATCTGTACCTGGAACGTGGGAACAGCCACCCACCCCACTGCAGCCATTCCTGGAAAAGCCAGCCCATATTGGCTTTGCCTCATCCATACTAAGTACAGGTGTAAGCAACTTAGTGTTGCTGACCAACAACGGCTGTCCCCCCCCAATCGAGACCAGGCCCTCGGTGACAAATTTCTAGCAGGTGACCTGCTGCACGCCACCGATTAGCAGCACCATGCGACCTCCTGAGGTCGTTCTGCCACATTGTGTTCATGTGGCTGATATGGGCACTGTTTAGCTATAGATTCTGCCCTAAAAACAGCTTAAAAAATGTCAACCTCACCTCCCCCAGTTCATTTTTAGGGATTCCTATGTAAAACCGTGACGTAGTTCACACACGACTTGCTCTTAAGCACATTTTACTTGCTTATTTTGAGCACTGAAAAATAAGTGACTTGTCAGTTCTTGAGAAAATGCCAATAAGAATTCATGGAGAGCTTCAAAACTTCATCTACAAGTGTGGCGTGTTTTTAACACGTTTTTGATGCGAGTCCGCAAAAATCCGACGTTAAACCGTTCCCATAGACCTTGATAGAAAACCCGAGCTGTATTCCATACAGCTCGCTTTTCTATTGCCAGATTTCAAAACTGCTGGTCTTAAAAAAAAAAAAAAACACAACCAAAAAACGTAGAATTTGTTCTATAATTTTCCGTATTATGGCGGATTCTAGTACAGTTCAATGATAAAGGGACAGCATGAAAAAAGACAGCAAAATCCGCGCAAAGAATGCGGTAAATGGTTTTCTATAACAGAGTCCGACGGTGTTTTACCTTTTCTGTGTAGATATAGGGTCAGTGTGTTATGAGCTTTTTCTTCTTTTTTTGTGTTTTTTTAGGGGGAGTGGTGGTGGGGGTTGTTCTAATATTTTCAAGCACGTCTCGGTAATAAGCTCCGTCTGTGCCGTAATCGCCGTGTAGAAGGTTTATATGGCAAAGTTCTAAATTTGTGGTGTTTTTGCATGGCGGCTGCTCCCGGGTAATAAAATCTCGCCCTTCTGTTTTGCTAACAAATGAGTATTCGGTGGCAGAGCCCAGCGTTTTCCCATTGTGAAGCATTTGCATCCCAACCAGGATTTTGTTTTCTGTGAAAGTCACCAGTCTTCTCCTTTGCAGCGTGCAGGCGGGCACTTGTAATTAGTCTGCAGATTGCCTGCTCCTTCAGACTGAAGATGACCCTTCTGGATATCAGCGACAAGTTAACAGCTGGCGTATTCCCCAGTGGCCCGTTTGTCCTTTGGTTTGTAACCAACAGAGTCGCAGCTCCTTCCCAAGATCCACAGCAGGACGGCCATGGCCTCCAACACTGGACAGCAGACGAGACACTAATAAATGTGATTACAAGATGTGGGATCTGTATCAAGAAATGCTCCGTGCTAATACAGCGAATTCAATCCTCCGCTGTGTAAAGATATATCGCCTGTTTACGAGAAGAATAAAAAATAGCGCAGAGATCGCCGTACTGACTGGAACTGTGATAGAAAAAGGACAAAAATGTCCAAAATATCCAAACCACAGAGTTAGGGGCCGTTTACACAGCACAGGACAAATAGCGGTGGGTTTATCTGACCGGTATCTGTCCTGTTTTCATACCGTGCATACGACCACCGTTAGCGGGGAAAAGCTCTCCCCCTTCATCTTCCGTCTGAATGTGAACGAGAATTAACATGTTCTATGTTTTTCGGACCGCTGGCAGTCTAAGAAAACGTGCAGCAGAAAATCCGCGCAGTGGGGACCGCTGCACGGATTTTCCATAGAGGTCCGTGTAAAAGTTTGTCAGCTGGTTTTCAAAAACGAAAAATGGCTGAAAAACAGTGCCGTGGGGACAAGGCCTTAAGTTTTTTTTTATCTCTATTTGTATTCTTACATCTATGGACATGGCAAATCAGTCACATAAACACTGAGAGCCTGTGCGTGTGGAGGCACGGAGGCCCTGTGTGTGTGGCGGCTCTGTGTGTGCGGAGGCCTGTGTGTGCGGAGGCCCTGGGTGTGCGGAGGCCCTGTGCGTGCGGAGGCCATGTGTGTGCGGCGGCTCGGTGTGGGGTGGCGCGGAGGCCCTGTGTGTACGGAGGCCCTGTGTGTGCGGCGGCGGCGGCGGCACAGAGGCCCTGTGTGTGCAAAGGCCCTGTGCGTGCGGCGGCGCGGAGGCCCTGTGTGTGCGGCGGCTCTGTGTGTGGGGTGGCGAGGAGGCCCTGTGTGTACGGAGGCCCTGTGTGTGCGGCGGCGGCACAGAGGCCCTGTGTGTGCAAAGGCCTGTGTGTGCGGCGGCTCTGTGTGTGGGGTGGCGCGGAGGCCCTGTGTGTACGGAGGCCCTGTGTGTGCGGCGGCGGCACAGAGGCCCTGTGTGTGCGGCGGCGGCACAGAGGCCCTGTGTGTGCGGTGTCGGCACGGAGGCCCTGTGTATGTGGAGGCCCTGTGTGTATGGGGGCACGGAAGCCCTGTGTGCGCGCCGGCGCGGAGGCCCTGTGTATGTGGCGGCACTGAGACCTTGTTGGGGGAAACACAGGGTCCAAAGGTGCTGCAGTGTGGTGTTTTCCTATTTTGCTTCTGGAGTAGGTACCTCCATAATTTAGCATGATGAGACATACCAAGGTTATTTTTTTCATTGGTTTTATATGTATGTAAAAAAAATCACTGTAGAGAGGATGTTTGGTCCCATAGCACACTACACAAACTGCTGCCAAAAATACATTTGTCATATGGCGTTCCATAGATCGATACAGCTACCTCTCTCTCACTGTCTATTCTTTTTATCAATTCATCTCACATTGCTATAAGCCCGTGACTTGGACCTCGTTGTGTCCAAATTAATATCAGACTGGACATATGTGCATTGTGTCGGAAAATGATGCCTGACATCACGTTGATTCAGGTACAATTGTCGTTATTTTGGTTAACGGACACAAGTTTTTATGCACTTGGTTCTCTTTGTGTTTGGGAGTCTCTTTAGATCTATTTTTTATCTATCGATTTTATTTTAAATCTCCTGTCTGTCTATCCTATCCTTGTATCTATATCTATCCATCCTTTATCCCTGTATCTATCTATCCTTTATCCCTCTATCTATCTATCTATCTATCTATCTATATATCTCATCTATCTATCTATCTATCTATCTATCTATCTATCTATCTATCTCATATCTATCTATCTATCCCATATCTATCTATCTCTCTCTCTATCTCTCATGTCTATCTGTCTCATGTCTATCTGTCTCATGTCTATCTGTCTCATGTCTATCTGTCTCATGTCTATCTATCCATCCAACCCTTCCTTTGAAAATACCTGGATTTCTGCATTGATTACTAGTAAATTGTTGACTGGTTGTTTTTCTCAGCCACAATTATAGGCAGACACAATGGGGCGCATTTCCCAATATTGTATAATATTTAAGCAGTGTAATAATTATCGGCAGTTTGTGCCGATAATTATAGCAAAATTGTGGCACACTTCAAGCCATGTCCTTTTCGTGAGACATGCCCTCTCTCCAGAAAGTCACGCCGCCTTTGTCGGTTACAACACAGAAAAATTCTCTAAAAAAAAAAAAAATGTGGTGTAAAGCATCCACACCAGACCTCTGCTGCAATAGCCACAGTAAATGTGCGCCAATGTAACTGAACTAGAACACGCAAGCACTTGTACTGTTCGTGTCTTTTATTAAGAACATTGAGTAAACATCCACAGTGCAGATAAAGGAAGTGAACCTCTCTGGTAATGACCTCTCCAAGGGATTATTGGCAAAGGTTTTTTAGATAAAGAGATGAGATTGATAGTGCAGGTGTTACAGTTGATTAGACCATTAAAGTGGTTGTCTCATCACGGTGTTTCACTAAGCCATGTGCCCTGTCTCTTCCTGATTAAGCTGTGGGTGGTTCTATAGCAGTGATTAGCATATTTCAGCATTCATAGCTCTTCTAGTTACACTGACATGAGAGCAGGAGATGTTATCTATAAGTGCAGGGAGCCACAAAGCTCAAAGTCAACAAACAAAGGCGACTACCTGTTTGTTATGACACACTACCGACGGTCCGACCTGTGGTGACATCATCCCTGCTATCAGACTACACAGAACAGAGAGAGAAGGGGAGAGCAGGATGGTAACCTAAAGAAACCTGTGTGCACTCAGAGCTTATAGGATAGATTTTATCTCCTCAACAAAGTCAAAAAAATAAAGCAATATGTTTGGAGCAACTTTTCAATTACTGGTCCCTACATGTTTAAAGCTAATCTCTGTAGTGAGACAACCCATTTAAAGGCAGACAAAGCCTGGACACTGACAAATTTCTTCTTAGTATATATTTCTTTAGTATACACAGGTTCGAACGCTATAACCTTTTCTTGCAGCCAGTTATTTTACTAAAATGTATCGCTTTTTTTTCCCAGTGATATGCTAGGCTTTATTTTTATGCAATTGACATAGTGGATTTTTTTTTTATAAATACGAGGGAAAATAGTAAAAAAGAAAAGAAAACCGCAAAAGTGGCGCTAAAATAAGGTTCATCAGGGGCAGGGTTTGGGCCTTTTTTTAATAATTTTTTTGTGAGTTTTTTTTACTATTTTATTTTACATATTGTACCCCCATAAGGTCAGAAAAAAAAAAAACTTCTGGGGGAATTTTTACACAAGTTTCTGATTTTTCCTGTAACTGGGGCTGCTGTATGAACCCTGGTTATAGGGAAATACAGGGGAAAACTGCCTCCTATCCAGTTTGCAGATGTGATGTCTATTGAGTGCTAGTGGTCACTTGACTGCCAGGAAACAGAAAGCCAGGAGGCTTCATGCTATTCTGTATATACAGTGATTGGGGAGACCAGGATAATAGACCACTCTTCCTTTTTAGTGGAGAGCCCGGCTGCTGCTGACAACCAGCTCTCCCCTCCTGCAGCTGTGCAATTAGTTCCTGAACAAATGTGCAGAGCTACCACCGCACGGATGTATATAGCTTACAGGCGGTCGGCAAGCAGTGAAGAAACATTGCTTAGTGTGAACACACCTCAATAGAAACACATTGCAGAAGACGTTATAGAAATGCATGAAGCTAAAAAAAAAGGCTATTGAAGCTAAAGACCTGGGCGCGCATCAGTCCATGGTTAGAAAAATTTTAAATTAGGGTTGTTGCTACTTTCCCTAGAAATCTTGTTAAAGGGAATCTATCACCATTTTTTATTTTTACTAATTAGAATAAGAAACTGATCCATGCTTTTTTTCTTCCTTTCCGTTTTTATTTTCATATAGTAGATTTTCAGTTTTGTTGTCTGTATCTGATTATGGGGGTCGGCCATTCTGTCTGAGCTACTTTTAACAGCATTTAGAGAGATGCTTTACAGCAGCTTCGTGGACATAGAAGCCCGTCAACAGGAGCAGACCCATTGACTTCTATAGGAGAGTTTTCTAGGCTCTGTGACCTGGGAAGAAGTCAGTGAGCAGGGAAGGGAGAGGGGAAGCGGCGACATCTCCTATTGTGACTGGTGGATCTGGTGTTATCTATCCACATCGGTGTCCCCTTTCAGTGTAATCCTGCCTGTGCTGATAATGAAGAGACTGCTGAAAAGCTTTCTCTACAGAACAGGAAGTGTCAGACTATTAGTAGGTCTAGTGGCCAAAGTGAAAACTGCAGCGTTTATGATACTGATCTAAAAATATAAAAAAGTAAAAATTCTTAGAAAATGTGTTAAACAATAGTTGAACAATGAGTCAAACAATAGGTCATTTTCTGATGACACGTTCCCTTTTAAGATCATGTCAAGAACACATGGACAATTCTGAAAGAGCTGAGTGGTAATGGCAAAAGATGCAAAACAAACAAGAGTTTTAGCCAGCTCACCTCGTGCAAAGAATATGTAATCTCACATCCACGGTGCCCGTTCTTTGCCCCAAGCAGCGCAGGAGCAGGAAAAGGATGGCAGGGTAGGAAAAGTATCCAAGCAGAGAGAGGTGAAGTAAAATTTAGCAAAAAATATTTAAATTCAATATTAAAATAGATCACAGAGTGAAAAAGAGCAACATTGGCCACGCGTTTCAGGCACTGAACGTGCCCTTAGCAATGGCAAAAGACCTGACCCACCTGTGCCAGTGATTGGCTAAGCATCCAGGTAACGGAAGACTTCAAGCTGTCATGTGAGACTTGGGCCGACTTCAGAGCTGTCTTAAAGGGCCAACGCTTTTTTAAAAACAGAATTACAGGTGAAATACTTTGATTTCCCTAATGAAGCTTATTTAAGGAAGTGTTTGCATTTTAGTCTCCTGTTATTTCATGAGGTTTCCCTGGAGGTGATAGGTACTCTAAGTTCAAAGCGAGCGAAAATAAGAAACTGCTGCCTCTAGCGCTGCTTATTAAGGGGATACAACAATGTGATTCCAACTGGGATCTTTTTTACCTCAAATACCTAAATCAAGCTAAGTATCAGAGATTTGGCACATAGAAAAGAGGTAGACTTGTCATTCAGGGGTCTGCAACATTTAGGGAACAGCCTTTGATGCATTTTAATGGGAGTCTGCGACATTTAGGTAACAGCCCTTGATGCATTTCTATGGGAGTTTGTGATATCTGGGTAACAGCCCTTGTTGCATTTCTATGGGAGTTTGTGATATCTGGGTAACAGCCCTTGTTGCATTTCTATGGGAGTTTGTGATATCTGGGTAACAGCCCTTGTTGCATTTCTATGGGAGTTTGTGATATCTGGGTAAAAGCCCTTGTTGCATCTTTATAATGGCCGCATTGTTTGCACCCATCTTTCTCAGGAGCAACTGAAACCACAGAATAAAACTTTTGACCGGGGAACTCAAAATTTTGTGTTGTTTTAAATAAGAAACTTTTTTAATGCCCTTTGAAATCAAAATGTAGCACAGACCTGCACAACATAGAGCCTGAAGAAGGGCTGGGCTTGTGCAAACACCATCCTAAAATGGGTTTTTTTCGGTTTTTTTGGGGCTTCCCGGGCAGTCTGGGGGTATTCCCGCACAGTCCAGGGTGTTCGCAGGCACTTTTAGCCCCAGGTCCTGCCAGGTTGGGCAGGTCTGAGGTAGCCGCTTTTTGCTGCCAGTGAACGGCATAGGGATTTACCTGCACCAGCCTAGGTAGCATTGACATGGGTTGGAGTATGCGGCTTAATGACGTGGTTAATAATTATTGTCCCTTTTTTTTTAGGTTCTGCTCATTCTGGACACAAAGTCTCAGGAGACCTTTATTTTGAAGGTATGTTTTATTATGATCCTATCACTAGAATAGGGCCTAGAGATGGATACTCTGAGCTGGGTCTGTACTGGGGAGAAGTCTCTTTTAAATTGGCTCATATCGGGGGCAGAACAAGAAATATCCATTTGCGTTTTGTGGTATTTAATTGCTTTTTTGCATTTAAATTTGATATGACAAAATAATTTGCCTTATTTCAATGGGATCTGTCCTGATGTCTGTTTTAAAAAATACTTGTTTTTCATAAAATTTTTTTCTCTGAGTTTTTTTTCTCTGCTGTTCCTTAAAGGGGTTGCTCACCACAAGGATTGGCTTTTTTTTTAAAAGATTTAGCATAAAAGCCCTTTGAATATGTGTCCCTTAACCAGTGTCCTACCTATTCCTAGATATCCCCCCTTGTATGGGCTGCATCATCTTCCCCAGGTCGTTTAGCTTTCAGCCTGTTTGATTCTCCCCGAAAGCTGCCAGAACTGGTTACATAGCTAAAGACCTGTTCGATCTCTCCTATAAACTGCCGAATGGTTACTATGCTAAGACCCGTTCGATCTTCTGATAAGCTGCCGAACTGGGTTACTATAGCTACAGATGTTCGATCTCTCCTGTAAGCTGCCGAATGGTTCTATAGTACAGACCTGTTCGATCTCTCCTAAAAGCTGCCGAACTGGTTACTATAGCTACAGACCGGTTCGATCTCTCTGATAAGTGCCAGAATGGCGTGTAGCTCAATGTTCGATCTCTTGTAGGGGTGCCCGTGCTTTTCCTATAGCTACAGACCTGTTCGATCTACCCATGGACTGGGCAAAGGGCGCTATAGTCAGACTGGTGTCTTCAGCAGCTTTCACGCGGCCGTAGTGCCACGCCCCTTTAATTCAAAAAAAGAAACTGCAAAAACAAGACTGAGGTGAGATGAATCAATGTAGTGAGACAACCCCTTTAAAGAAATGTACGAACAAATTGGCAAATGAGAGATACTGTTCCACTTGTCAAATAGGTGTGTCCCCACACAGTATGACACTACCAAATGCGCTCTGACAGTGTAGAGTGCATATAATGACATCCTATTGGTACTCTGTGGTAACACCCAATTATTGATGCATTTGCTGGAGGAATAGTAATGTACAGTAAAGATGCTGCAGAACGGTCACATCATTGGAAATGGAAGTATTCACTAAAACAGTTGTGTTAGGAGAGCTGTTAGAACAGACGTACATCAGGGAGACAGGGCTTTCCCCCAGTGCACAGGGGTCAAACTGCGGCCCCCCGTGTTTGGAAATACAAATCCCCTAAAGCATTTATATAATCTATAACAGTGGATGATGGGGTTTTAGTTTCCCAACAGCTGGGGGCCCGCATTTTTTGACCCCCCTGACACTCAGTGGATCCTAGGGAAAAACCGGGGGACTATAATTTTATGAATAGTCACTATGTAATTTACTTTTCTTGCCCCGGCCCTGCATGAAAATCAGGGGGATTAGGGAATCGGGGCCCTGTGGTTATTTGTGGGTTTAAATAGGGGCCCCCCCCCCCCCCGGGCCTTGGGGTCCTAAAAAAAACATCAGCCCTAATTTTCCCATGTCTATCGGGCTGCTCCACGGGTTTTCATAGTCCCCCTGTTCCCCCCCCCAAAATAGTTGCAGCCCCTTTGATGTGAAATTTGGATTTAACATGAACTCCCGAAGGAGGGGGTTTAAAAGTGCTCCTTTTTAAATTTTGGGGGTTGAGTGCGGGAATTTTCCAAAATTGTTGAGAACTGAGAAAGTGTTGCCCGACCCTTGAAAAGCCCAAAAAAGAAGTAAATTTGATTTGTAAAAGGGGGGCGGTCCCCAAAAAATCGGTTTTTAAAATTGGGTGTAAACCCCAAAAGCTAGGTCTAAAAGATTTTTAAAGGGGTTTGGTCACACTAAAGGTCGTTGTTTTTTATTTTAAAAAATTTTGCAAAAAAAAAAGTAAACTTTGCAATTTTGTCCCTTAAACGTGTCCTCCCTTTTCCCTAGTATCCCTCTTTTTAGGGGCCCGGGCAAAGCTCCTAAGGTTGCTATAGTTTCAAAACCTGTTTGATCTTCCGGGATAGGTGCCAGCGCGGTTTGCTTGTACAGACCTGGCTTCTACTGCACCCTAGTAGAAGCCAGTAAACACCCCCCAAAATTTTCCCAAAGTAAAAACCAAAGGAAAAAAAAAGGATAAATAAATGTGTGAGCCAAACCCCCTTTTAAATTAAAAAAAAGCTGTTGCATTTCTGACCCTATTTTAAAAAAGAACCTGTCACATAGTTTTTGCCCCCCTTGTGAGGGGGCCCGAACCCAAAGGGAGTTTTAAGGGCCTGCTTTTCCAGCGCTTGTCCCTTATTCTGTAAGTTTCGTTTGGGTTTTCGGTTTTATTTTAAAGCTCAAAAACTGCGGGGTTTTTACCAGGGAAAAGTCTTCGAGGAGTTTCCCCTTTAGAGTCGGTTTTTTTTAAAAACCCCGCAACGGAGGGGTTTGCCCCCCCCACCTCAACTGACAAAAAACCCTTTTTCTTTGAATAGGTTAAAAAACTGGGGAATAAAATGTCGTGGGCGGAGTAGCCCTTTTGGGGGGTGGAGCTAACACCTATTCATGAAAAAGATTTTTAGAGTTAAAAGGGTTTAAAATCTGCATTTACAGAATAAGGGACCAGCGTGGAAACGCGGTTGACATGGCTTGTGCGCCTCGGGGAAGGGGGCATCACCCCATGTGGGCAGGTTCCCTTTAAGTTCCCCTTTTCCCAAACCCTTTTTTTTGGGGGGCTTTTGCGCAAAAAATGTGGTCGGATTTCGGATTCCCGGCGGCCCAGTACATGGACTGAACGGGAATCCGACAGCGGCCCGGTGGGATATACAACATGTCCTCTGTTCTGCTGGGCGGTTTTAGGTTTAGGAAACCCTCAGTAAATAATTAGTTCTGTGTAAACTACAGCACGGTTTTTCTATCGAGTGGGTGCAACGAAATGGGATCTGTTTTACCTCTAATACCAAAATCAAGCGAGTCAACAGAGATGTGGCCTGAAGCAATGAGGCAGCCTTGTCATGGGGTCTGTATCATTTTCCATTGAGGGCTACACAGCGCTGGGTTCGGTTGGATTTTCGGCAGATTCAGATCTGTTTAAAAACCGACCAAAATCCATTGCTGTGTAGACATAGCCTAAACCAGGGGTGTCAAACTGCGGCCCCCCCAGCTGTTGGGAAACTACAACTCCCATCATGCCCGCTGTTATAGATTATACAAATGCATGATGGGGGTTGTAGTTTCCCAACAGCTGGAGGGCCGCAGTTTGACACCTGTGGCCTAAACCCTCTCCCTTGGGGAGGACAGGGGGACAAGAGTGCATAGACCTGTAAAGCGGTGGCTAAGCTTGGATGATGAGAGCTGGTGTTTTTTGAAGATGTCATAGGGGCTGTGCTCATTAGACGACCTATTAACCCCGAGTCCTGACCATTGACATTTCCAAGCTAAATTGGACACCACGGTATTCTTAAAATCCAGAGAAGCATAGATCACTATGAGATCTAGTAGCGGGTGACACGGTATAGCATGGTCTGGGCAAAGAAAATAAAGCCGTATCCACCATGACTCTTCAGGGCGTCCCGTCTTCCTATGTGTGCACAGAAAATACAATCCGCAAGAGAGGTCGCCGCAAAGTACACAAAGTGTCACTCTGATGACTTAGTTGGAGAGTGAGATTCTAATAAAAACGTTGACCCGTGTAATTGATTTTAATGGTAGCTTTGTGCCCTCTTCTGTTCTCTGGATACCTGCCAGATGCCATCAGCCGAGCCTCAGGGGATCGAAGGACATGGAGGAGCAGATGAGCTGCTTCTGGAAAGCCCAGAGTCGCCCGGACAGATTAGTTTGGTTGATAAACATAAAGCGCAGCACGATCCAAAGGAAGCTCAGGGTACATCTGACCTTTCTGTTCTCTGTCAGGGTCTGAGGAAAAGCAGCGAGGAGTCTGGGAGCAGAAAGACGATCATTCCCCGCTGCGTGCCCAACATGGTCTGTCTGCACAAGTACATCATCTCGGAGGAGTCGGTGTTCCTCGTGCTGCAGCATGCCGAAGGTCGGTCAGTGTATCAAAGACGTTTGCAAATACAGGCACTCCCCTGGTTACGAGCGGGATAGGGACTGTAGGTTTGTTCTTAAGTTGAATTTGTATGTAAGTCGGAACAGGTATATTTATTAAAGGGGTTTTGCCACGAAGTAAAATTGACGTGGGAAGCTTGCAAATGAAATAACAAACATTTTCACCATTCATTCATTATTAAAAATTCTGCACGTTTTTTGTTTTAGCTGCTCCTTTAGAGATCTATTGTTTACAGCTCGTCTCCAGGGGATACGACCAGGGCTGAGAGCTCCTCAGTCCTAGTTGCACATGCTCAGATATCACCTCTCCTCTCAGGCAGCTACTGGGTGTTCAAACCCCAGGTGCTGTCACTCCATTCCCCGTCCTCTGTCTCCTTAGTAATTAGTCAAACAGTGCAAATAAAAAAAGAAACCTCAATCAGGTCTGTGCACTGATAAAGAAAAAAAACACAGGTTTGGTTCCTGCAGAGATTTGAACCTAGGACCCTTGTGCCTGGAGGCAAAAACTTTACCTCTGAGCTACTCACAATGCTTTACATAAATAGACCTTTTTTGACTAGAAAGAGGTAAGGCCTGGTGATGTCATCCTGCGGGGTCACATGATATGCAGTTCAAACAAATCACACACGCCCTCTTCTGAGCACACAGAGCTGGATGCAGGAGGGATGAAATGAGATCGCGGCAAAACCCCTTTAAATGCAACTCCAGCACAAAACTTTTCTTTTAGTGTTGGATAGTGCAGGGAAGGATTTTTACATTTGTTTTGCCGTCTCTGCCCCTATTAAGAAGATTTCACCTCATTTTCACCTCACGTGCTGCTGCGGCAGCTGGAACTTGTTGTTCCACAGCTTCTGTCTGCTGTGGAACATGGAACTACAAGTGCCAGCATGCCCCATAAGTCTCCGTTTGTAACTAAGGGACAGATGTAAGTCAGAATGGTGTAGGTCGGGGACTGCCTGTACAGCGCTTTCCTAGGATTCGGAGGTCACTGAGATTTCTTGTGTTCGTGCGGTAGGCAGCCATTATCACACCTAGAGGTGTAGCCTTGCAGTGAATACACAAGATATAAGAGCAGGCATTTTATTAGTAGGTCTCTCATATAATAGGACAGCCAGCTTCCAATAATTTATTGCAATCCTCCAAGCTTACTCGATGATAGGCTGATCACAGGTTTTCCCAGCAATCAGCTGTGATCTCATAGGTATTGTGGCAGAAATTGTTCCATTTCCCTACAGCGCCACCACAGGCAAAATGAAGCACTTCACTGTGCCCCCTTGAAATCAAGAGCCTGTCTTTGTTTTTTGTTCGCATTAACAGCATAGAATGTGCCTGAATCTATGGACCTGTTCTACTGCAGGTCACAGATTTAGCGCTTTCCAGCTACAAAGCGTCAATTTTGGCTCAGGTAAACCACTTTTAAAGTGCTCTACCTGTTCCAGCAGTAATGCGTCTGGCTTTGCCGTACTAAAGTCATATGGATGTGGTGTGATGCCTCCAGAACACCCCCGCATCTTAGGCGCATTACGAAGTGCCGTGGGCGCTTTATATTGCAACTAATTTTGGAGTGTGCCTGCTCACACCTCGAGCGCACAGGGCTGCGCCAGTTTTTGGGCTAAAAGGATGCCAGACTACTGGCACAGCCCCGTACATTCCTGTCGCCCTAAAAGTCCTCCAAAAAGAGGGAGAGACAGTCTTTTGAACCTCTCTCCACACTGGCTAATAGATGAGGATCCTAAATTGGACCATTCTATTGCATAAAGTTTTCTTACCACAATAATGAGCTTTTAAAATGTAGGGAAAGGTAAATGAAGACAATTACCAAATACATTGCTCTTTTGATTTTGGTTTGGTCATAAGATAAAGAAGATTTTATCTACTGCTAGTGTACACACCTTTTTCTCCAACTCTCCCTGCTCTTTCTCTTATCTGATTGAACCAAGCTGCTGTCAGTCGGTCAGTCTGACCATGATAACTCATTGTCTGCTAAGTCTAATCTCTAGCACAGAAGCTTTGTTTACCTAAGTTAATGACAAGTTTTAAGCCTTAGACTATGTTCACACGGCTTAAAATGGGCCGTATTTCGGTCCGTAATTATGCGCCGGAGTGCGTTATTTACGGGCTGAAAATGGCCCAGCCATTACGGTAATCCACAGTTCTCATAGAGAACTGTGGATTACGTCTCCTCTCCCTGCTCGGCGAATACGCCACGGGGGGAGATAAGTGACATGTGAATTACTAGCGGCGTATATGCGCCCCTGGTAATGCAAGTCAATGGGCCGGCGATGTGCCGGCCCCCCGTTCACTCCCCCGCTACCGTCCCGCCCCCGGCCACACGTCGTAATTGCGGGGCGTAATTACGTCCCGCAGTTAAGCCGTGTGAACATAGCCTTAGAGCTTTGTAGCCTTGTACACTACAGATTATAAACCACCTGCAGTCATGTCATTGTAACAGTAATAACGGAGCTAATATGTCAATCACTGCTATAGAACCAACCACATCATGACCAGGAATAGTTGGCTGTGGCTCCGTGAAACAGCATGGTGAGACAACCCCTTAAAGCCTTACATGAATTTAGCAAATGGGCGCTCTTAAAGGGGTTTTGCCACGAAGTGAGTTCCTTACCTCTTATCACCTCAGGGGAGAATATAAACTAATCATGCTAAGTCATGAACGCTGCGGGGTGAGAGGGAGGGGGTGAGCAGAGAGTGAGGAATCAGGAAGCGTCTCAAACGTTTACTCAAATACGAACATTACAACAGTGGATTCTCTATACAGCAGACAGCCTCATACACTGCACATTTCTCCCCAGCCACTTGCAAGCTCCTTCATGTTCCCTGTCATCATATAAGAAGTGCAAACACTCAAAGAGGCCAGATCAGCTCCCGTCAGTGTCCTGGTCGCAGGGCCGGGACAAGGCATTTTGGTGCCCTAGGTGAGTACAGCCAATGGCACCCCCCCCCCCCCTCGCTCTCAAAAAAATACCCCCCCCCCCCCCACACACACACACTAATTTCTATTCCTCACCCCTGCGCCAGTCCTGTCATCTAATTTTTTTGCACATTCCACATAGCTCCCGTCCATCTCCTCAGCAGTCACTGCACAATGGAAATCAGCCCTGACAAATTTACATTTTCAAAATCGCTCCCCTCCGTATGACAGTGTAATACCCCTAAATAGCAGTCACCGAATAATCCACCGACACATGGAGCAAATCTACCAGACGAATGATTGTTACTAAAAACACTCCTACAAAACCAAGACCCTAAACTATTACTACTTAAGGCTCAAATAATTCTGCCAGACCCTGACCGAATGCGACCCCCACATGTGACCATCAGTTGTACACAGCCTCTGATTACATATACCACCGCCATACAGTGACCATATAGCGGTAGATACTAGTTGTATGTAAACGCTCTGCAGACATATACTGTAAGTGATTACACTGCAGTTACATTTAGTGACTCACCGGAGACGTCTTTTCTGATCAGCGTCGTTCACTTTTCCCTTTTCTTCTCCATCCGGTTCACACCTTCATGCTGATTGCTCCCGGCCAATACTCGTCCCTGAGGATTTGGACACAAATATCTTCCTCACATTTCCAGTAAGTCCATAATTATAGGTATATAAGTCCCCCTTAGTCAGACAGGAATTAAGATATGCCCTCTCAGTCAGGCAGGTCTATACAGATTGTCCCCTTAGACAGGTAGGTATATAAATATAGGGGCACTCTGGCAGGTATATGGCTGGGGGCTCAGGCAAATATATAGCTAGGGGCTACAGACAGGCGTATGGGGGCTACAGACAGGCGTATGGGGGCCACAGGCAGGCATATGGGGGCCACGGCAGGTGTATGGGGGCACCAGGCAAGCGTATGGGGGCCACAGGCAGGCATATAGGGGCCACAGGCAGCCGTATAGGGGCCACAGGCAGGCATATAGGGGCCACAGGCAGCCGTATGGGGGCTCAGGCAGGCTTATGGGGCACCAGGCAGGCATTATAGGGGGCCGCAGGCAGGCATTATAGGGGGCCGCAGGCAGGCATTATAGGGGGCCGCAGGCAGGCATATAGGGGCCACAGGCAGGATATAGGGGGCCACAGGCAGGCGTATGGGGGCCACAGGCAGGTATTATAGGGGGCCACAGGCAGGCAGTATAGGGTGGCCCAGGCATGCATTATAGGGGCCCCAGGCAGGCATTATTGGGGCCGCAGGCAGGCATTATGGGGGCCGCAGCAGGCATTATGGGGCCGGCAGGCAGCATTATGGGGCCACAGGCAGAATATCAAGGGGGCCACAGGCATGCATTATAGGGCCGCAGGCAGGTATTATGGGGGCCGCAGGCAGGCACTATAGGGGGCCGCAGGCAGGCATTATGGGGGGCCGCAGGCAGGCACTATAGGTGGCCGCAGGCAGGCATTATGGGGGCCGCAGGCAGGCATTATGGGGGCCGCAGGCAGGATATAGGGGGCCACAGGCAGGCATTATAGGGGCCACAGGCGGGATATAGGGGGCCACAGGCGGGATATAGGGGCCACAGGCAGGCGTATGGGGCCACAGGCAGAATATAGGGGCCACAGGCAGGCACTTAAAAACAACAACATTAATACTTACCCAATTCCCGGCGCGCGCGCTCCCTCTTTCCTCTTCAGCCACGTGCTCCTCCGGCAGCTCCTCGGGCGCACGACCTGTGACGCGCTGTGCGCCCGAGAGGAGGCAGCGTCGCGATGACATCACGTCATTGCGACGCTGCCGGCTGAGGCGCACGGGGCTGCGGCGGTCCTCCAGCGCTATGAGGACCCGGCAGCCCCGCTGTGTCGGCCCTGCAGCTCACCGGAGGATCGCTGGATCCTCCGGGGAGCGGGCCCGACACTGTCTGCGGGGCAGGGAGCGCTTGCTCTCTGCTCCGCAGAAGCGGTCACAGAGACCGCCACCGCTTCAGGCCCATGGCAGCGGCCTGGAGCCCGGCGAGGTTCGGGGCCCTGACGGCGCCCCTTAGGGATAGGCTGAGGTAGGCGCCCGAGGCGGTCGCCTACCTTGGCCTACCCGTCGTCCCGGCCCTGCCTGGTCGTGTCTAATGTAAGCTTTCAGGTAACTAAGGGGGGACTGAGCAATGCTGTAGCTCTCAGAGGCTTCACTTTTTGTAATCATATATATTTAGAAAAGTGATTAAATACCCATTTTGGAGGATCCCACGTCAACATTACATCGTGGCAAAACCCCTTGAAGACAAGCACATTAAACGTCATGCCATAAAAAGGTGACAGCCAGTTTGTAAGGTTCTTCCATTTCCAGAATAACCACTTTTCTTGATTTTGCCTTGTGACGGTGTCTGAAACATTGGTCACATGTTCTTGCAATCTACTCCCCCAATGTACGCAATATCACAAACCATAAAGGGCATTGGATAATCTGATTGCCACAAAGACCAGGTATAGCTGCTCCCTGTGTGCGGTGGGGGATGGGGTTGTACCAGGTATGACTTTCTTTTTGATGTCTTTATTTCACCTGTGATGATTTCCTGTACACTGGGCACATGTTCTTGCAGTCTACTCCTCCAGTCTATGTAATAGCAATGAACCATAAGGGTATGTTCACACGGCGTAATTGCAGCGCATACTGTACACGCCGCAATACGCCATGTGTTTTGGAAGTAGCGCTTCCGCGACCCAGCCGGCCTCACTGACATGCATTGCGAACAATTGACATGTCACTTCTCTCCCCGTTCGTACAGTACGATCGTATTGTACGCCCGGGGAGAGGACGAGTAATCCATAGCTCTCTATGAGAGCTATGAATTACCATAATTGCGGCGCGCATTTCATCGCGTATAGAGCGCAATAGGCACCAAAATGTGCACGCAAATGCGCTAAAATAAGCTGTGTGAACATACCCTTAGGAGGACTGGGAAAGGGCCCACTTTCAAGGGATTGGGTAAATGTGGGGAGGGGAGGAGAGAGAAGGGTTGATTGCATAGGGTATGAAGTGCGTGGGATCTTGTAAATGAGGTAAAAACATTTTGACTTTTTTAAAACCCCCTGGCGCTATGGCTTAAAATTTGGGTGCAAATTTTGGTCTTTTTTTTTTTTTTTTAACCCCTGGAAAATCCTTAAAATCTTAAATAAATTTTCTTAAAAATTTAAAAAGGTATTTTTAAAAACGATATTGGGAAAATAAAAGGGGCCCAAAAGGGGGCCTTTGTTGTCCCAGGGGGAAAAAGGGCGCTGCCTATCTCCATTAGGAAAAAAGGTTTTAGCATGCTAAAATCCACTGGACTTAAGCGTTCTATCTCTTGACATTTGCCTTCAGGGGAGAGGGGTTTGGGGTATCTTAAAATTGGGGGAGGGGTTTGACTGGCCCCCAAAAGAACTGGGTTGCGTGTTTTAAGACCATTGTGATGCCAGGGCTGGGAGTCGACAAGCCAAGCCCCGACCCCCCCCCAATTTCCCCAAAACCCCCGACTCCCTCATACCTGGTGCATGTTTTTAAAAAGGAAAAATTTTTACTTTTAGTAAAATTTTCCCCTCAGGCGTTTATCACCTTAAAATACAAAAAAAAGCTATTTAGGTAAAACAAACACGGGGAAGCAAAAAGGTAACAAATTTTTTTTATCTTTTTAAAAAAGCCGTGGGTAGAGTTGAAGAAAAACTGTATTTGTAACCCAAAATCCCCCTCTTTCACCAAAATTGGGGAATTTTTTGAAGAGACCCTGGGATCAGATTTTTTTTTCAAGAAAAAGGGTTGAAAACTGATCCAGAGCTCAAAGGGTTCAGGCAGTATTGAAAACCAAAGGGTTTAAATTTCCCCCCAATTTCTAAAAAAAAATAATAAAAAATTTAAAATTTTTAAAATTTTTTGGGGCAAAACAGAAAAATGCATTAAAAGGAAAAAATCTGCAAGAATAACAGATCAAATACTTGCAAGTCAAATTTTTTGTATAAAGATAGGTAAGAAACTTTTTATATTTAAAATTTCAGTAGCCCCATGTACAAAGCTGTAAATGGGGAAGGGGAGATATGGAGCCGGAAAGTCACAAGTTCCCAAAATTTGTACCCATTTTGTTGGTTCAGTGTTTAAAAATAAATTTTTTTTGTATTTTTACTTTAAAACACAAAAAAAATTTTTAAAAATGCAAAACACTGAGGAAAAATTTGTGGAGTCCCCTGAAAATTTTTAATTTAGAAAAAAGTAATTGGGCCCCCATCCCGAACCGCATACATGACCTCAAATCGATCTCATTATTTCCAGGCTAAGAACGGGTTTCCCTTTTACACTAAACCCCTTTTGGGGGGGGGGCAAACGGTTTTACCACAGGGGGGAAAAACTCTAACAATGTCAGGGTAAAAGGAATTGCCCAGCCACAGTTTAATTTTTATGAAAGGGGGGGAACTCCCCTACTTCTTTTGAAAACAGGGAAAAATTTTGGGGTAAAATCTGTTTGCCCTTGGGGGGGCCGGAAAACTTTTTCCCCGGTGGGGCGGCTTTTTGGGCCCGGGTCCATTTAGCAATTAAAACTTCCCCCATGGGAAGGGGTCCGGAAAGGGGGCCTGTTGCCCCCCTTCCCGCCCCAAAACCTTTTTTCAAAAAATCCGCCCCTGCCCCTAAGGAAACCCCCAAAAAAAAGGCCCAAATAAATTTTAAATTTGGGTTTTTTTTGACTCCAAAAATTTTAACCCCCACTTCCCCCCTCCCCACCTTTTGGATGGACCCCTTGGTTTTTCAAACCCCCAAAACCCCTTTGTCACCCCCACCTTAAAAATCCCCCCTTTTAAAAGAGAACCTTTTTAAAAATTTTTTTTGGAACCCCCCCAGCCCTTACGGCATTCTCCTCTTTAAAACCAAAAAACCCGCTTCTTAGGACATTTTTTAAAAACAAGGGACCCAGCTCCCCGGGGGCTGGGAGATTTTTTCCCCCCCCCATAACACCATTTTTTCAATTTTTTTAAAGTCCTTTTTCCCCTTCCCAAAAGTTTAAAACCCCCCTTCTTGGGCCCCCCCTATGAAAAGTTTTTTAAACCCAACGAATTCCCCAAAAAACTTTCCCCCTTTGTTGTTTTGCCCTTTTTTTAAAAAAATTAGCCGGCCCCCCAAACCCCCAAAAACCATTTAAAAATTAATCCCCAAAATTGGCATCCCCCAATTCGCAAGTTGGCCAACTATGGGCACAAAGCCGAAACCCCCATATACCCGAAAAGAAGCTTTGTTTATGGGGCCCCTTTTGTTTTCCGGGTTCCCCTCCCGGGGGCGGAGGGAAAGGGGGCAAAAGAAAAGTAATTTGCCATTATGGATTTGATACCCCAAATTTCTAGCTGCGTCTGATTCCCCCCCCTTTTTTTTGGTGGTTTTTGCCTTTTAAGTTAATGTTTCCTTGGGGTGACCGTGGAAGTGAGGGAAGGCCGGGTTTTGGGGGCCCTTTTTTATCTTTTCCCCAAAAAGGGGAATTTTTTAAGGTTCCTAACAGGGGCAAGTCAATTTTTAGGTTTCCGTTAATTCCGTTAAATATTTGTTGGGGATTTCCCGAATTTTTGCTTACAATACTTTTTGGGAAGATAAATGATTTTGCAATTGAAACTTTTAATTCGAAAATAAAGTAAAAAATGCACTCCCATGGGGGCCCAAAAGTATCCCCTTTCCCCCCCATTTGACCAATTTTTTTATGGGGCCCTTTTAGCATCACCTAGGAAAGGGAAATTAAAAAGGGGTAAATTTTTTTCTAATTAAAAGTAAAAGCTCAACAGTAACCGTGGGGAAGGGCACCCGGCCAAAAAAAGGGGAAAAATTTTTCCATTTTATTGGAGGGTGCCAATCCGCTGTTTTGGGGGTAGCCGTTTTGGGCCCCCCAAAAAAAGGGGGCCCCGGCCCTTGTGGACCCAAAACAAAATTCCCCCCCAAAAAATCCTTTCATTGGGCCCCGGAAAAGGACCCCCCATCCCCCTTTACTCACCCCCTAACCCCCCAGGTTTTAGGCCCCGGGGGTTGGTCCTGACCAATCCGCTAACCCTACTTTTTCGGGGCCCCGGCGCCCCAAACGCCGGGGTTTCCTTTTCCCTCCCGGGGTAACCCTTTAATTTTTCCCCATTTGAAGGAGCCCTGGGACTTTACAACCCCCCCTTTTTTTAACCCATTTTATGGGCCGGGCCAGGGCCCCCGGGGTTTTAACCGACCTTCCTAACCTCCCCTGTGTAAGGGCCCCCCGGAGCATACGGTAAAGTTTCCGGAAACCCTGCTAACCCTAAAAAGGGGGTATTGGCCCCACAAACAGACGGGGTGCCCCTGCACCTCTGCTTAAAACCCCAAAATGGGGTACTGGGGGCCCCGGAGGGAGACGTGGGCCCCCGGGGAACCCTCTGATATCCGGCTGTGTATGGGGGGCCCCGGGAAAGATGGGGGCCACTTTCACCTTCCTGCAACCCTAACTTGGGGGATGGGGGGCCCCGGGGAAGACAGATTGGGCACTTTCACCTCTGCTTCCTACAGTTGGGTGGGGCCCCCCAAACAGATGGAATTCACGGGGGAACCTCGGGAAACCCTACTTTTAAAAGGGGGGCCCGGCAAAGGGTTTCAGACCTTGTCCAAAAATGTGTGGGGAGCAAAAAACCTCTGCTAACCCTATGTGGATGGGCCCTGGGGGAAAAGAGGTGTCAACTTAAAATCTGGGTAACCCTACTGTGTATGTGGCCCGAAACAGAACCCGGAAAGTCACTACCTCTGCTAACCCCACTGTGTATGGGGCCCGGGGCAACGGATTCACTGCACCTACTGCTAACCTACTGTGTATGGACCGCAGAGCAGACGGTGAATTCACTGCACCTCTGCTACCCAAGTTAGACAATGGCAAAAAACAGTCCAATTTTCACTTCAGTATCTGGATTAGGGCATAGTTTGTCTTCTCCGATGAGTTACCTTCAAATTTTCTGCTTTATCAAACAGATGGACATTGGTCTGTTAGCCAAGAAACATCAGAGATCAAAAACCCTGCAACCATTGCTGGCGGAACACAAGCTGGTGGTGGCATCGTTATAGTCTGGAGAATATTTTCGTGGCATTCTCTGGGCACCCATCCATCTGTAAGGCACCTTCAACCAATTTGTGTATGAATCCATCCTTGCATACATGCTGATTGTCTTCCCTTTGGGCGGATGTGATCTTCCACCAAGACAATTATATATCTCAAACGGCCAGAAATGTACTTGTCGTTGACCTTTGAAAACAATTCTTCATTCTGATTTCTCAATAAACATTTAATTATAAAGAAAAAATGTGGTGGTGGGAAGAGCATGACCAAGACTTTCAAGTTTTACCCTGGCCCCTATAGAGACCAAGTTGAACATCTGTGGTACCACCTGGATAATAGTGTTGGCTCTATAGCCTCTCCAACAGTTGTGGGTGCAGTCAGCATGTATGACCTCTGGATGATGATGTTGGCTCTATGGCCCCTCCAGTAGTTGTGGGGCCCCCGGATGGTGGTGTAGGCTCTATGGCCCCTCCAGTCATCTGTGGGATTCCCCTGGTGGTTGTATAGTGCTCCTATGGCCCCTCCAGCAGCTGTGTTCCCTGGATGTGGGTTGTGGCTCCTAAGGGCCCCTCCAGCAGCTTGAGTGGGGCCCCTGGATGGTGGTGTTGGACTCTAATGGACTCTCCAGTACAGCTGTGGAGCCCCTGGATGTTGAGTTGGCCTCTATTTACCCTCCACCTACCCTCCCCCAAGTGCAGCTGTTGGAGGCCCTGTATGGATGGGTGTTGGGCTCTATGCCCCTCCAGCAGCGTGTGATGCTCCCTGGAGTGCTGGTGCATTCTCATCTGGCTTTATCCTCCAGTATGCTGTGGGTAGCCCCAGGTATGGTGGAGTTTGCACAAGTGGACCCCCAGCAAGCTGTTGGTAAGCCCCTGGATGGTGGTTTTGGCTCTATGCCCCCACCAGCAGCTGTGGGCCCGCTGGATTGGTGGTGTTGGCTCTATGGACCCAACCCAGCAGCGGTGGGAGCCCCTGGATGAGTGAAGTGTTTTGCTCTATGGACCCTTCAGCAGCTTGGGGAGCCCCTGGATGGTGGTGTTTTGCTATATGGACCCGTCCAGCAGCTGTGGGAGCCCCAAGAATGTGTGGAGTGTTGTTCTCTATGGGCCCCTCCAGCAGCTTGAGGAGCCCCTGGATGGTGGTGTCGCTCAGATGACCCCCCAGCCATGCTGTGAGAGCCCTTGCCGGCTGGTGTGTCGCGTCTCTGGACCCTCCAGCAAGCGTGAGCCCTGGATGGTGATGTTGGCTCTATGGACCCTCCACAGCTGTGAGCGAGTCCCTGGATGGTGGTTGGATGTCTCGATGGACCCTCCAGCAGCTGATTGGGATCCCCTGGATGGTGGTGTTTGTTCTCTAGTGACCCTCCACAGCTGTGGGAGCCCCTGAGGATGGAGGTCGTTGTTCTCATGGACCCTCCAGCAGCTGTGTGGAGCCCTGAATAATGTGTTTAGATGTCTCTATGGACCCTCCAGCAGCTGTGGGAGCCCCTGGATGGTGGTGTTGGCTCTATGACAGCAGTCATGGATGCAGTCAGCTCCAGATACTTGTGACAACCTATGAGGACCTTATTTAGTAATTCCCAGCCCGTCTAGCTGTTGTCCGTGGTGCACCTGGCGGTGACTCTGGATATGAGCTGGTGGTCTTATTAATGGGACTTGACTGTGTATATGCATGTGATTTTTTTTTTTGTGTCCACGTTTTTGGCCATGTAGTGTGTGACCTCCTTCGGTGTCTTTTATGAGGAGACCCATTACAATGAAATGTACAGTAGGACACGAAAATATGATGCGATGAATTTTTCAGGTCTGCCTCTTGCGTGAGTCGCTGAATTCTATACCGCGGAGAGCAAACTTTCTTCTAGGACAGATTCTTTTTAAAAATTCTCTTTGATCCGGCACCCTATGGTCCCGAAATGCTACCAGTCCAGAGTGCGATAAAAATAGACTCAAACTCTGGTTTAAGAGAGCCTGAAATAATACGAACTTGCAAAGGTGAGATATAGACACAGCGCCTACGGTGTGGAAAAATAAGAAGATAGATAATGAAGGATATCCCTCTCAACAGTAATATCAAACGGGAGATCTCGGGGGAAGTGGCAAGAACAAAATGAAAAGTGATTTCGCTGTGGGTTTTTGTTGTTTATAAAAATGTGATACACTTCACCTAGAGGAATTAAATGTAAATAATGTTAGGTTTTGTTTTTTGGGGTGGGTATCTGATTGGATATTGCTGTGTCCGAATCAACCCAAAATTTAAAATTAATGAGCTCATATCCCATTTTGTAAATACAATAATATTTAAAAAAAAAACATTTTTTTTACTTACCACTTTTTTTTTGTTCCCCTTCACAATACAATTGTTTTCGCATCTTCTATCTATCTTCACTTGAGCATATTTGACCTATTCAGTGTAAAACTGAAGTCCTATCCGCGATAGGATGGTCTACAGCCCTGGTGGCCTGGAGGACTTGTATATAGTTAGTACGGTTGATAAAAGACAACGTGCCATCAATTCCAACCAAGGGAGTGTGTGGTAAAATGTAGGGGTGAGGAGAGGACAAGAACTTTTTAAGCCCAACCTCCCCACTGGTTTAATGCCCTTATACACCCACATAGGCAAGAACCAATCTGCTCATGTGCAGACTCATATCTCTGACACCAGAGCCCCACCAGCCATGATCCAATTTTAACATAGCTACGTACGCATTAATATTCTTTAGTTCCAGGTAGGTATCTAAGCCTTTCTTGAAACTCTCTACAGTTCCTACAATAGCAAGGCAACAGCAGCCAGTGATCACTAACGGCTCACAGCAGAGGGCGCACTCTATCCTCTAGAGAGACTATTTAAATACATAGCAGTTGAGCGGACAGAACAATCTCAGACTTCTGGTTTCTTAGTGGACCGTTGGGTTTGGAGATGCCTCCTATACGGTATCGCCTGATTTCTTCGCTTTTCAACTGCTCTCTATGGCTAACATGGTACAATGTTATGCTAACAGAGCAGCATAGTCTGATAACCGATCCGCTCTCACCCTCACATAGGGCAGCATAGTCCTGAATAACAGAGTACTCATGTCTCTCGACCCAAACAAATGGGCAGCAAAGTCTGAATAACAGATCCGCTCTCACCCTCAACATAGGCAGACATAGTCCTGATGACGATCCTCTCTCATCCTCACATAGGGTCACATAGTCTAGATGACAGAAATCCACTCATCCAACCTCACATAGGGCAGCATAGTCTGATGACGGATCCTCTCTCATCCTCACATAGGGCAGCATAGTCTGATAACAGATCCGCTCTCACCCTCACATAGGGCAGCATAGTCTGATAACAGATCCGCTCTCACCCTCACATAGGGCAGCATAGTCTGATGACGGATCCTCTACTACCTCACATAGGGTAGCATAGTCTGATAACAGATCCGCTCTCACCCTCACATAGGGCAGCATAGTCTGATAACAGATCCGCTCTCACCCTAACATAGGGCAGCATAGTCTGATAACAGATCCGCTCTCACCCTCACATAGGGCAGCATAGTCTGATAACAGATCCGCTCTCACCCTCACATAGGGCAGCATAGTCTGATAACCGATCCGCTCTCACCCTTACATAGGGCAGCATAGTCTGATGACAGATCCGCTCTCATCCTCACATAGGGCAGCATAGTCTGATAACCGATCCGCTCTCAACCTCACCTAGGGCAGCATAGTCTGATAACAGATCCGCTCTCACCCTTACATAGGGCCACATAAGTGCTGATAACAATCGCGCTCTCACCTCCAAATAGGTCAGCATAGTCGATAACGAATCCACTTCTCACCGCCTTACATAGGGCAGCATAAAGTCCTGATAACAGATCCTCTCTCATCCTCACATATGGCAGCATAGTCTGATTACAGATCCGATCTCAACCTTACATAGGGCAGCATTGTCTGATGACAGATCCACTCTCACCCTCGTATAGGGCAGCATTAGTTCTAGATAAACAGATCCCACTCACCCTGAAACAAGGTCAGACATAAGTGCGGAGACCAATCATGCCTAAGGGTTGTCCTCGCCACAAAATTAGCTTTCAACATTTGGAACACTAAATAAAGAGATGTTTTCCAAATAATTCCGTTCACTTTTTGTTTTGTTAAGAGCTACAAGTGATTTTATCACATTGAGTTGGCTCTCGCTTCCCCCCCCGCCGCCCAATGCGAGAGCTGTGTATGTTATCTGATCTTTCAGACAAAAGATACCAGTAATTAATGCTGTTTACTTTACCTCAGAAGCTTCCCTGTCCTGACAGCATGCAGAATTATCTAATTTAGCAGGAGTCTGGAATACATTGGAGCACTATAGCTACATATACGCAGACAGCTTGACCAGGGAAGGTGACAGAGGCAAAGCAGCTTATTTTCATTCATGCATCCCTATGAAACATTGAAATGTAGACA
Organism: Phyllomedusa bahiana; assembly: GCA_025379985.1. NCBI lineage: Eukaryota > Metazoa > Chordata > Amphibia > Anura > Hylidae > Phyllomedusa > Phyllomedusa bahiana. The sequence continues at coordinate 103,629 of JAODAL010000201.1, forward strand.
ACCCCTATAAAATCTAAAAAAGTCCTTGTGAACGAACATCTTAAAAGGTGGATTGTCTCACACGAGAATGCTTTTCACACTGTTAAAGATCTTTGCAAAAACGAAGCACGTTTGCAGATATGTTGCCATTAACAAGTGTCCTACCTTAATCATAAGGAAATATCCCCCTCCATGTATGGGGCTGTCAATCATGTGGCAACACAACACCTTCAGGGTTGCTATAAGCACTACACGAGGACCTGTATTGGAGTCTCCTCTGTATTACGGGCTCCAGCACAGTGGGTAAGACTGTAATAAGCCCGAAGCTTGCCTCAGCAAAACAAAATACCACCCGCTCCAAAGGACTATCTACTGCTAAGTGTGGGGCCTAAGGTGAAAGAGCCAGAAGTAAGACCAACTCTCAGACCTGAATTCAAAATGAAAGGTTAACAAATCTCAAAGAAATACAGGACGTGAGGGTATTGGTAGGTTAGGGGTGGGGGTTGTCATTGGAGTGTTTCTGAATCAATGTAGAGAGACCAACTCCTCCTATAAAGTCTAACCTAAAAAGCCATAATAAAATAAGTCATATAAAGTGTAAATAAAAAGGGTGTTAAAAATGCAGTATAAACACAGATACATTTCTTTTTTTTAAAACTTTTTTCATGTTAAATTACCCTATATTTACTCTCTTCTCCAGTTAATATGGGTTGTGTCCTTTTTATTTTTGGGTCCAGGAACAACGCGTCGAAAAACTTCCCTATGTTTTTGTAGCAATAAAAAAAAAAGAAGAAAATTCAGCCTTTCCACACTACCCCAGCAGCACAAAGTCTCCATGACCTTAACGTGTCCCCCCTCCCCTTTTTTAAATTTTGGGATCGAAAGGGGCACTGCAGGACTTTGGTAATTCACCGTCCCATAACGAACACCTTTATCGACAGGATTACAGTATAAAAAAAAAAAAAAATGACAAAGTTTGCTGCTGGTCAAATAAAAAGCAAAAAAAAACCTGCTATTCGAAAGCTCCTTTTTTCCCCTGTCCTATACAAATACAAAATCCTCATTAAAAATATAGCACCAATAAGATTCCTGGCATTGGCTGGTGTTGTATTTGGAATTGATTGCAGCTTGGCAGTAGTAGCTCTGCTTTGTGCGTAATTAATGCCAAACTGTGATTATGGGCACAGGCAAATAACGCCAGTTTAAAGATACTGTTAGATGTTCCAGTTCATTGATGACTTTTTTTTTTTCCCTGTTAACATTGTTCTTATGCAGTAACTTTACGGAGTTTTAATGTTGATTGATGAGTAAAGTACAAGTGTAAAATTTTTTTTTTTTTTTTTTTCCCTTGGATTTTTTAATTTTAGAGGTTGAAATACCCCAAAAAATTTTTGTGGTTTTTTAGAACCCATTAAAAGGGTATGACACCCGAGACCCCCGTCATAAAACAAGGTTGCATCAATCTCAAACATAAAGTGGGGGGGTCGCAGTAATTTCGCCTAAGGGTAAGTAGACAGTGTCGAATGGAGTATTGATGTGTTTTCTACTTTTCGTGTACGAAAGTAAATACAGGAAGGAAATAATATTTGATCCCTTTGAATTGTAAATTTCCCATGACAAAGAAGAAAAATCTATAATTTTAAAGGGGGGTTTGCTTCATCTTGGTGTTTTTTGTGCTGATTTTCCAGTTCCCCCAAATCCAGGGGCGTTCTTCCCCTCCCACTGGGTGTTTTTTTAACATCACCCCCCCCCCTTCCCTGTTCATGCTCGCCCCCGGTCGTGTGCTTTTCCCCCCCACCCCCTCCCTTGTCACTTGGCTTTCCCTCTCCCTATGCAGTTTTTTTTGTAAAGAGCTGTATGTTTTTTTTCCCACGCCTTGCTTTTCATCTAGCCCGTGTTTCTCAACTCGAGTCCTCAAGCCCCAAACAAACATTTTTTTTTCTGGTTTCCCTTAGATTTGTACAGGTGAAAATAATTATGCTTGCACAGGTATTTAATTATTGGGCAGTGCAATCTTGGGGGGATCCCCAAAAAAGACCTGTTTGGGGGGTCCTCAGGACTGGAGTTGAGAAAAACTGGTTTTAGACAGTCTTTATAAAAATCCCGAGCACTGGAAATTTCCCCCCTCTCACAGTGTAGGTTTTTTTACATTTTTATTTCCCGTCTTCTATAAAATCATCCAGAGCAGCACAGAAACTGTCCCCCTTCTTGTTTTCACGCAGGAAACATTAGGCACGAGGACAATTTGGGTGTTTTTGATTGAGAAACAGCTGCATGTCACGTGGAGCTGCTTTGGTGTGAAAGTGAAATTTGTTGAGGCCCCTTTTTTGGGGTGGAGAGGCAGGGAAGCACCTCCCGTTTAATAGGATTTGGGGGGCCCGACAGAATGTAAAAAAAGTAGAGCCGTCAGCCAATGAAAGAAAGGGGGGAGGAACCCAAAACCCCCCGGGGGTTTGTGTTTACAGAAAAACGAAGGTTTAAAGGGAGACTGTGGGAAAAAAAGACAACTTTTTCAAATGACATCCCAAATTTCAAAATTTTCTTGTTTTCCCCTGTCCCCTTATTTTTGACGACCATTTTTAAATTTAAAGTTACTACCCCCTTTTAAAGGGGAGGTTAATTTTAAACATTGAGAATTTAATTTCCCAAAAAAGAATCCAGAAAAATTTACATTTTTAAATTGGGATACATTTATTTTTCAATTTTTCAGTGACAAGAAGTATTTGATCCCTCTGGGAAACAAGACCCTTTTTAAATTGGGGGCAAAAACCAAATTTTTGGGAAACACAGCAGTCAACATTTTTTTGTTTTGATGAGAGGTTTGTGGGACTGTCAGGAGGAAATTTTTCTCCACTCTCTTCGCGGGTCATCTCAAAAACATTAAGAATTTTTAGGTTGTCTCTTCGCAACTCTGTCTTCAAAATCCCCCCAAAAAGTTTTCTTTGGGATTTAGGTCTGGAGGGCTGGCTAGGGCCCCCCTCCCTGACCCTTTAAGTGCTTTTTTTGAGGCACTCCTTTGTTGCCTTTGGGGTATGGGTTTTTTGGGGCATTTTCTTTTCCCGGGGACCCAGTCAAAGACCCCTTTTTTTGTCCTGGCGGAGGGAAGAAGGTTGCCCCTCCGGGTTTTAAGGTACTGGCTTTCCCTCCATTCTCCCATTGATGCGGTGAAATAGTCCTGTGCTCTTAGCAGAGAAACACCCCCAAAACATAATATTTCCACCTCCAGTGGGGAGGGTGTTCTTTGGGTCATAGGCAAAGTACCAGGTTATGCGCTTATATTTTCGCACACATTAATGTGCTGAACTTTTGTCGTCCACAATTGATGAAAGTTCGGACAATGCAAATGTGACGCCACCAGCCGGCAAAAAAGGCGCAAACTCCCGCACGTCAAAATGCCACGATGCGCCTAAAATCACACAGAGAAAACAGCCGACAGTGTAATCCCCATACGAATGTGGCGCACACATATGGCTAAAAAAAGGCGCATACAGCCACACAAAAGATGGCGTACAATGCGCCGACAACCACCGTACACTTGGAGTACACTACGAAATCAGGAGACACATACGCCACATAACCAACGTTGGCGTGTTGTGATATGTCGCCCTAGGTCTTAGGTTCAGCTCACATCTCGGCTATTATTATTATTATTTATTTATTTTAAAGCGCCATTGATTCCAGGGCGCTGTACAAAACGAGGGGGTTAATACATTAATAAGTTCAAAAAGAAATACAGTGATAGGGATTTAATGACAATTGGCACGGGCAGAGGGAGAGAGACCCTACCCGCTCTTACAATTCTACAAAGGGGAAGAGACAAGAGGTGAGGGGCAGACATGTTTGTGGAGGAAGTAGTGACAACAAGGTTAGGTTAGTGACAACAAGGCTATGACTTATTTTCAACATGGAAGCCATAGTGACGTGCTGGACCAGTCATAGGACAGATCTGGATGGTGCACAGCAGATCCTGTTGACTTATACATGACTCTTTGGGTTTCCTTCAAGGGTTCTGCTCTACTATTGCCTTTAGGATTGAGGAAACCCCCTAAAGGAGGCACACATGCTGCCGCCTTACGTTCCTTGCTTCATATTTCTACTTTCTAGTTAGACTTCAGACTAGTTTTGTCCAGGTTGTAATAAAAGTAAATATTTCAAGGTTTACTGATAAGGGGTCATCTGTATGAGGCCGACGAATCTTCTTGTGGATGATCTCTTTATCTCCAGAATCATCACTGAAGTCATTGCTAGTTGAGGTTTTTGATCCCATCGTTTGGTAACATCTTGTTTGACATTTTGGAGATGTCTGGGTTATTGATTCTTATTGTGGATTAAATATTTGAGCTTGTTCCTTTTATCACATGTAACCGAGGTCATTTTCCTTCCCACTATACACACTGTATAAAAGGTCACTAATGGACTCCGCTTGGCTTCTTGAAAGTTGTCCTGTTGTCAGAGGTCACAGAGTTGGCTGAACCTGCTGAATTTCCTTTCTGATAAGTAGCGCAGTCCCACATTTTATGTATATCTTGTATGTTTATGGCCTTTCTTCTGTGATTATATTACTTTTCTTGCATGCTTTCTGAGTGGGCAGGCCATTCTTGGTGGGGTGTTCGCCCTTACTTTGATGTAGTTTCCTGCCACCCCATACTACTGATCACTGTGAACCAGAGATGAGATACTTTCCAACATCTCCCATTCTCCTCTGAACCCAAAGAGCATGTCTCTTCCTAGAGTTCAGTAGTTGCTCCAGTGAATAGTGGGGGACTTGACTCATGGATCCCATTTTTCCTTCTTAGCATTGAAGCCCTCATTGAAGATTAGTATAATTATTCATTGTTCAGTATTTTGTTTTTGCCAAAATATGTAAATATAGAAATCTTTTCTATGTTTCCAGGAGATGGGTTATGTCCCCCTCCTCAATGTCCTGTGTCTCACTATAAGGAGACTGGCTGCAGCAGGAGCCTCTCCCCAGTCAACAGTTGGACTGAAAATTTTAAGAGAACCTGTCACATAGTTTATGCCCCCCTTGCTGAGGACAGAACAAGCTAGTGTCAGACCTGCTGTTTCCAGCGCTGTGTCCCGTATTCTGTAAGATGCTGGAGTTTGCGTATTTTAGGCCTCGTTCACACGGCTTATTTGGGCACGGATTGGCGCCGTACTCCGCGCCGGATTTGCGCTTCAGTACGGCGCCAATCCGTCCCTGTCATTACGGTAATCCACTGCTCTCATAGAGAACAGTGGATTCCGTCGCTCCTCCCCGCTCGGCAAATCCGCCGCGGGGGGAGAAAGTGACATGCACATTATTTACGGCGCGGACGCGCAGTAAACAATGCATCGTCCCGCCCCGTATTCACGGCGGATTTGTGAGCTCAATACGGCTCACAAATCCGTCGGGAATAAGCCGTGTGAACACGGCCTAATGCTCAAATCTGCAGTTTTCAGCCAGAAAAGTCTCATGAAAAGAGTCATTCAAAGAGTAAATTTTTTTTCAAACCCCGCCCACCTCAACTGATAAACCTATTACTTTGAATAGGTAGAAACATGTGAATAACATGTGGGTGGGGCTAGCCTTTGGTGGGCGGGGCTAACACCTGCTCATGAATAAGATTTGAGGGGTAAATACTCTAACACTACAGCATCTTACAGAATAATGGACACAGCGCTGGGAACAGCAGGTCTGACACCGGCTTGTGATGCCCTCAGCAAAGGGGGCATAACCTATGTGACAGGTTCCCTTTAAGATCCGTCCTTAGGCTTATCCCCACCACCTAAATAGGTCACCAGCTATAGCCATTTAACCCCTAATTTTTGTTGGTGCAACACGTCAGGGGGCAAGGAGAGGGGTATGTGGTTGTGAACTGACTTATTGTGTGTAATATAATGTAGATATTGCACCATGAATACGCTGCATATGAATTATAATATAGTTATTTAAACTGCTAGATTTATTATCATTCTTCTAACAATGTAAAACAAAATAGAAAATCTTCAGCTCGCCTGTGTGAAGAGAGATGGTTGCACGGAAAGGGATGATGAAGACGTTCACAGTGGCGTCCCAATGATAAAATACAAACAAACGAAAATATCCAGCAACACAACTTCTCACCAAATTTCTTAAAAACGGATGATTGCTTGCAGCTTTATTAAGTGTTCCAAAAATACATGTTAAAAAGGTGCCAATGCACTACATGTTAGTGTACAAAAAAGTCTACGCGTTTCAGGAGACTAACAAACGCTCCCTTACTCATGACATGACATGTTCAACTGAGCATCTCCTTATATCTCATAGGGTCACATGACCCACATCAGGTGTACCAAGACATCCATTTAAAAGTTATAAGAAACCCTATATATTTAATAAAACAAAATACACATAACTGGAATGCACAATTCTCTAATAGTGGAACATAATGTCATGTCTTTTGTTCATACCAGCAGGAAATCTAGTATTAAGACGTAAGATCTACCATGCTTTTTTGCCAATATTTCCCCTCTCCTGTGGTTTTCTCACTGCTTCTATCCCATTACATTCAAAAGAGTTGCATGGAATTCCACAAAATGCTTTGTAGCTGCTGCCATGCCACTAGTGAGATCTCTGCGCATATCTGAAATATTTGTTGTGCACCCCACATACTGCAGGGCACATGTCGTACACGAAATTAGATATATTACATTGGTTGTGCAACAATTAATATAAGAAGAGATAATAAAATTCTCATTAGTGGACATGGCTGTAAACGTTTTAGTATTGCGCATATTCGTACAAGTGAGACAACGTTGGTGTCCACACTTGTATGATCCTTTTGTGGCAAACCAATTGCCTTTTACCAGGTTTGTTGGAATATATAAGCTGGTGATAAGATAATGGCTAAGGATGGTGCTTTTCTAGAAACATACAAAATATTGTTATTTATGATGATATACATATTTTCTTGAGCATAAAGCAACGGTAAATTTTTTCGCACTATCTTTACAATGTAATAATATTGTGAACTAAACGTTGTACTGAAGACAATTTTTTTTATCCTTATTGTTTCTATTTTTTAGTTCATCTTTTTAGGAACTTTGTTGCAACAAGGTTTGCCTAGGTTTGCTGAATATTTTCGTTTGTTTATATATTTATCATTTTTATTACATCTACGCATGGTTACAGTGTTAGGTCTTTTTTTTCTTTTTTTTTACTTTTTTTTTTTACATTATAGTGTATTTTAAAGGGGTATTGCCAACATAGACTTTCATGGCATATGCAACCTTAAATGGGGTTTTGCCACAGTCCCATTTCATACCTCCTGCCTCCAGCTCTTCAGCTCTGTGTGCTCAGAAGGGGGGGGCGTGTGTGATTTGTTTGAATTGCATATCATGTGACCCTGCAGGATGACATCACCAGGCCTTTCCTCTCTTTAGTCGAAGAAAGGTCTGTTTATGTATAAGGCAGTGAGTAGCTACAATGTAGCTCAGACATAAAGTTTTTGCCTTACAGCACAGGGGTCCTAGGTTCAAATCCCTTCAGGAACCAAAACTGTGGATTTTTTTTCTCTTTATCAATGAACAGACCTCATTGAGGTTTCTTTTTGATTTATTTGCACTGTTTAACTAATTACTAAGGAGTACAGAGGACAGGAGTAGAGTGACAGCACCCGGGGTTTGAACACTCAGTAGCTGCCTGAGAGGAGAGGTAATGTCTGAGCATGTGCGACCAAGACTGAGGAGCTCACAGCCCTGGTCGTATCCTCTGGAGCTGTGAACAATGGATCACTAAAGGAGCAGCTAAAACAAAAATGGTACAGAATTATGAATAATGATGAATGGTGAAACTGTTTATTATTTAATTTGTAAGCTTCCCATGTCAATTTTACTTCATGGCAAAATCCCTTTAAGCCCATTTCCACTAAACATTCACAATGTCTGTATATACCAATGGGTAAACCTCCCTTTTAATATTCATACTGAAAGGGGTGTTCTCACCATAGAGTTTGATGGGATATGCCAGGAAAAACTGGGTCTCACCACTTAGCTCGGGAGCGGGCTGCTTGCTCACAGCTCATCAGTCTGTACTATGAGCGTTCCCAGTATGGCCAAACACACTGCTCACCTGTACTCGCCACTCCAGTAGAACAAAATGGAGAGATCTGCTCTCCATTCTGAACCAACACTTTCGGAGACCTGTTCTTGACTTAAGTGTGGGTCAAAGTGTGCTTTGAATGGGTCATCTAAATGTATGGTGGGAACACACCTTCAAGTGTTAATAATAAAAGGGAGGTTTTACCCATTGATGATAAATGGAATAAGTCAGTTTTACCCATTGATGCTTACAGACATTGGGAATTTTTAATGGAAATGGGTTTAAAGTTGCCTATGACAAATTATGATACAAGTGGGATGAGCTCCATCACCTACTGTCACTTGTATAGATGAGCCTCGGGGCTGAATTATAAGACCTTGGAGCCCCTTATGCAATTTTATTTTGTTCAGTCGTTCTAAATTTTACGCTTATAATAATCCTATTTCATTGTTCTTGTAGCACTGGTCAGTTAATGTGTAATCTTGTTTTTTATGGTTGCACATTTTTTTTTTTTTTTTGCCTGTTATATATTCTACTTTTGTTTTGGTTTTCATGCCTCATATATACAAACAGTATAATTTTAAAATGTAATCTCGGGCTAAAACATTCTGAAAATGAAGCCACCACACTGCTAAATGGGGTAGTAAGTGTATGCGTGTAATGATCGTTTTCATTACTGTGCTAGCAATAAGGCATATGTGCAATCTCGGCTATTTGCATATGAGTAATCATGTTTAATTTCAGTGTTTTGTTTTGATTGCAGGTGGGAAATTATGGTCCTACTTAAGTAAGTTTTTAAGCAGGAGCACAGAAGGAAGCTTCGATGTCCCACTGGCTAAAAGTTCTCACTCAAATGAAGACCTTCTGAAAAACCTAGCTCCGTGTCCAAGAAATAGCGTGGAGTCTAGGGCAAGCAGTAGCGGAAATCTGCTTTCGGTACAGCCTCTACATAGTAGCCTTACTCTCAGTTCTCAGGATGATAGCAGCACTCAAGACGAAGAAGGGAGGGAAAGCCCGTTGAAATGGGCAGATTCGGCCTCCAGCTCAGAGGAAGAATGTACCACCAGCTATTTAACACTGTGCAAAGAATACGGACAAGAACAAATTGAGCCTGAAACATTAAGTGATGACCCTTTGCTTAAATTAGGGGATGGAGACAGTACCAAAGATTTAGATCTAATGCAAAAACCTCTTACAGATCCTTTTAACAAATTCAACTCCGAGCTCAACTTTGATGAGTTTAAGTTATTAAATGAACATGATGAGCCAGAGGTGGCCGGACACACGGGGATGTCCGCTGCTTTGAGCAAATCTAGGAATAGCCCAATGGAATTTTTTAGGATAGACAGCAAGGAAAGTGCTAGTGACCTCATTGGGTCGGATTTCGTTGATAAGGGATACAGCCTAAAACCTGAGAACTTCATAACATTATCTCCTTTCCAAGATGACGAGGTTGACCCTGAGACTCAAAGCCTAGATGTTGAGAAGCCAAGTATGAGCACTCACGACACTTTGAGCCGTGGATCGAATGACTCCGTCCCTGTTATATCCTTCAAGGAGGCTGCTCTGGATGACGTGAGCAGCATTGACGAAGGAAGGCCGGATTTGTTGGTCAACTTGCCCGGTGCTCAACCAGTAGATACCGAGCAAAGCTTGAAGAATGTTTATAAAGAAAGCGATGTTATGGACTCCAAGCTGCTAGAAACTCCCGATGTCTTACAAATAAAAAGTAGCTTAGATAAAATAATTGAACGAGAAGATGACGTCCATGTGATTGAAGAACGTTCAACGCAGCAGCCACCCCAAACCATTACTCTGTGCCCCATTGATGTTGACATGGGGTCTACTGCTCATAGCAGTTCAGATATACTCTGCAGCCTAAAACCCATGGACCCTCAGTTGGTTAATTCATCTTCTTCCTCCATATCTCACAACTCCTTGGTAGACCAGGAACTAGTTTCCGAAGCCAACAAACCCCGTGACCCTTGCGATGTTCAACGGTCCTCTGATCCTGATCTTCCGAAAGAGTTGCCCACCAACCTAATGCCGTGTCAGATCAGAATCGATGACATGGATGATATCTGTGGGGGGCGGAGAGATCTACGGGAAGTCTGCGAGATTCATTAGATATTTCTAGTGCTGGTTGCAAAATTGTCAGAAGCATCACACTTCTTCATTCCCGAGTCTTGCCTTCGGAGATGGGCTGCGGAAATCGTCGTCGCCCTTGACGCTCTGCATCGAGAAGGAATTGTGTGTCGGGATTTGAACCCAAACAACATCTTATTGAATGATAGAGGTCAGGAACTTTTGCAAATGCATTTCTTTTTATTCCGATGTTGCTTCCAATTAACTGAGTAGGCGTTTTATCTTGTAATTAGTATCTTCATTTCCTGTCTCCAGCTTCATTATCAGTGCTGCAAATTCACCCACTGTAATAGCTTCTAGTACTTAATGATGCCATTATTCTTAATGATACTGTTTTTAGCTAGAAAGGAGAGTAATTACAGTTCACTTGTACAGAAAATGGATGGGAAACATGTTTTGATTTCTCCTGTCATTTTGTTTTTAGGACACATTCAGCTAACATATTTTAGCAGGTGGACGGAGGTTGAAGATTCGTGTGACAGCGATGCGGTGGAAAGAATGTACTGTGCCCCAGGTTAGATCAATCACCTCAAGCGTTTCACTTGAAAAGTAGATTAGCAGCTTTCATTTCCTCCGCCCGCAGCTCTCGTATCATACTTTTATTGGACGTGCAAGTTAATGCATGGCCTGAAATTCACACTAATACCCATCCTGTCATGTCATATCGTAGATATGGCTAATAATTGAGACCTTCTTGAAAGTTAAATAGTCTTTTTTTGTACCCCGCTTCATGTCATTCTGCTATTAAGATATGTGGAAGTTAAGCAGACATGTTTACAGCTGACGGAAATGTTAGCTGGATAGAAGCAGTTAAAAGGGAACGACTAAAAAAAAAAAGATGTGTCCCAAAAATTAATTTAATGGTACACCTTAAAAATTGGCAAAAAAAATTCACGTTTTCAGGGTTTTAAAAAGTGCAAAAAAAATGGGCCCCCAATTTGACTTAATGTGGTAAACTAATGATATATAGGGGAATTAAATTAAAACAATTGCTTAAAATGATTTTTAGTGCCATTAAAGTGAATGTGTTTGAGCTGCAATACCAGACATCACCTGTGGACATGTGTGGTGCTCTATTAAAGTAAATGTCTTCGAGCTGCAATACCAGGCATAACCTGTGGACATATGTGGCGCTCTATTCAAGTAAATGTCTTAGAGCTGCAATACCAGACATCACTTTGTGGCGCTCCATTAAAGTAAATGACTTAGAGCTGCAATACCAGACATCACCTGTGGACGTGTGGTGCTCTATTAAAGTAAATGTCTTCGAGCTGCAATACCAGGCATAACCTGTGGACATATGTGGCGCTCTATTCAAGTAAATGTCTTAAAGCTGCAATACCAGACATCACTTTGTGGCGCTCCATTAAAGTAAATGACTTAGAGCTGCAATTCCAGACATCACCTTGTGGCGCTCCATTAAAATGAATGTCTTTGAGCTTCAATGCCGGACATAAACTGTGGGCACGTGTGGTGCTCTATTAAAGTGAATGTCTTAGAGCTGCAATACCAGACATCACTTTGTAAAGGGTATAAAAAAGAGAGGTGGCGCTCTTCTGTGAAAGTACATCCAATACAATAAGCAATATAAAATACAATAGAGGGTGCTCACCTGATGGTGTTGTGCGATTATGGTAGAGGCACAACACTCATGATGACATGGGTGGCTCAATCCGAGCCTCGGAAACAGCGGCCATGTAGTCCTAATCCTCCGGAGCTAAAAAAAGGCGACAGGCAACTATGGAAAATAGCAACAAAAACCAAGGGACCGGGCGCTCCTTTCTTGGTAATAATCCTAGTAGAGATAGACATAGGATAAAAATAAATTTTATTCCATTAAAATATTAAAGTATGAGCCCCAATATTGCAGAGTAACGTGAACAAAAAAATTGCCAGAATTGGAGTTTTTTGTTCATCCTGCGTCCTAAGAGAACAGAAAATATAAACTAAATTCTTATATATCCTGAAACGGCACCAATGAAAATTCACAATCCTCCTACAAAAAGGAAAAAAAAGGCCTCACACAGCTCTGTTATCTTATGTCTGACTTTTTTTTTTAAACACCTATAAAACTATGGTACTGCCATAAACATAATAATCCCAAACATAAAGTTATATACTGCACAAGAAACTCCATTAGACGGACCCAACCACGCATCCCAAAAATTGCAGAATTGCGGCTTTTTTCCAACATACTCTTCCCCCACCCAAAAAAAAAAGATAAAGGGGTTGTCCTGAAAAGAAAAACAATTCATAAAGGGGATTTGCCAGGACGCCAGTTACTTACCTCTTATCAGCACGGGAGCAGAATATATACAAAATCTGCTGAGTCATGAAGGCTGCAGGGGAGAGAGGGAGGGGGTGAGCAAGGAGTGAGGAATAAGGAAGTGTCTCAAAACTTAAGTGAAATAATAACAGTACAACAGTGGATTCTCAATACAGCAAGACACAGCCTCATAGACTGCACTTTCTTCCCTGTCCCTTAAAAGATCATTCATTTTCCCTGTCGTCGGATAAGAAGTGTTTCACGTGGCCTGTCAGCTCCTCTAGTCCTGTCTAATGGAAGCTTTCAGGTAACTAAGGGGGATTGAGAAATGCTGTAGCTCTGAGTCTTCACTTTTTGTATTCACATATTTTTAGAAAAGTGATTAAATACCCATTTTGGAGGTTCCCACGTCAACATTACATGGTGGCAAAACCCCTTTAAGTGGTTCCAGGATGAATAAAGCAATTTAAAAAAGAATTGTACTGCTAAAATAATAATTCAGGTCAGACTTAAATAGTCTACTAGGATCCACTTTAGTTTTCTTGAGAAAGAAGAGTCAAAACGCAGAAGAAGTTTTCAGTTTCCAGAAAATCTGCTTTCTTAATTGAAACAAAGCCCCCAGGCTTTATTTATAGAAGCTCATACAAAAAGAGACAAGGAGTAAGGCACTGAGCCAATGGGTTATTAGCACGCATAATAGAAGATGAAACTTATACTTACCTCCCGGACAGTCTCTTTCACTCCTGGAGGCTGGTCCGTTCATCCAGGTTGTAAGCAATGAATATTTATTGTTCACATAACAGGTGCAGCCAGCCACATGCCACAATGTCACATGCATGTGATCTCTGTGGCCTGTAATTGGTTGCAACTGTTACGTGAATGAAGACCATTTACTGCTTCAGCGGCGAAGAATGTTCCAGCAGCTGGGAGTCAAGTGGAGCGTCAGGGAGGTAAGTATGAGTTTTATCTTCTATTTTTACTCATGCCCAGACAGACCAACGAGAAATGTTAGATCCCAGAACACCCCGTTAAGTCTTTTCTCTGAGCCTGAGGACCATAACCATATTTAGTATAAGGTGTTCTGGAATGTCATGCATTGTAAATGTATGTATATAGTAACTTCATAAACCCCACCCATATATTACACTATGTTATAATGTATAATTTCCTACCTACTTTGTTCGGGCTATCACCTACATCAACCTTAAAGGGGTTTTGCCAGGACGTGCCTTATCTGCTAAGAAGCTAATGTAAACAAGCCAGGCTGAGCTAAAAGTGAGAGAGACCCAGCCAGAACACAGAGCCGTGCATAAGGGATCGTGTGAAATGTTCACTCAAATAATCAAACTACAACTAGTGGGTTCTGTATACAAAAGACAACATATTTCTACCCGGTGCCTTGAAAGCTTCTGCAGCTCAGTCTCATTAAATAAGAAGTGTGCTCTGCGCAAGCCCGGCCATCAGGTCGTATCTAATGCAAGCTTTTAAGGAACTAAGGGCAGGTAAGGCAGCCTGTAGCTCTCTCAGGCTGCAATTATTGTAATCACATATATTTAGAAAAGTGACTAAATACCCATTTTGGAGGATCCCACGTCAACATTACATCGTGGCAAAACCCCTTTAAGAAAAACTTTATATTGTTCACTGCTTTCATAATACTTACCTACAGGTCCACTGCCGATGCCGCTCTGGTGCTCCTTGGGGAGTTCTTGTCTCCCCACGCAGGAGAGGCTCACACACTATTGCAAACCTCGCTTGTGTGTCATGGAAAGAACCTGTAAGTGAAGAGTAGCGGATTGCTGGGGAGCTCCAGAGTGAAAAAAATCACAGAATATAGCAAATTCTCTTATATGAAAGCCTTAAATCCACATAATCATCAAAGAAAGAGTAAGCTCCCTTTAATACATAACTTTTAATTGATATATTAAAGAAAAATAAAACAGCACTATAACCCCTAGTGGGCACCAATTGGAAAAAATACAAAGGGATAAAAATCCAACTGCTATCCAGGCACAGACAAAGGAAAAATGCAGATGAAAATATTAATAGTATAAGGGACTTACTGTTCTGAAGATCCCAATCTTGTCCAAAGATGTCTATTTTGCATGATAAACACGAAATAAGCCAGACATCCTACAGAAAGTCCCTACAATGAACACCTACTAAGGCAGAGTAATCGCCCCGAAAGGGGCGTCCCCAACTATTGGTGGCTCTCCCTGCAATGAACCCTTCCTGTTTCGCCTGGATAATATACGGACTGTGTAAATATTGTAGGCAGATACAAATTTGTTTTGTGATTTAAAAAAAAAAAAGCAACCAAAAGATAAAGATTCAAAAATGTCCTTTAATCATCCCCGGGGCTTTTTTTTTTTTTATATACCCAACCTGGCCCCATTTAAGAATCATTTATCTCTGCTAGACAACACCTTTCAATAATACATTATATGTATCCGAAAATGTCAATGAAATGTCATTATAGAAATACAGCCTAGAAAGTGAGTCACTGCTATCATTCACATATATATGTAAGAAGATATTGTCTTATCTTCTTAGGACTGGAGAAACGGGAGACAATGAATCAAAAAGTCATCTTTTTGGGGCAGACATTTTTCAGGACTTCCTTTAACTCTTCCAGTGGCAGAACACCACATGGAGTCCCTCCAGTCTGGAGTGGCTGATAACAGGGAACAATAGATTACTTTTAACTACACAACAGAGACTGCAGGGTCTTTGTCCCTTCTATTGGGACAGAGAATGTAGGTGGCAGAATTCCTTTTTTTTTTTTTTTTTTTTTTAAAGTTTTTGGTATATTTAAAATAACAGACCAGGGAACCCACTGGCTTAGATTAGCCAACAACAAAAAAGTGTATACCGAAATTAAAAAAAAAAAAAATCTTAATCTCACGCCATCAATGGCGCTTGATCACTAGAGGGGTTGATTATCTCACTAGAATATAAAGGATAGTAATAATTATAGGGTAAGGGGGACTCTGTACAGACATCTGCTATTCCCAGGGTTAGTGTGGTGATTCAGATTGGGAGAATTTAGGGTACCTCCAGGCCATGAATAAAATTTACTTGTCGGATTCTACTGTTATATTTTTGGTGCATCTATGGTCAGAAACTAGTTCCATTCATCTAATTGGGGTTTTGGACACAGATCTGCATGAAAATTCGCTATTAGTTGGGATGACAAAAAATATAGTGTAAACCGCGTCCAAAACATTTGTATGCAGTGTTGGACGCGTTTAGAATAGATTGTTTGCCATCCAAATTGATAGTAAATTTTCCACGCAGAATACGACCAAAGAATAAACAAGTTTTTTTTTTACATTTAAAAGCCAATCAATGGAAATACGTGTTGCATATTTTCTATTGAGGTCAATGGGGATGAGTTGCTTTTGGTTTAAAGGGGTTTTATCATTTCATTAAATGGCCTTCAGAATAAGGAGACAGTGAAAACAAGCAACTTTGCAATGGATTTCATTTGCAAAGCTGTCTTGTATTCACAGTATTCCTTATCTTGTGTTTTTGTTTACACTGATATCCAGTCCTGGTCGAATCCCTCCTCCTTGCATTTCACTAGCTGAGAGCTCATTTACATTCTGTACAGCCCCTGGTCGAATTCACAGAGCTGTGTCTCTCACTCAGAGTAAGGGACCGTCACATTTTCACTTTATACAGGCAGAAGAAACAGAAATACCCTGAAGGGCTTACACAATCAGGAAATAGCACAATTTGTGTCGATCCCTGCCTGACTCAGAGTTAGGGGCCGTAGCATTTTCTCTCTCCACACCCAGCAGAAACAAACTGCAACAGATTCTACAATGAGAAAACATAACAGTTTAGTCCTGGTGCCTAACTCTCCTGCATAGAAGGGAGATCTGTGCTGTTCATAGAGCATCTCCAGCTATGAGAGGAGAAGAGATCCGTTGCTCAGTCTAGATTGAATGCAGCCTGTGGTATGTATACAGCTCTTACAAAATAAGACTGATAGGGAAAGACACAGTGACATGTGGATTCAGGCAGAGAGGGGGGGGGAGGGAGTCTCGAGAGCCCGCATGCACAGTGAAGGGAGGGATGATGTCACCCAGCTGGGAGGGGAAGAAACGCCCCTGCATTTCCAGAGTTGAGAAGCTGAGAGTAGTGTGAATCAGCCGAACTAAGGAAGTGATACATCCCCTTTAAGACGAATATTTCAGGTCTGAATCTGTGTGGATTCCGGTTAGAAATACCCGTCATTAAGGATTCAGCTTGAATTTTGAGCAACCAGTTGTTAGCCTGCAGGTAAGTCAGGTTTCTGCTGGTCAAACAGGAAGGAGGAAGTGTATTATACATCATAGTGTATTAACACATACAAAGACTAATATACAAAAACTTATAACCCAAAAGAGGTAAAAAATTTTTTTTTTTAAATATTAAAGCAAGAAAAGAAAGGGGAAAAGAAATAAAAGGGTCATATAAATAAGCATAATGCACCAAATATAATATAAATACATACAGAAATTAATATATAAAGAACTATAGCCCAAAGAAAAAAAAAATTGGGTTGGGCTGAATAGTCCTCACTCGAATCTGAAGCGCAACCCTCCTCGGGGTCAGGCTCTGTTTACATCTCGCTTTTATACTAGGTTTAGTAAATGCAGGGAATGTGTCTGGTGTATATGCGGAACATAGGACCCCATTATAGAGTGTCCTTATGGTCAATGTCGGACCATTATGGATCAGTATACGGTTTCTTTTTGTTGTATATTAGTTTTCCTATACAGAAGCATTCAGTAAAATGTCTATTGTAAGGTATACATTGATTACAATGGACCCTGTGGGCGACATATGATCTTGTATTACTCCTCGTGCACTGTATACCTCCCTCAGAAGGCAAGCATGAGATGTGAACAGAGGCTAAGGCCTGGTTCATATCTGAATCATAAGTCCCATTCGGAGCCTCCATTACAGAGGTGGTGCCGGATCTGTTACATGATGGACACCAATAGCGCTGAACAAAACCCATTGACTTCAATGGACTCCACCTGATTTCCCTTATAGCCGTGCGTGCTGATCTATTTTTTTTTCTGTAGTTTTTGACAGATTCTGCAGCGAGGGCTCCGATCAGACCCTCCAATGCAGATGTGAACCAGGCCTCGTGTGCCTTTTTTAAAATATTTTTATAAATAATGGTAATCCATTCCTGATAGTCCCTTCACACATAATTCATGGATGAGCTTAACAACGTTGGTTCTTAAAGGGGTTGTCTTACTTCAAACAATGATGGAATATCACTTGGATATGCCATCATTGTCTGATAGGTCCGGCTCCCAGAGGTGCAATCAAGACCTCTCCTCAACAAGCCCTGACACGTCTCCATTCTGAATAGAGAGGTGAACGGGATTCTGCCATGAAAATGAATGGGACTTCCAATTACAGCCGAGAATCACCACTCAGTTTAAAGGGAATGTGTCATCAAAAATGAGTTATTGTTTAACTCAAGTTTTTATGTTAAAAAAACAATGTAACCAAAAATTCTTTAAAAATTTGTTTAATTTTCAATATCACTTATTTTTTAATAATTATTAAGTCCTGCAGTTTTCCCTTCGGCCACTAGGCCTAATAATTGTCTGACACTTACTGTTCTGTACAGAAAGATTCTCAGTTGTCTGCTCATTATCAGCACAGAGAGGGTCAAATTGAAAGGAGACACCAGTGTGAATAGATAACACAGGATCCACCAGTCACAACAGGAGATAGTCACAGTTCACCCTTTCACCTCCCAGGTCACAGAGCATGACTAGAAAATTCTCCTATAGAAGTGAATGGGACTGACACAGTCTTAAGTCTCCTATGTGCATGAAACTGCTGTAAAGCATCTCTCTGACTGCTGTTAAAGCAGTGCAAACAAGGCCTAGTGGCCAAAGTGAAAACTGCAGAACTCAAGAATTATTAAAATATACTGAAAGTGATATGCAAAATAAAAAATAAAAAACAACCAAAAATTCCTAAAACAAGTGTTTAACATAAAAACGGGACTATTTTTGACGACACATTCCCTTTAACTCTGAACTGCTAAGCGTTTTCGGGGCTCGTTAAGAAGATAGGTCCGGGTCCCAGAGGTGCAATTAAAGGGGTTTTGCCAGGACCTGAGTTCCTTACCTCCTTATCAGCACGGGAGTAGAATATAAACAAATCACGCTGAGTCATGAAGGCTGCAGGGGAGAGAGGTAGGGGTGAGCAGAGAGTGAGGAATAAGGGAGCATCTCAAAACTTAACTCAAATAATAACTTTATAACAGTTGATTCTCTATACAACAAGACACAGGCTCATACACTGCTCTTTCTACCCAGCCCCTTGAAAGCTCATTAATTTTGCCTGTCATCAGATAAGAAGTGTTTCACGCAAGCCAAGCGCGGCCTGTCAGCTCCTCTGTGTCTAATGCAAGCTTTCAGGTAACTAAGGGGGATTGAGCAATGCTGTAGCTCTCAGAGGCTTCACTTTTTGTAATCACATATATTTAGAAAAGTGATTAAATACCCATTTTGGAGGATCCCACGTCAACATCAGATCGTGGCAAAACCCCTTTAAGATCTCCTCAATGAGCCCCAAAACCTCTCCATTCTGAAAAGAGACGTGGTCAGGATTCTCCCTTGAAAATGAATGGAACTTCTGATTACAGCTGAGCGTCGCCACTCGGCTAAACTCGGAACTGCTATTTAAAGGGGTTGTCTCGCTACATCAATTCATCATACATCATAGTCCTGTTTCCTCAGTTTCATTTTTGAATTTACTGGCTTCTGCTGGCTATTACTGGCCTGTAGTGACGAGCTGCTGAGGACACCAGGTCTGTAGCTATAGCGATCATCGCTGGCAGCCTATCAGGAGAGATTAAACAGGTCTGTAGCTATAGCAACCTGATGCAGCCCATACAAGAGGGGATATCTAGGAATAGGTAGGACACTGTTAATGGACACATATTGCAAAGTGACTTGTTTTTGCAAGATCTTTAACATAAAAAGCAATCCTTGTAGTGAGACAACCACTTTAAGTCTATGGGAAAGTCCCGACCACCTCTCTGTTCAGAATAGAGTTTTCGGGGCTCGTTTAGGAGATAGGTGCAGGTCCCGGACCTATCAGACATTGATGGCTTGTCCTAGTGATATGCCATCATTGTATGTATTGGGACAACCCCTTTAAATCTTATGTACCCGGCAATGAGCACCTTCGTTAACCAAATTGCCTCTTTTTCCCGTTGTTGTCCATAGTCTTTTCTGTAGTAACTAACCACTGATCCTAGCAGATGACCTGTATGTGTTTTCTGTGTAGTGTTTGGACCTGCCTCATCAGATACCATACAGGCTTGCTTGATGAGTGCTTCAGCAGAAGATTGACAAGGGGCCAGATGGCCTTATGCCACAGGGCCTTATCCTTACAGATGACATCCACCAGTCTATACTAGTGGCTTCCCATCTGTCTAGTTTTTGTACCATCATATAGTAGAATATTCCTCCATCTATTCAGCACAACCTTGAATTTCTATTAGAGCACTCAGGAGGGATATAACATGGATATTTCCTGTATTATACAGAGGTTTTGTTATTTTTTTAGGACCAGTCGGATTAACACCATAGATAAGGTTGGAAAAAGAACCCGATCCATTCAATCCAACTTATAACCCTACAGTGTTGATCCAGAGGAAGGCAAAAACCGCTTTGAGATGGAGGCCAATTGCCCCATACAAGAGGAAAATTCCTTCAGAATAATCCCTGCATCAATGCCGTATCTCCAAATGCTAGTCCCTACAACCTGTAATATTAGATTGTTTCAAAAGGTTATCTAAGTCCTTTTTTAAAGGGGTTGTCTCACTACAAGGAATGGTTTTTATTTTGAAGATTTTGCAAAAACAAATCACTTTGCAATATGTGTCCATTAACAGTGTCCTACCTATTCCTAGATATCCCCTCTTGTAAGGGCTGCATCAGCTCCTCAGGTCGCTATAGCTACAGACCTGTTTGATCTCTCCTGATAGGCTGACAGCACTGGGTGCTATAGCTAAAGACCTGGCTTCTACTGCAGCTTAGTAGAAGCCAGTAAACATGAATTCAAAATGAAACCAAGAAAAAAGGACTGAGGTGAGATGAATCAATGTAGTGAGACAAACCCTTTAAGCCCTCACAAGCGAGTTCTATAGTCTCACTGCTCTTACAGTAAAGAATCTGTCTGTGATGATGGTGAAACTTTTTTTTTTACTCTAGACGTGGAGGATGCCCCCTTCTCCTGGTTACAGCCTAGGTGTAAAAAGATCACACCAGATCTGTGTACCATCACATATTTTTCCAAGCTGAATAATCCTAAATTTGATAGCCTGTCTTGGTTCTACAATTCTCCCATTCCCCTAACCAATTTGGTCGCCCTCCTCTGCACCGGCTCCAGCTCAGCTATGCCCTTCTTGTACATTAATACCCACAATTGTACACAATATGCCATGTGTGGCCTCATGAGTGATCTGTATAGAAGAAACACCATGTCATAAGTATCTATGCCTCTTTTAATGTAACCCATGATTCTATTTGCCTTGGCAGCAGCTGCCTGGCATTGTTTGCTAAATTTAAAGGAACAGTTTGGCCACATAAGGGTATTTTTGTTAAAATCAATATTAATGAAAAACTTTTTTTTTTTTTTTTTTGGCATTCCTATGCAATCAGTAAGCACATCTAGAAACACCTGAATGTCAGGAGAAATTGATCTCGGTTTACGATTGGTACTGTGAGACACATCTATCCGCATGTAGTGTCATTACAAATAGAAGCTAATGATTGCGCTTTTGTTCTCTGGACAGGCCTAGATAAAGATTAGACTAGACGACAGGATAATGGCAGGAGCAATATATGAAAGGATAATGGGTTAATCTTTTTCGGCATTGGATGGGTGGGTGGTGGTGGAGGTAGGGGCCAGCTTTCTTCACACTTATCAGATCCTCCAGATAATACTTACCTCTCTTAGACCCTTATCTAAGCTCTTTTTTTATGATAGTGTCTCTTTACGACGACTGTCCACCAATATCACCAAGTCATTTTACCAGATATCCTGCTATTTAGTACACAGTTTTTTTGGGCCAAGTGCATGACTTGATAATTATCCACCTTAAACCGTATTTGCCATTGTTAATCATTCCCTCATGAGGTGTAAGTGTAGTAACGTGATGAAAAAACCCAGAATCTAATCTGAGCCCCCAAAATATGAGGAGAAAAATAATCAGATAAAGCAATAAAAAAAAAAAAAAGAGATGCTGGAAATCACTCTCTGTACGGAATACACAATACACCAGAAACATAAAGTGCTGCCACTGCTCATCTTGGCACATCCTGGAAGAAGTACTGTATTGTACCATAGAGAGGCGCTTCTAGACAGCCAATCAGTGCATGCACTTTAGTCTGTGCTGATTGGTTAGATCTTCCAGCCAATCACATTGACCACAGATCGGCCGTGTCCGCAGTTTTGGATGTTAAATCTGGTTTCCATTTACAATGGCGGCGAAAAACCATAGTATGTTAACAAAATATTGTATACAGAGCCCATTGGAACTTGAAGGATCACTGTATATGAATGTATAGGTAGATACCAGTAATTGTGCTGAGAGCTTTCAGCTCTGAAGCCTGCACAATTGTGAATGCTGCAGTGAACATTAATACAGGCTGTAACTAAGGCTCGGTAAAGCGATGCACTGTGTTTACAGCATTGTGTAGTGGTATTCGATATGTTAAAGGGGTTTTGCCATGATCTCATTTCATACCTCCTGTATCCAGCTCTTCAGCTCTGTGTGCTCAGAAGGAGGCGTGTGTGATTTGTTTGAATTGTATATCATGTGATCCAGCAGGATGACATCACCAGGCCTTTCCTCTCTCTAGTCAAAGAAAGGTCTGTTTATGTATAGAATAGTAAGTAGCTACAATGTAGCTCAGAGGTAACAGTTTTTCTTTACAGCACAAATGTCCTTGGTTCAAATCCCTGCAGGGACTTAACATGTGGATTTTTTTCTCTCTATCAATGCACAGACCTCATTGAGGTTTGACTTATTACTAGTCCAAGGACAGGAGTGGAGTGACAGCACTCGAGGTTTGAACACTCAGTAGCTGCCTGAAAGGAGAGATGATGTCCGAGCATGTGCGACCAGGACTGAGGAGCTCTCAGCCCTGGTCGTATCCCCTGGAGACGAGCTGTAAACAATGGATCACTAAAGGAGCAGCTAAAACAAAAACGGTGCAGAATTTTTAATAATGATGAATGGTGAAAATGTTTATTATTTAATTTACAAACTTCCCACATCAATTTTACTTTGTGGCAAAAAAACTTTAAGGCAAGTCCAGGTACGAGGGGATTTACAGAAATTAGTTTGTCATTTGGTAGATGTTACTGTTATAGAACATGTTATGCAGGCCTGCAAGTAAACCTACCGTACTCCAGAGAATTTAATGCCCAATTCAGCTCTGCTACATCTGTGACCTTACACTTTATTAGAATTCTGTATATTTGTATCTCCCAAAGAAATGAAACGGGAGGAATGCTTCAGGCAGCGCCCCCCTCATTCTCTGAGCCATCCTACAGTGCTAAAGAGCTTGTCAGCAAATACTGAGGTGCAGATCAGTCCTGGGACCATAAAGACACAAATACCCTGCAATTACACATGTGACATAAGCAACAGACACATATCAAAGGTAAATCACAAAAATTAAAATAACCCCACTGAAATGCAACACAATGATATACGGACATAGATAGCACAAAAAACATGTCATATAAAGGTGTGTAAAGGGGCATACAGCCCAGACAAACTGACAGGAGAGGTCACTCACGCGTTTCGGCATTTGCTTCACTGAGGGTTATTGCCATTTTATACAGAGTTGGTACATGACTAGGAATTACCATCACTTTACTATCACTGTGGGTGGCCGGGAGCACCACAAGCAACTGAAGACTGTAAAGAAGCCTGGTCTATGATGAGTGGTGGCCCGATACCACCTAGAAATATACCATCACTTCTAGAGATGGGTATAGCCCTGTAATGAAATATTCTACATCGGGACTGTCTGTATAAGCTTGAAAACTCTGTATAGCTGACATAATGCAGTGACACGGGCCAGTAAGGTGCACCCACTGCTCTCACCCTATTCCTTTGGAGTAATAAGACTTAAAAAAAAAATATGTCTGTCTTTCTTTCTAATATCAGTCTCATATCTATCCTTCTATTTATCTCCTCTCTATCTGCAAACTATATCGATCAATCTAGCTCATCTTTTCTTCTATTTTTCTACTGTCTCATTTTTATATCTTCTGTCTATCCTTTTCTCTTAATTATCTTAGATCTATTTATCTGATGTCTACCTATCTTTCTCCCTAACTCCTATCTCTGAAAACTATCTATTCTATCTATCTATCTATCCCGTATCTATCTCTCTATCTATCCAATATCTATCTATCCCGTATCTATCTATCTGTCTATCTATCTATCTATCTATCTATCCCATATCTATCTATCTATCTATCCCATATCTATCTATCTATCCCATATCCATCTCTCTATCTATCCAATATCTATCTGTCCCATATCTATCCCGTATCTCTCTATCAAATATCTATCTATCCAATATCTATCTGTCCCATATCTATCTATCTATCTATCTATCTCATATCTATCTCATATCTCTCTGTCTATCCATCTATCCTTTTGTCTTATTTATCTGATAACTAGCTATCTATATATCTAGTTTTCTATCTCATATCTCATATCAATCAATATATCTTGCTCATATTTTCTTCTATGTATAATCTGTCTCATATTTATCTGTCCCTCCCATATCAATCTATTTCATATCTATCTCTTATCTATTCTTTTGTCTATGTATCCCATATCGCTCTCATATTTATATATATATATATATATATATATATATATATATCCCTTTCTGTTTTTGTTATATCTATTTGTCTCATAACTATCGATCTCATATCTGTCTTCTATCTATCCTTTTGTCTTATTTATCTTCGATCTGTTTATCTGATATATCTCTATCCATCTCCCCTATCTCGCTATCTATCCATCCATACATCTATCTATCCACCCATCATCTCTATCTGTCCATCCATCATCTTTATGTATCCATGATCTCCTATCTATCTATCTATCTATCTATCCATCCATCCATCATCTCTATCTATCATCCATCTCCATACATGTCTGTCTGTCTCTATCTATCTATCTATCGATCTATCTATCCATCTATCTCTATCTATCCATCTATCTCTATCTATCCATCTATCTCTCTCTATCCATCCCTCCATCATCTCTATCTATCCATCCATCTCCATACATGTCTGTCTGTCTATCTATCTATCTATCTGTCTATCTATCTATCTATCTATCTATCCATCTATCTCTATCTATCCATCCATCTTTATCCATCCATCTCTATCCATCATCTCTATGTATCCATCCATCTCTCTCTATCCATCCATTTCTATTTATCTATCTATCCATATATATTTATCTATCCATCCATCTATGTAGCTACAGTGTCCTTGCTGACAGGCCTCTCCCGTCGCCGCCCAGCAGGTGACACTCCGTTACCAACTTTCTCCCCTTCTGTTTTCCTATTGTCTAAGAAAGTTTGTGATTTCCCTCTGACTTTCTAATAAGGCCGTCAGACAGTGAAGTTGTCACCAGAAGTTCGCCCTCTCCATTACACCTCATTGAAGTCCTGCGCTATCCTCCGGTGTGTTGGAGGCGAGGATCATCCTGAAATCTATAGCCTCTCAAATAACCAAACGGTTTTGCCGACACTTTAAAGTCCTGCCTGAGCCTTCACTTTGATGAGTATCCAGCCCCGATCACTCTGCCCGACCACGAGAACTTCAGTTTCAGGGTTTTTTTTTTTTGTTCCCATAACCCACAAGGGAAACGAAAACTAATAAATCATTCACTGTCCATAAAATCGGTGGCACCAAAGAGCGGCTTTGTGTAGATGCCAGCGATGTGCACCTTGAAAAAAGTCACAAACAAGAGCGTTGTGATGTGACACAGCGTCGGCTGCAGTCAGGCCAATGACAGCCCCGGAGTGGGGGAAATAAACAGATGAGAGATTATTAGCGGTTTGATGTTTCCGGGATGGGGGGGGCGCACGAAAGTTTATCAGTAATTTAGGATGAAAATGATTCACCTCTGTTCAAACAAGCCTTTGCTCCGCTTCACCCCCCTGGGACCTCTTATCTCACATTTCTCTCCAAAACATCATCCACCTGCCCTCCACTCTCTAATGATTGCAATAGATCTTTTATCTGCTGGTCACATGCTCTCGCTTTTTGTCATTTAGTCCCAAAAAAAAATTTAAAAAAAATCCACAAGCGTTTACTTTACACAACAGACAAAAAGTTGAAAAAGTTCCATGTGAGCGGGGAGGGTCAGGATCTGACCTCCTCTATAAATAAGTGACCATTTTCCATCCAAAATAGGACATCCCGTTATAATGGAGGGGATTTACCACTCGTGAGATCATCATTTAAAGGGACGCTGCCACTCTTACTTCAGCTCTATATAATCTCATCTCTATATAATCTCATTACAAATAGTAGGTAATGACATGAGGGCTCTACTGTTTTCACCAGGATAGATGAGATAATACTAGATTGTGAGCAATACAGGAAAGGAAAGTGCAGGGCATTTACCACTCATGAGATCATCATTTAAAAGGACGCTGCCACTCTTCCTTAAACTGCTACACATCTCTACGTAATCTCATTACAAATAGTAGGTAATGACATGGCTCTACTGTTTTCACCAGGATAGATGAGATAATACTAGATTGTGAGCAATACAGGAAAGGAAAGTGCAGGGAATTTACCACTCAAGAGATCATCATTTAAAGGGACGCTGCCACTCTTCCTTAAACTGCTACACATCTCTACGTAATCTCATTACAAATGGTAGGTAATGACATGGCTCTACTGTTTTCACCGGGATAGATAAGATTATAGTAGATCGTAAGCAATACAGGAAAGAATGCAGGGGATTTACCACTGAGATAATTTAAAGGGACGCTGCTATCAGAAAGCAGTATTTTTGTTAAAACCATTAAACCATTATTCCAAACAAACTTTTTTTTTTCTTTTTTTAGAATTTTTGACATTTTTTATTATTTCAGCAGTCCTATGCAATAAAAAAAATCACATATAAAATATTGTCTTTCACTAGCTGAATGAGGGAACTTTTGTTTGGCAGGGCACACTACTCTTACATCAGCTGCTACATATCTCTTCATAGTCTCAATACAAATAGTAGGTATTGACATGATGGCTCTACTGTTTTCACCGGAGTAGATAAGATTATACTAGATCATGAGCAATACAGGAAAGGAAAATAGAGGTGATTTACCACTGAGATCATTTAAAGGGACGCTGCTATCAGAAAGAAGTGTTAAACCATTATTTAAACAGTTTTTTCTTTATTATAGAATTTTTTGGACATTTTTTTTTTTTCCGCAGTCCTTTTGCAATAAAAAAAATAAAATATAAAAATTTGTCTTTCATACTGAATGAGAGAACTTTTGTTTGGCAGGGCAGACTACTCTTACTTCAGCTGCTGCATATCTCTATATAATCTCATTACAAATAGTAGGTAATGACATGATGGCTCTACGGTTTTCACAGATGTAGATAAGATTATACTAGATTGTGAGCAATACAGGAAAATAAATGCAGGTTATTTACCACTCATGAGATCATCATTTAAAGGGACGCTGCTATCAGAAAGAATTATTTTTTTTAAAACTATTAAACCATTATTCCAAACAAACTTTTTTTTTTTTTTTTTTTTTTTTTTTTTTTTAGAATTTTTTAAATTTTTTTAAATTTTCCCCAGCAACCAAATTGAAATTTAAAAATTAAACCAAACGAAAACCTTCACTCCCCCGAAAAAAAACTTTTGTTGATAAAAAAAGCTACACTTCCCTTCAATACAGGAAAGGAAAATGCGGGGATTTACCCCTAAAAATCAAAAAATTTAGGGGGAAACGCTGAATTTCAAAATTAGAAAGCAGTTTTTTTGTTTAAAACCAAAAAACCATTTTTCCAAACAACCCTTTTTTTTTTTTTTTTTTTTTTTTTTTTTTTTTCATTTTTTCGAATTTTTTGACATTTTCTTTTTTTTTGGGGCAGACCAATTAAAAAAAAATGACACCCTTAAAATTTTTTCCCTTCTCAAGTTTGTGAGAGAAAAACTTTTTTTTGGGAGCTGTTTATTTAACCTTTACATAGTCTAAATTCCAAATAGAAAGGGAAATTGACCTTTTTCTGTTTTCCGGGAAAATAAAAAAAGATTATACTAAAACCATAAGCAAAAAACATAAAAGGGAAAATTAGGATAATCTTTTTCTGCACTGAGGAGGCGGGGAAGGGTGGTTCTTCACACTTATCAGGTAAATGCTGAGAATATTTACACTGAGCAGGATCATAGAGAAGGGGGCCAAACCAAGAAAACCTCTGCTTCTTTCCCTATCAAAGCCACCAAAGGAATTCAGAAAAGTAATGTAAAATAGGGGAGTTTTTAAAAAATTATAATATTTTATATAAAAAATATATATAAAATATACTATATATATTATTAAAATTAAAAATTTTAATATATAAAAAATAAAATATATATAAAATAAAAATATATATATATATATATAAAACACACACCCCATACACACACAGGTGGGTCCCCCGATTTACATCGTTCCGATTTAAAACATACATCCCCTATTTTACAAGGGGAGATTTAAATTGGGGCGTGGCCCTACATTAAACCCACGACCCACCCCCCTTAAATAACCAAGTCCAGAAATCCCACAGCTACACATGAGATACAAAACGTTAGGTGAAACTTCAAAAAAAAGGGCACAACGCAAAAAAAAATGTAAAAACCCTTCCCCTTAAACTATCCCAAAACAAAAAAAAAATTTTTTTGCGGGGTTTACATTTAATAAATTTTACCCGGGTTCCGACTACATACAATTTAAAATTTAAGAACAACCTTAGCCCCAAATCCCGTTTTTTAACCCGGGGGGAAACTGCCTGTATAATAAATTATAAAATTATAAAAAAAAAAAATAACCCCCAATAAAAAAATAAACCCCAAATACCCGTTATTAACTCAAGTAAAAGCCAACCCAGAAATAAATCGGGGTTACCTACTTTTGCCACAAAAAAAACGGGAAACTTATTGACTCGATTTTTAAGCCTAGGGTGTAAAAGCAGGGGCAACGGGGGTAATTTTTTCAAAAATAAAAATGGATCCCAAAAAAAATTTTACATGGGCATTAAAAGGGCATTTTAAGGTCCCCCCATTGCCAGGTATATGCCCACCAAAAAGGTAAATGGGCCCCATAGCGGGTTTTATACTAAAAGGGGCAGCAAATTTCCCCTTTAGGTAGGAAATTTTGCCCCCAAAAGGGCAAGAAAAAGGGCAGGAAATTTTGCCTCCAAAAGGCAGGTTATGGGAAAGGCATAGGTCCTCTTTTGGCAGGTTAAAGGCAATTATTTCCCCCCAAGGCGGGTTATACCCAAGCTTTATAGGTCCTATAGGAAAGGCCCAAATGGGCAGGAATAATGTTCCCCATGGGACATTTTCCAGGGGTATTTTCCTTCATATGCAGGAAATAAATCCCCCTATCCGGTTTTAAAAACAGTAAAAGGTCCTTATAAACCCGTTATATGTCCCCCAAACCCGGGCTATAGGGCACTTTTTTAAAAACAAAAAAAATAAACATTTCATGGGGATGCTACCGCCCCCCCGGGGCGCCCCCGCCCCATCTTTTCCGGCACAGAGGGCTGATGCATAAAGGGGGGGCCGCCCGGAAGATGCGGCGTAAATGACACACCCGCCTTTTGCCGTAAACCCCGGGAAAAACAGCCGCAGTTTGCGGCTTTTCCCGGGGGGGGAAGTCCCACTAGGGGAAGCATTGGACCCTTTTCTCTCTGCTCCGCGTGCTATTTTCTTTTTTTCCGGGGGTATAAGGGCTCCAGAGGACCCCCAAAACCCAGGTGGGAAAATTGCCGCCCAGCACTCGGGCCAGGGTTTAGCTCCCGGAGGGCGTCAGTTACCCCGGCCTTCATTTAATGCGCTCCCTAAGGAGAACGCAAAACAGCTGGGTGCCCCCTGTCCCTCCCCCGAGTGCTGCCCAATGAGGGGCAAGTATAACCAAAGGTGGGAATTTTTTCGGGCAAAATTTTTTGTGCTTTAAAATCTTGTTTATACTAAAGTATATACGGAAATTTAACCCTCAAAATTTTTTGTAAAATTATTTGAAAGTGCCCCCCTTTAAAAAGGCCCCGGGTACAAACGGCTTAATCTTCCCCCGCCCCGGATTGGGGGCCGTATTCCGCCCCGGGGGTTTTTTAGAGGCTTCAAAACGGCCCCGCCAATCCGTCGGGGGTCTTTAAACGGTAACCCCACTGCTCTCAAGAGAACAGGGGTTTTTTCCGGTCGCCCCTACCCCCACCCGTCAAATCCCCGCGGGGGGAAAAAGACATGAACATTATTTCCGGCGCCCCCCGCGTCGTCAAAAAAGCGGGTTCTAGGGGGGCCGGGCCCCCCGGGCCCCCCCCCCCGGGGGGCCCCTTCCCGCCCGGGCCCCCGGCCCCCCCCCCGCCCCCTTATTCCCCCCAACCCCCGGCCGGATTTGTCCCCTTTAAAAAACGGCCCCAAATCCGCCCGGGAATAAGCCTTGTGAACCCCGGCCCCAAAAAGAGCCAACGGGAAAGGGGGGGGGGGGGGAGATAGATTTGTTTTTTGAGGGTTTTTGCGCCCAATCTTAAATGGGGAACTTTAAAAAGACTCCCCCCCTTTGGGTTTGGATATTCCTTTAATTTCTAAGACAACCCGGGGTTAAAATTTATTTTAAAAGGGCCCCTTTGGCCCTTTAAAATTTTAAACATAAAAAAATCGGGGATACAAAAGGGGAAAACCCCAAAACCACGTCAATGGTAAAACCCCCGGGTGGGTTTCCCGTTTAAGAAACCCAATGGGTATTTTATTATTTTTTTGCATGGTTTTTGTTGAAGGGTTTTCTCCCGGGTTGGTTTTTTGGGGTTTCCCGCTGTCGCCCTCAACCTTTTGAAAGGCACACCTTCTGCCTGAAAAACCAAAGATTTTGCATTTTAAAAGGGTTTTTTCCCAATTTTAAAAAAAAAACCGCCGAATTTAAAAAAATCCAAAAAAACCGTCTTAAAACCCCTCTAAAAAACCCGGGCCGGGGGAAAAGGACCCAAAAGGGAAATTTTTTTCCCACGGGGGCTTATTCCCCGACTTAATTGGGCGGGACAGTTTGGGCCCCCCAATTAACCCCCGGCTCCCGGGTTGCAGCGGGGGCGGGGGCGGGGCGGGCACCCCCCCCGGCCGGGCCCCCAATAGCCCCGCAAAATTTTTAAACGGCTTTTTAACGCCGCCGTATAAAAATTTTGGCATGCCCATTTTCCCTCCCCCCGCGGCCCCCAAATTTGGGGAGGGGAAACCGGGGAGGAAAGGACGACGAATCCAGGCTTCCCTCTATGAGAACTGGGGAAATTACCGTATTTTTACTTGGGAGGGGATTGGAGCCTTACTGAAAGGGGCAAATACGGCGCGCATTTAAGGGGCTCCAATAAAAGTCCCAAGAATAAAGCCGGGGTAAAATACCCAAAAGGGCCCCGTTCACAGGGCTTTATTTTTCCGGGGGGTTTGGGCCCGCCGTAGCTGCGCGGGGATTTGCCGGGAAAAACGGCGCCAATCCGGGGCATAAAATTTACGGAAAACCACGCTCTCATAAGAAAAAATTGGAAACCCGTCGCCCCTTTCCTCCCCGCCCCGGCAAATTCCCCCCGCGTGGGGGGAAAATGCCCAAGCACATTATTAACGGGGGGGGGGACCGGCCCCCCCCCTTTGGCCGAAAAAATTTTCTTTTGTCAAAGGGGCCCGGGGAATGGCCCCCCCCGGGGACCGCGCCCCCCGGTTCCCCCCCCCCCCTTATTCACCTTTGGGCGGTTTTGTGCGCTCAAAAACGGCCCCCACAAACCCGGGTGGGGAAATAATCCGGAAAAACAGGGCCTATAGGGGGGCGCCCCCACCAAGGGAAAAAATTCCCCGGGGTTTGGTTATATCCCAAACCATTTTTGCCCGGGCCCTTTTGTCCCCGGGGCACTCGGGGCCCGGTGGGGGCCAAGCTTTTTTTTCCTCCCCCAATGAGGGGAAAAAACCCCCCCCCCCTCCCCCCCTACCTTTCACAAGCCAGATTCCCCGCCCGAAAAGGCGACAGAAGAATGGCTTGCAGAATGGCCCCTTGCCGGGCGGAAAAACCCTTGCAGGGGGGCCCCGCTGCCCAGGTTTTCCCCCCCTTTCCCTGCTCATTTTAAAACCGGGTTTTTTTCAGAGGGTTTCCCCCCCTAAAAAAACCGGGTCCAAAACCCCCTGCCTTTGGGGACAGGGCCTAAGAATTTTAAAAAAATCAATCTGTATCACTGCTTAAAAAAATTAGAAACTTTTTATTTTTCTTTAAAAGTCATAGAAATATTTATAACTGTGATGCGATCATCGGAGTATTTATAAAACCAATTGGGACAAATAATAAAATGAATAAAAAAAAAATAAAAAATATTCTAATAGTTACAAAGTTACATAGTTTGTAAGGCTGAAAAAAGACATACTTTGGCCCCTCCAGTTCCGCCTATTGTTTTCTAAAGGTTTTATCCAAGGAAGGGAAAAAACCCCAATGAGGTTTAAAACCAATTTTTCCATTTTAGGGGAAAAACCCTTTCCCCGACCCCCCAAAACGGAATCAGAATAAATCCCTGGATCAAAGACCCCCTTTTCCAGAATCCTGGTCACTTTAAATTTTTACATTATTACATCTAGAAAGGTATCCAGACCCCTTCCCCCAGTAAACCTGGTCCCCTATAAAATTTTTAAAATTAATTTCATCTAGAAAAGTCTCCAGACCCTTTTTTAACTCTGTTATTGGGTTACCATGACAAAATTTTCCCCTGGGGAGAGTTCCACCCAAACTCAAAGCTCTAACCCTTTAAAAAAAAACCCTTTCAATTTTAAGGTTTTAAAAATTTCTTTCCTCAAGACGTGAAAGGGGCCCCCTTGTTTTTTTGATAAAAGTCCCCGGGGAAAAAATAAATCTGGGGGAAAATCCAAAATTGACCTTTTATGTATTTAAAAAATATTTAATTAGGCCCCCCAAAGCCCCGTCTTTTTTTTAAACTAAATAACCCTAACTTGCTAATTTTTTTCTGGGTATTTTAAATCCCCCCCAGCCTTTTAAATTTTTTTTTTGCCGCCTTTTTACCTGTTCAAGCTCTTTCCCAAAGTCCCTTTTCCCCCGACTGGGCCCAAACTGTACACAATAATTCCCTGTGTTTGGGCTAACCAGTTAATTGGGAAACTGGGGGACGATAATTTTCACAAGGCCCTATGCCCCTTTTTTAAAACACCCCATAAACCAATTTTCCTTGGCACCGCTGCCCGAAAACTGGCCCGCTACAATTTAAATTTTTCCCGTCCCACCAGATTCCCTAAGTCCTTCCCATGCCCCTATTTCCCAGGTTTTTTTTTTAATTTTAAAATGTAATCATGTAAAAGGGTATTTCCTCCCCAGGCATAACCCTTGCATTTAACCCTTTCCCGTTTTGAGAAGGTCATCAAAGAATTTCCCAAAGTTTTCAAATGCACAGCACATAAAATAATTCTCTGGAGAAAAATAAAAGCGGTGGCAAATAACACTTGTTCCTTGCAATATCCCAGATGTATCTTTGCCTGACTGCAGGGTTATCGCCTCGACAAGGGCGGCCCCCCCCAACAGTGGTTTTTTTTTTTAAAACCCCTGAAGAACCTAAAAATGTCCTTTTTTTTTGCCAAATTAAAAAAAAAAAAAAAAAATCCCCCCCCCACACTTAAGGGAAATTCCCAAAAGCTAAAGCTAAACCCAACCCCCCTTTCCTCATTTTTTAATATCCAGTAGTAACAAAACTCGGAAGAGATTTTTCCCCTTTTTTATTCCGAAATACAAATTTTACCTGTGATCACATCAAATTTTAGACAATGCCTGCGAGCTTTAAAAACCTAAACGTCAGACTGATACATTGTAGAAAAACTAGCAGAGAGATTTGTACAGCTGCTGATGATGATGTGTTTAGCTCACAGAGCATGGTCTAGGCTGATTACAATGGGGCTCATTATTGAAAACTGTCAAATAGTAATCCTGTCTTTGTTTCCCACAACAAACAGAGTTCAGCTTTCATTTCATATATGGCGCTGAAGAAATGAAAGTTTAGCGTTGACTTGTTGACATGGGCTCTGATTGGGTGCTATGGGCTCTGATTGGGTGCTATGGGCTCTGATTGGTTGCCATGGGCTCTGATTGGTTGCTAGGGGCTCTGATTGGTTGCTAGGGGCTCTGATTGGTTGCTATGGGCTCTGATTGGTTGTCATGAGCTGATTGGTTGCTATGAGCTCTGATTGGTTGCTATGGGCTTTGATTGGTTGCTATGGGTGCTGATTGGTTGCTATGGGCAACAAAGACAGTATTACTGCTAGACAGTTTTGATAAATGAGGCCCATTGTATCTGCTTCTCAGCTGGGACTTGGACTAGCGAAGTACAGTGTATCCGTTAGGAGTCCAGGCCGTTTAGCTTACAGAACATTGTCTGGACAGGATACATTTATATCCCCTTCAGCTGAGAGTAGGGCCGGCTATATACAATGCATCAGTCCATAGTCCAGGCTTTTTAGTTTATAGTGCGTTATCTAGCCTGGACACAGTCGTATCCAGTTCTCATGTGAGAGCAGGCCTAGCTGTGTACAGTGTATTAGTCTGGGGTCCAGGCTGTTTAGCTTGCAAAGCATTGTCTAGAATGGATACAATAGGGCACATCTATCAAGGCACTTGCACCACACTCCTGGCACAAATTGTGCCACATGCTTTATACCACATTTATGATGTGTTTTAGACAGTTTCTAGACACATTTTCTGTGTTTGACAAAAGGGGACGTGGCTTCATGGAAAGGGGGTGTGGCTTAGTGTGCGCCAAAAGATGCACCCAAGTTTTTCGCAGTTAGTGCCATCAAGTAAGTCAACTTAAAAAAGGGTAAGGTTAGACCGGACAGTTATAACCTGCGCCAGATTTATTAACACTATGAAACATGTGTCACAGTGTTACACCGTCTAGCCTAATATGGCACAGTGTTAGACAATTTGATAAATCTGCCCCAATGTATTCACTTCTAAACTGAAAGCAGAACAATGTACAATGTTTCAGTCTGAAGTCCAGGCTGCTTAGCTCACAGAGCATTGTCCAGACTGAATACAGTGTATCCACATCTCAGCTGAGTGTAGGCCTAGCTATGTATCATGTATCAGTCTAGGTTTTATAGCTCACAGAACATTGTCTAGACTCGATAAAGTTAAATCAACTATTCAACTGAGAGCAGGTCCAGTTATATACAATGTATCAATATAGAGTCCAGGTATTATGACTCACACTGGATTGTCTAGACTGGATACGGTTTTCTCCACTTCTAGCTATGTACAATGTATCAGTCTGAAGTCCAGACTTTATAGCTCACAGAGCATTGTCTAGACTGGATATAGTTGTATCCACTTCTCAGCTGAGAGCAGGCCTAGCTATGTACAATGTATCAGTCTGGAGTTCAGGCTTTATAGCTCACAGAGCATTGTCTAGACTGTATACAGTTGTATCCACTTCTAGCTATGTACAATGTATTTGTCTGGAGTGCAGTCTTTATAGCTCACAGAGCATTGTCTAGACTGAATAGAGTTGTATGCACTTCTCAGCAGAGAGCAGGCCTAGCTATGTACAATGTATCAGTCTAGAGTCCAGGCTTCATAGCTCACAGAGCATTGTCGAGACTGGATATAGTTGTATCCACTTCTAGCTATGTACAATGTATTGGTCTGGAGGCCAGGCTTTATAGCTCACAGAACATTGTCTAGACTGAGTACAGTTGTATCTACTTTTCAACTGAGAGCAGGCCTAGCTATGTACATTGTATTGGTCTGGAATCCAGGCTGTTTGACTCACAGAGTATTGTCTGCAGTTGTATCCACTTGATATCTGAGAGCGGGAAAAACATGTACGGTTTTTTTTTTTAAAACAAAGTTTTTTATTGAGAAGAAAAATGCCCTATACAAACAACCCCCCTTTGCAATAACAAAAACACTTCAATAATACATTAAATGCTCCAAAATAACCCCATTACCCCCTTTCCCTTATTTTTTTTTTAACACCAATTCCCCAAAACGGCCCCTTTCTTAAACAATTCCAAAAAAAATAAAGCCTCTCCCTACACCCCCGAAATGGAAAATTCTATCACCAAAAATTTTCCCATGAAAAAACCCCTTTTTTTCTTCAAGGTTTAAAACTATTGATAAGACCACCTACCCAGTGTAATTCCTCCCTTGTAAACCCTTTCTTCCATACTTTTTCAAACCAGACGTTCCCGGTCACGTATCTCCCCATCTAGTCTGCCCCAAAGGGCCCACCAATTTTTTTCCCCAGGTGAATCAAAGTGGAAAAATGATCCCAGGCCCCCCACCTCTTCATCGAAAAAGTTTTAACTATAAAACTTTCCCTTTTTTTAAAAAACCCCCAAAAAATCTTTTTTTTCCCCCAAATCCATCAAGTTCCATTTTCGATCAAAAAAAAGCTTCCCCCAAAAAACCCCTTTTAAGCCAATCTTTGGGAAAACTTCTTTGCAACCAAAAACGGGGTTTCCCCCCCTTGTGATTTATTAAGGGGATCTCTCCCTCCCATGCGTTAGCGGGGTTAAAGGGGAAAACGCCCTTTTAAGGACACTCCCCGCACCTCCCAAAACCCCCACTCAAAGCAGCAAAAGAAATTTAAACCCAAAAATTTCTTTAATTTCGGGGGAAGCCTACCAAGTAACAGGTCGGCCTTCTGTAGCTTTTCATTGGGACATTCCCCTGAGATGTGCGCAGGGCATTCTGAATGGAAGATCAAAAGCGTAAGTGGGTTTTTGAGCCAAGCGGAAGAACATTTCCCTCCAGTTTTCGTTAATAATAGAAGCTCTAATTTTCCCCCACCCTGCTCTGATTTTTTGCTGTATCCTCGGGTCTCTCAACTCCCTTTCCCACGAACGAAAACAGGCCTCCTTGGTTGGTGCAGCAACTCTGTCCCAAAAATCCCTGTAAATCATGGACAAGGAAAACCCCAGCGATCCTGACCCTTTATCAATCAAACCAATATGCCTGGCGTCTCTGCTGCCGTAAATTTTTAATCTTAATTACAAAAGGCCATCACTTGCCAGAATTGGAAGGCTTGTTCCTCCCTGAAACCGTATTTCTCTTTAATTTCTTGCCACGTCATGAACCTATTATCCTTCTCATTGATTAGGTCTCCTATCGATCTTATATTCTTACTTCTCCATTCCTCGAAAAACTTATTTTCCCTCCCTGCCGGAATGGGGGCAATTCCCAATGAGCATATTTTGAGAGATGCACCGGCAAAGTGTACAGCTTCCTGACATGCTTCCATGTGGCAATAGTGTCTCTGAGAACCACGCTCCGTCTAACATGCGGAGGAAGATCTCTAACTTCCGTATGTAAGAGCGCAACCAGGTTCTCCAGGCAAGCCAGCTGCCGTTCAAGGTGTAAGTTAGAGAAGCTATTGCTCCCCGTTCAGCCATCCCTCACATGGCGCACCAACGCCGCTAAATTTTTACATTCTAAGTTGGGAAGGTTCAAACCCCCGTCCAACTTGGATAAACTAAGCTTTTTAAGGAAAAACCTAGGCCTCTTGGAATTCACAAAAATTTCACAAATGCGGGTTGTAACCTGTTTACATCCTTATGTTTAGAAGAATGGGCAAATTTTGCAAGGGATATAAAAAACGAGCAAAGTTTAAAACTTTTTTAAAATCACCCTGCGCCCCCCAAATAATGAAAAAGGGTTTAATGTACCCCACCTTTTAAACTTCCAAGTTTTTTAAATCTATAAAGGGGCCCTATATTTAAATTGATATAAATAAAGTTCTTTTTTCCTATTTTTACCCTCCAAAAAAGTAAAGGGGGAAGAGACACCGGGACCCCCCAAATTTTGCTGAAACCCCTTCTCCCAGGGCCCCCCTAGAAAAAGCAGCTATTTTAAAATTTTGGGTTTTTAAAACCCCAAAAAAGGGGTCCCACTTGTTTCAGAAATGCAGTTACCCCAAAAACCCAATATCTCTTGGAGAATTCGGAAAAAAAACTTTGTCATCTAAAACCAGCAAAAAACTTGACCTCCCCACTCCCATTTTTTAATTCCCTCAAAGAAAAGGGAAAAGAGATTAAAAATCTAATCCCCGGCTCTAGCCAAAATTAAAATAAAATTGGAAAAGCGGCCCCCCGGGCCGGTCCCTTTCTTTTGCCAAAAAGGATCTGAAAGGAAACCAGGGGTTGACTCTTGCCGCTTCAGTAAAAGCCCTAGATTCCCTTTTTATGTTCATTTTGGCCATGACCTTATACAGCCAAAAACCAATTTTACGTTTGTCAAATGCCTTTTTTTACGCCACCACGAATACGCTGGGGATCCTTTTTTGCCCCCTTTTTCCCCCAAACTGTCCCCCCCCGCTAATACTGTTCTGAAAATTACCACTTTCCCATTTGCCCTTTTAAAAAAGAATCCCCTTTTTGGGACCCACAAATTTGGACAACCCAGCCGTGAGTCTGTTTAAAAAGATAATTTGGAAAAATTTAAAATCCACAAATTTATTAATTAAACGGGCCCCCGGAAACTAGGACAATCCGGGGCCTTCCCCACCTTTGAACAACCCCGATATAGGCCCGTGTTGGACCCAAGACATCAACCCCTTTTTAAACTAAGAAACTTCCCCAAACACCTGGAAAACACCTCTCCTATTGTGGCCAAAAGTTTGTAAAACCCCCCCTAATGCGTCCGGCCCTGCCTTTACTTTTTGGAATACCTTTAATCGTGCACATAAACCCTCCTCCAGCTCTATGGGCGCATTAAGGTAGCCCAAGTCCTCCCCGACCAATGCCGGCAATTTCAACTTATCTAGAAAGTTTTTTGGGGCAGACGGGTACTGGGAGCCCCTCCCTATATGGATCCTCATGAAACTCCTTAAACACCGTATTTATTTGTTTTGGGTCTGTATGTTTGGTCCCCCTACAGTCTTTGATCCCATGAATTATAGTCGCTTTCCTTTTCCCTTTGGCCATGTTGGCTAAAAGTTTCCCTGATTTGTTACCAAATTTAAAGAACGTAACTGTTTTTCAATCACTGTATATTTTGTCCAGTTTCTCCTGCTTCGCCTGTGTCCACCTGCGTTTATCCTCCTCTTTCAAAGAGCCTAGAAAGGTAGTGTACGGCCTCGTTCACACGGCTTATTCTGGGACGGATTGCAGCCGTACTGCGCGCCCGATTTGGAATCCGTCCCAGTCATTACGGTAATCCACAGTTCTAAATTTGAGATATGGATTACGTCTCCTCTCCTGCTCGGCGAATCCGCCGCCGGGGGAGATAGGGACATGCACATTATTTACGGCGTGTACGCGCCGTGAATAATGCAATGTCTATGGGGCCGGCGAGCTGCCATCCCCCCGCCCCGCCCCCGCTGCACGGCTGTCGGCGTAATTGCGGGGCGAAATCCGTCCTGCAGTTACGCCGGCAATAAGCCGTGTGAACCAGGCCTAACTGTCCCTCAACCGCAAAGTCATTGTCTGGAACCGTTCCCTGGTTTGTTTTTTGATATTGGCTGTGTAAGCCATTATCTTCCCCGTCAGGAATGCCTTTGCTGGGGTCCCAAAATAAGAAAGGGTTATCCCTATGTCCCGCATTAGTTTCACAAAACTCCTTCCACCAGCTTGTAGTCGGCTCATAACAGCCCTCCTCCTGTAGGAAGAATTCCGGCAGTCTCCAGAGTATATCAGTACCCTAATGCCCGGTTCACACGGCTTATTCAAGCCGGAATTGCGAGCCGGATTGCGCTCGCAATTCCGGCTTGAATAAGGGGCGGGGGCGGGGGGGGCGCGCCCCCCGGCCCCCATGACTTGCTTTTTCCATGGCGCTTATTGCGCCTGGAAATGTATGTCACTTCTCTCCCCCCCCCGTTCGCTAGCAGGGAAATCACTTTCTCATGAAACTGGGTTTTCCGTTTTTACTCGGACGGACGGTCCTTTACTGCGCGCAAATGGCACAGTAGGGGCCCATCCTCCGAAAAAACCGTGTGGAGGGCCCCCTTTGGGAAAGTTCCTGGGGGTGTGGGCGAAATTGGGGGCGTGATCTGAAAAAACAATATCTAAAATCTGAATCTACCCTTTTACCATCTGTTAACTTTTCAAGAAGAAGTATTTTTCTTGACCGGAATTCTGGGGGTTAAATAGTGGTACGGGTTTGTCACCTTTGAATATTAACAAGTGGTTTCTCATTCACCGATTGGAAACGGATGTATTAAAAATGGTAAGGAATCGAAACACAAAGCACATTGGGAAGTTGTGGAATTTTTACTTTTATACAGTGACTAAGCTTTGTCCACAGAATACCTGAAGAAACCTTTAGTCCCCCGCCTCCTGTCCTGGAGCCTTCCTGTGAGTCTTATATTTGAGACCTCAGGTCATTGCTACTAGGTCTGCCCTTGATAAATGTTTCAATGGAGCCACCGCTTGTGAAACATTAATAGACAAACATACAGCTACAACATTTGGAATTTGTGTTTTCTGTGAATTATTAAAAAAAATTTCAGTTTGGAGGAGATGTAGGAGGAAAAGAAGGAGCCACAGACAAATACAGGCGATAACAGAAGCACAAAGCCTGTGAGGAGAAATTGGGAGAATACCCAGGGGAGACAATAAATTCCCCAATCCATTTTCCCATAATAAAATTTTGAATGTTTTAGAATCTGTTTAATCTTTTTTATTTTAAATTTTTTTAAAATGAGTTTAAAGGGGGGTTTTCTGAATGCAGGAACAAATTTTGGGAGGGGGCCCAAAATTCTCTGGATCCTGCTGTTAAAGGGGTTGTCTCGCTACAACGATCGTATGTTAAAATAACGGGAGGACAAATGAAAAGCGCGTTCCAAAGATACCTTAGAAAATGCATCTTATTACAGGGGTGTCAAACTGCGGCCCCCCCATTTTGGGAACCTACAACTCCCCATAACCTTTTTGTTAATCTATAACATGGGCATGAGGATTTTGTTTCCCAAACACTGGGGACCCGAGTTTGACCCCGTGCCTATTAGAAATCAGTTTGTGTGTGTAGCGGGCTGGGAGTCAGGTCGGGTCCGCCCCCTCAGTGGTATGGCTGGGCCCGTGCAAAAGTGGAATACCACCCCAAGGCGCCGTGGGGATCGCCCCAATTTTAAGGAGAGAGAACAACTGTACTTGCGTCCTGTAAGGTGACAACGTTTTTGAGACGTGCACGTTCGGGAAAATTTGGGGAGGAACAACCCCTTTTAAGCTTTTGCGGGGACTGCGGCCTTTTTTGGGGTTTCCATGCTCCTTAACCTGCGCACTGTAATCTGTTTGGGTTTCAGGGGGTTTTGCATCCTTGTCCCCTTTTAATCTAAACGGGGTCAAACTGGGCCCTCCCCGTTGTTTTGGAAACTAAAATCCCCTATGCATTGTAAATCTAAAACTGCATGTGGAGTCTAGTTTCCCAAAGTGGGGGCTAGTTTGACACCTTGATTAGAAAATTTTTGGTATAAACCCAAAATAATCCCCCCACTGTTTACAGAGAACCCAGAAAAAAAGGTGTTTAGTGGCATGGGTTCCCCCACCCGGGCCCACCAAACTAAAACCCTTTTTTATGTTTCTATGACAGGTCAAATTTTGTTAAATGGTAAGTATGGGTGTGTGCTTTTTGGAAACCAGAAAAAAATGGAAATTAAAAGGGTTGTCCAAGATAAGGAAAGCATGACTGTTTTACTCCAAAACAGCACCCGCCCCGTTTTTGGTGTGAGTGGTTTTGCAAAATCTGACCAATTTACCCAAAAAGGCTGCAGCAGGCACAACCCATGGGCAGGGGGTGGTGCTGTTTTTTGGATAAAGCGTCAGCTGACAAACCCTACAAGGTCAGGTTCGGAGCCTTCATGGCAGTAGTGACAACGATCATTATTGACCCCAACTACCCCCCTGATCACTCTGCCTCGGTTTTCCCCTGTGGTGCCTGGCTGCGCTCCTTTTTCATAATATTAAAGGGAGCTTCGGGTTGAACCTCTCATGTAGATATAAACTAAGCCAAGGAATATTCTAGATTAGTACGATGTGAGCCAATGCTTGTGAGACCAGGGAGAGGCCGTAGAGGCTCAGGGGACGGGGATGCTTAGGGGGGATGTTTGGGGTTACATGCAAGTTAGTCTGAACAGTACAAAAGTAAAAACTGACGTACATCAAGATTTTTTAGGACAGGTTTGCACAGCACAAGTTTTTGGTCGCTTTTTTAGTGGATTTAGTATTTTGAATCCGCTGAAAAACCGACTGTATCCAGCGCTGCGTAGACTTCAATAGAAAACCGTGCCAGTCAACCCGCACAATTTTTTTCTGGTTTTCCCAAACCCAAAAAAAACCCAAAGGCGGAATTTTAAAAAAAAGTTCTATTTTCCGGGGACCGAATGGTTGCGCCCCAATCTACTGGGCCCATCCCCAAAACGATCCTGTTTTTGCGCAAAAAAAGGGATGGGGGTCCCGCAAAATTAAAAGCCCTTTGATTTTGCAGGCTTTTCTCTTTGCTGTGTGACCTTATATAGATAGTCACATACATAATCAATCCTAAACAGTTTATTATAAAAAAAACTAATTTTTAAGGGGGTTTTCTCCTACATTATCTTTTACCCCATCCTGTTTTTTTTGGGTTTTACTTTAATTAGGGGTTTCGGCTCCCCCTACCAGTTTGAATCGGTCGTAGCTTTAAACAAAAAGTGTTGGACCTATCAGGGGAGATTTAAAAGGTCTGTATTTTAGTGACTGGGGCTGATCAGCCATACAAGGGGGAAATTGGATTTGGTTGGATACTGGTATGGGAAAATTGCAAAAATGACTTGTTTTTTTCAAGATCTTTACAAAAAAAAAAAGCAGCAATCTTTTTTGGTGAACAACCCTTTAACCGTATCGATTTGACGTAGAGTTCCATCTTGGGGTTGGTAATGGTGTTTGCAGTGCGTCCCACTGATCCCCCTCCGACATGAAGGTTTCAGCCAGGGTTTGCCTTTTTTCTGGAATTTGGGAAAATTTTCTATTTGAAACCTTTGATGCCGCAGTAAAACAAACGCGGCTTTCAAGGGGGTTGAAACATGCACCTTTTTAAGTCATATCCCAACCCCACCTATAATTGGGGGGTGTTGCCAATTTATTGGCAGCCCGGGCCCCAAAGTAGGTCTCCATTGCTGCCATCTTACTACTTCTATTACCTCCTGCCATAGGTGGAATCATACCGAATACAGATAGCATCTCACTGATACCAAACCTCAAACTTTTAAAAATGGGCTTGTATTTTTTTTCCCCGTTCGGGTCCCGCAAACAAATTTTTTTTTTCCCTTTGGGTTTCCCAGTCATTTTATGGGACAGTCAAACATACATCTTTCCCCCAAAAAAAAGCCTTATATTTTTTATTTTACAACTAAAAGGAGAGCTTTTTTGGGCAGGGGAATAAGCAAATGTTTGATGGAAGAAGTTGAATGATATGTTATTTTCTGATACTTTCCCTTTAAGCCATATGTGACTGACACAGGCTTCATGTACTAGGTGACGGCCACTGATGCAGCATTATGGGGATATAACACAAGGTCTCTGTTTATGGCCCTGAATTTGAGGCCATGATGCTTTATTACATTCTACTCTGACTCGGTTTGTTTCGGGGGGGAAAATCGCCTCACGCTTGTGGGAAAGAGGGGCAGAGCAAGTCGGTGTTCTGTTATTCCTTTTTTAATCTGTATAATATTTTTCTTTCCAGAGATTGGGGGTATTGCGGAGGAGACGGAAGCCTGCGACTGGTGGAGCCTCGGTGCCCTTCTCTTTGAGCTTCTCACTAGGAAGGTAAGGTTGGGTGTCATTGCACAGGAGGGATTGGTGGGCATTATGTAAGAGTAGAATAACATGGCTGCTTGATTCCAGCAACAGCGCCACTCTTGTCCATGGGTCATGTGTGGTATTGCAGTGCAACCTCCTTCATTTACATGGGTTGTCCAGTTCATAGCAAAACTGAATAATATGCAACTGTAGCTCGATAAAATAAAAAAAATAAAAAACTATACTCTCAGTCTTCCACTCCTCCATTCCAGCGCAGGGTTTCCCCGGTCTTCTGTTTTCTACTAATTGCCTCTGCTTACATCACTGTTCAGAACTGTACACTTCTGATGTAAGTAAATGACATATGACTGCTGCAGCCAATCAGCGGCGTCTGAGGTGACGCCCTGGTTTGGAAAGAGAAGAAAGTAGTGGGCTGGGAAACCCACCTCTGGAACGGAGAAGCGGAGGAAGGGGAGTATAGGGTGTTGTTTTTTTAAAATTTGGCACCAGCTGCTTCTATTTCATTTTTTATGAACTGGACAACCCCTTGAAAGAGAATCTAGAACCAATATATCTTATTTTTTTTTTTTTTTTTACTAATTAGAATGATACCCTGATACATATTCTTTTCTTCTTAGCTGTTTTAATTTTCTGATTTGCAGATTTGTTTATTTCTGAGTATGGGGACGGCTATCTTGCCTGATCTGCTTTTTACAGCATTTAGAGAGATGCTTTACAGCAGCTACATGGACATAGGAGCCTGTGAACAGGAGCAGACCCACTGACTTCTATAAGAGAGTTTTTTAGGCTCTGTGACCTGGGAAGAAGTCTCTGTACAGAGAGGGGAGAAGGCAAACAGCCACTGCCTCCTATTGGGAATAGGACACATTGATGTCACCTTTCAGTGTAATCTGTCTTTGCTGGTAATGAGGAGTTTTCTCTATAAGAATAGAAAGTGTCAGACTATTATTAGACATAGTGTCCAAAGTGAAAACTTCAGGATCTAAAAAATAAAAATATTGATAGTGATTTGAATAATTAAAAAAATATAACCTAAAATACTTAAAAATGTGTTTAACATAAAAACATGAGTTAAACAATTGGTCGTTTTTGGTTATATATTCCCTTTAACGATAGAGTTAGAGAAAAAAATTTCAGTTCAGGACGTCCAAACCAAGATTTTTTCTCAAGTTCGGTTGAGCCAATTTTATATAGGGACCTATTTGAGCAGCACTAGATATGAAGACGTCTGCACTGATTTGTATTGTTCATTTTCTTCTTAAATGCCAAATTAGGCTACTTTCTAAATAGTCATCATTCTACCATTTTGCTTCTGTGGTGTTTGTGTAAGTCCTTCACTTAGCTAACTGTGCTGCAGAACCTCAAAAAACTAATTCTGTCAGACTACTGCTTCTGGTGACGCTCTGCTCCCCCCATTCTTTCTGTCAATGCCCAAAATAGCATTTGACAGGGGCAGAGGTT
Source organism: Phyllomedusa bahiana (assembly GCA_025379985.1). Classification (NCBI taxonomy): domain Eukaryota; kingdom Metazoa; phylum Chordata; class Amphibia; order Anura; family Hylidae; genus Phyllomedusa; species Phyllomedusa bahiana. The sequence continues at coordinate 148,602 of JAODAL010000201.1, forward strand.
ATATGGGGAGGTTCACACGGCGTTGTTGGATCCGAAAATTGCATCCAAAAACGCTGCGACAATTGGATCCAAAACGCATCCAACATGCAGCTGAGTGTTTGGATGTGTGTTGGATGCAGCAGGATCTCACCCTATAGTTTATTATAGGGCTTCTGCTGCGTCTTAGGGACCAAGAATTGACAAGACAATTATTGGAATGGATCCGAAAGACGCAGTGAGACGCATCGGGGATCACTCGTCTGAACACCGGTGCGTTTTTCAAGTTAAAATCTATGTAAATCACACTGCACAATATTAGACACATGTTTGGGTCCGTTTAGGGTCCGACAGACGGATCCAAACACATATGTAAAAGCTTTTGTTCACATGGACCCAACATGCCATGTGCACATACCCTTAATGTAGAGAGGGAGGTTAGCATATCAAGCAGAGATTTGCATTTAAGGTATATAGACACACTTGTACTCCACTAATAACATCCAAAACAGAGATGAGTGCACTTTAATTAACATATAACTTTTTTACTAAAAGTAAAAAATGAAATAAATACAAAATATTTAGGCTACAAATGCTAGAGCAGTGTAAATACTTATTTATATAGCTAATAATGCTGATTCGCATAGCAATATCTATGCAAATAGACAACCAATATAAACCATATATAGTGGGTCAACAAGCAGAAGAAGGGACAAGTGCAAAAACTTAACCAGCCCTATATTCTACTAATGTCTTTAATACATAGGATACACAGGATAACTGCCTAGACAAGTGCAACCCTTTCCAAATACTCGTCTCTATGTAAACTGGACCCTATTTGGCCCCAAAAATAGTGTCCCTTTTCTGCTTTTGGAGGGAGGAAAGCATCCAAGGAGGGCAGACTCATCACACAGGCTGTAGATAGGCAGGAAAACAATCATAAAGCAGTTTGCAGAGAGCAAATCATGAAGGCTGTGTACAAGTGTAGAGAGAAAGCAGAGCACAAATAGCAAACTCTAGACTTGTAAGCACGCAGGCCACACATTCAGCATGTATTAATGGGTGTAGATCCCCACATAAGAAAATCTAGAAATAGGACCAGGGTGCAAACTGAACACATGAGAATGCATGAAAATTGTGGCGTAAAACTTAATGCAATGTTTTTACTCAATGTAACCATCAATTTCTCCAAGTCATAGGTGTCCGTAGCCTTTAACCCCTAATTACTGCCTGGAAAAACATACTATGACATCACACACATGGAGCCACTCCTTACATCCCTGTGCCCAACAGATCAGAGTAGGTGTCCCTCAGCCTTTCTAGTAGGATATATGGAAAGGTGCATCTGGGAGAACCTGCCTCTTCCACCAGGTAGACTAAGCATACAGGTCTTTCAACAGCAGCTTTGAGACAGTTTTCAGATACCATCAAGATGTGATTTTTTTTCCCCCCATCCTCACACAACATAAAAACAAACTGAAAAGTAAGTGAAACCATAAATTGTGTAAAAGTACCATCCAGAGGCGTAACGTGAAGCTCCTGGGCCCCAATGCAGAAAGTGGAATTGGGTCCCCCAAGCTGCCATGTGTTATTTATAATACGCGTGTTTTCCTATGTGGCAAGAAAGCTTTTGGGCCCCCTAAAGCTGCAGGGCCCGGTAGTGACTGCTACCTCTGCACTCACTACAGCTACGCCCCTGCTACCATGCGCTTTGATAGCATATCGATAGGATATTCCATCAAAGTGTGGAACGGGCCACCGAAAACTTCAGCTTAGAATGAAGAGATGGTTGCGCATGCGCATGACTTTCCGTTCTGTTCTATGGGAGCTATGAGTATAGGTGAGCGGCGTGTTCTCTGTACTCAGAACTCCCATAGAACAAAATGGAAAGTTGTGCACAAGCGTAACCGGCTCTCCGTTCTGTTCTGTGGATGTTATGATTATTGGTGAGCGGCGTGTTCTCTGTACTCAGAGCTCCCATACAACAAAATTGAAAGTTGTGCGCAAGCGCAACCGGCTCTCCAGTCTGAGCCAACGCTTTCCGGTGCCCATTCCAGGGATAGGTGCTATGCCATCACTGTGCATGGTGGGAACACCCCTTTAAAGGGGTAGTTTCACTACATTGATTCATCTGACCTCAGTCCTGTTTTCATTTTCATTTTTGAATTCAGGGGCGTGTTTACTGGCTACTACTGGCCTGTAGACGAACTGCTGAGGACATTAGGTCTGTAGCTATAGCAACCAGTGCTGGCAGCCTATCAGGAGAGATCAAACAGGTCTGTAGCTATAGCGACCTGAGGAGCTGATGCAGCCCATACAAGAGGGGATATCTAGGAATAGTTGGGACACTGTTAATGGACACATATTGCAGAGTGAAAAGGAATCCTTGTAGTGAGACAACCCCTTTAATGGTGGTGCTTTAGTTTATATGTACTCTCCACTTCTTGTAGACCAGGAAGAAATTCTGAGAAAAGTATCTTAAGTTGGGTCAGCATTTACGTTCTCTTCAGTTATATAGGAATGATATATAGGAGAAAGTGACATGCACATTATCCCGGTGGGATACGCGCCGTGGATAATGGCTGTCTATGGGGCCGGCGAGCTACCGCCCCCGCCCCGTACACATGCCGTAATTGCGGGCGAAATCTGTCCCGCAATTACGTCGGCAATAAGCCGTGTGAACATCGCCTAACCAGTGTGGGTAAAGAGATCTTTCACAGCTGTTCAGGGGTGTGAGCGAGTGGGGTAACCTCTCGCACTCCCTGGGTCTTCCTGTGCCCGTGTGGACAGGGGTTAACTGTGAAACCGTATCCGGCTGAACATGTGCACCCCTAGGGGGGAGTACAGGGTCACGATACACCCCAAGTCAGGCCGTCGACCCTCAAGTGGGCGCAGGCTTTTCCTGACAAGTATCTTAACTTGCGACAGCATTTTCATTCTCTTCCGTAATAGAGGAAGGGGGAGGAATATTCAATATTTGAGGATTGCAAAGGCCGCTCCACAGCACGCGGTTAAATAATAGTGCTGGTAAAGCAGGTAGAGTAATGCATAGGAAGTGTCTTATGTTACACTTTTCAGATTTCAGCTGTACAAGCATCCTCCTTGCTATTCTGGGTTACCACTAATATATAGGGACGGAAGATGAAAGTTAAGGTTATCAGATTTATGATGCTTACAACTTCAGTTTTCTATTTTTGTGTACATTTTTGTCCTAGTCTGGCTGAACATGTATGTGGTCACGTGTCCACTGCCATTTGCTGTAAAGGGTATTAAATAGAGAGGTGGCGCTCTTCTGTGAAAGTACGTCCAATACAATAAACAATATATAAACTCAATAGAGGGTGCTCACCTGATGGTGTTGTGCGATTATGGTAGAGGCAAAACACTCATGATGACATGGGTGGCTAAATCCGAGCCTCGGAAACAGCGGCCGCGTAGTCATAATCCTCCGGAGCCAAAAAAGGCGACAGGCAACTATGGAAAATAGCAACAAAAACCAAGGGACCGGGCGCTCGTTTCTTGGTAATAATCCTCGTAGAGATAGACGTAGGATAAAAATAAATTCCATTAAAATTTTAAGGTATGAGCCCCAATATTGCAAAGTAACGTGCATAACGCGTTTCGTGCCTATACTTCCTCAGATGGCTGGGCGATTATGTTTTGTTTTTTATGTAACATAGCAGCATCTCAGGAAGTGCCGTATAGGCACGAAACGCGTTATGCACGCTACTCTGCAATATTGGGGCTCATACCTTAATATTTTAATGGAATAAAATTTATTTTTATCCTACGTCTATCTCTACGAGGATTATTACCAAGAAACGAGCGCCCGGTCCCTTGTTTTTTGTTGCTATTTTCCACTGCCATTTGCTTGTACAGATCCAATACAATGTAAGCAAAAGCAGTGGCATGTGGAGGATTCATGTCCACTAGTAAAGTAAATTACAGATTATTGTAGATAACATACAATAGCTCGAGTCGAATTATTATGACCACTTCCTACTTTTAATGTCAGCAGCTCATAAAGGAAGTCGCAAGAGGTGTGTGATAGGCTGTCTGCACATATACCTTGTTGCTGTCAGGGCATGATTATTGACTTTCGAGCCAATGGTCGCGGTATTTCTGGAATTGCGCAGTTTGATAACTGTTCGTGTGCTGTTGTGGTGAAAGTGTATCATGAGAGGACAAATGGTGCCATTGCTACTAAGCAGCATGGAAACTGTGGAATACCACATGCCATTGATATAAGGAGTGAACTTTGGCTACAAAGGTGCGAGAAGGGGCTCAACAATTCACTGAACTCTACAGCATATTGTGCTACAAGTGTAAATTTTCATGGCAGTATCAGAATTGGACGTCTGCTGATTGGTAAAGGGTTGTCTTCTCTTATGAGTCATGTTTTCTGCTTCATTGAGTGGATGGACATTGGCGTGACAAGTGAGAAACACCAGAGCACAAACACCCTGCAACCATTGCTGGAAGAGCACAAGCTGGTGGTGGCAGCGTTATGGTCTGGGGAATGTTTCTAACATTCTCTGGACCACTCATACATGTGGAAGGTGCTCTCAGCTGATCTGGGTATGAATCCATCCTTGTAGATTTCATACCCCTATACATGCTGATTGTCTTCCCTGGAGTGGATGGGATCTTCTAGCAATACAATACATGTCACACAGCTAAAAATATCCAACATTGGTTGGAAGAGCAGGACTTCCAAGTACCACCCTGGCCCCTCTTATTCCCCATTCTTGAACCCAATTGAGCATCTCTTGGAGCCCCTAGATAATGGTGTTGGCTCTATTGCTCCGCCAGCAGCTGTGGGAGCCCCTGGATGGTGGTGTTGGCTCTATTGCTCCGCCAGCAGCTGTGGGGCCCCTGGATGGTAGTGTTGGCTCTATTGCTCCGCCAGCAGCTGTGGGGCCCCTGGATGGTGGTGTTGGCTCTATGGACCCCCCAGCAGCTGTGGGAGCCCCTGGTGGTGGCGTTGGTTCTATGGATCCTCCAGAAGCTGTGGGAGCTTGGATGGTGGTGTTGGCTCTATGGACCCTCCAGCAGCTGTGGGAGCCCCTGGATGGTGGTGTTGGCTCTATGGACCCTCCAGCAGCTGTGGGGCCCCTGGATGGTGGCGTTGGTTCTATGGATCCTCCAGAAGCTGTGGGAGCCCCTGGAGGGTGGTGTTGGCTTTTTGGCCCCTCCAGCAGCTGTGGGGCCCCTGGATGGTGGTTTTGGCTCTATGGAGCCTCCAGCAGCTGTGGGGCCCCTGGATGGTGGCGTTGGTTCTATGGATCCTCCAGAAGCTGTGGGAGCCCCTGGATGGTGGTGTTGGCTCTATGGACCCTCCAGCAGCTGTGGGAGCCCCTGGATGGTGGTGTTGGCTCTATGGACCCTACAGCAGCTTTGGGGCCCCTGGATGGTGGTGTTGGCTCTATGGACCCTCCAGCAGCTTTGGGCCCCCTGGATGCTGGTGTTGGCTCTATGGACCCTCCAGCAGCTGTGGGGCTCTGGATGGTGATGTTGGCTTATGGCCCCTCCAGCAGCATGGGACCCTGGATGGTGGTGTTGGCTCTATGGACCTCCAGCAGCTGTGGGGGCTCCTGGATGGTGGTTTTGGGTCTATGGACCCTCCATCAGCTTTGGGGCCCTGGATGGTGGTGTTGGCTCTATGGCCCCTCCAGCAGCTGTGGGAGCCCCTGGATGGTGGTGTTGGCTCTATGGACCCTCCAGCAGCTGTGGGGCTCCTGGATGGTGGTGTTGGCTCTATGGCCCCTCCAGCAGCTGTGGGTTGCAATCAGCTCCAGATACCTGTGACAACCTACCAGGCCCTTATTGAGTAACACCCAGTTCATTAAGGTGCTGTCTATGCTGCACACACCGTTAACTCTGGATATCAGACTATGGTCATAATAATATGGCTCAACTGTAATTTAACTACCAAAAGATGTAATAGATTAGGTATCTAGAAAGCTGTGTTTGGGGCTGTAGTCACTGTCACACAGGTAAGATGCAGTAGAATTTTTTGTCAGAAGAGGATGATTTAAAGCGGTTTTCTAGTAAGAATAAGTGTATATTGTGATAGACAAATATATAGATAGGATATAAATATTAGATTGGGTCAGGGAAGCTGAAGTGTGGCTGTGGACAGGAAGGAATATATTTTCTATTCTTGGTTAAAGATTTACATGAGCGTGCTGCAACATTTCATATTTTTCTGTCTAAAGAGTGGACTCGCCGTCCAGGTCCGGTGCGCTGGCGCCTTTACCGGATGATATATTTGATGAGCTGCCTTTGTTAAAATGTATTATAAGTTAATTGGTTCAGTTAAATAATAGATAGCTAGATACAGGGATAAAGGATGGATAGATAGATAGATAGATAGATAGATACAGGGATAAAGGATGGATAGATAGATAGATAGATACAGGGATAAAGGATGGATAGATAGATAAAGGGATAAAGGATATATAGCTACAGGGATAAATAATAGATGGATGGATACAGGGATAAATAATAGATGGATGGATACAGGGATAAATGATAGATGGATGGATACAGGGATAAATGAGGATAAATGATAGATGGATGGATACAGGGATAAAGGGTAGATGGATGGATACAGGGATAAAGGGTAGATGGATACAGGGATAAAGGGTAGATGGATACAGGGATAAAGGGTAGATGGATACAGGGATAAAGGGTAGATAGATGGATACAGGGATAAAGGGTAGATAGATGGATACAGGGATAAAGGGTAGATAGATGGATACAGGGATAAAGGGTAGATAGATGGATACAGGGATAAAGGGTAGATAGATAGATAGATAGATAGATAGATACAGGGATAAAGGGTAGATAGATAGATACAGGGATAATTGGTAGATAGATAGATAGATACAGGGATAAATGGTAGATAGATAGATAGATAGATACAGGGATAAATGATAGATAGATACAGGGATAAAGGGTAGATAGATAGATAGATAGATACAGAGATAAAGGGTAGCTAGATAGATACAGGGATAAAGTGTAGATAGATAGATAGATAGATACAGGGATAAAGGGTAGATAGATAGATAGATAGATAGATAGATAGATAGATACAGGGATAAAGGGTAGATAGATACAGGGATAAAGGGTAGATAGATAGATAGATAGATAGATAGATACAGGGATAAAGGGTAGATAGATAGATACAGGGATAAAGGGTAGATAGATAGATACAGGGATAAAGGGTAGATAGATAGATACAGGGATAAAGGGTAGATAGATAGATACAGGGATAAAGGGTATATATGATAGATACAGAGATGATAGATAGATAGATAGATGGGTAGATAAATAGATAGATAGATAGATGGGTGATAGATAGATAGATAGATAGATGGGTAGATACAGGGATAAATAATAGAATGAGGTATGATAGATAGATAAATGTTATACTGATAGGTACAGAGAGTAATAGCTATAAGATTAATAATACATAAATATTAAATAGAGATTAGATTATCAATAGACATATTTCATATTAAATACATTCAGTGGTAGATACAATTTTTAGTAGCTATGAGATACATTTTGGTATTAAGTTGTTAGATTCTTAGGCAGATAGATTTAAGAGTATATATTGATAGATATATTATAGATATTAGAATAATATGTTATATAGATAATTGACTTTCAATAGATATCACAATGATAGAAAGATGGATATGAGATGCATTGTTATAAAATGCATAGGGACTAGATACAAGGATAGATATTGGATGGATTGATATGAAATATATAGATAGGTGAGATAGATATAGGGTGGGTAGATTTTCAATAGATATTACACCGAGAGATATAAGATGCATTGTTATAAAATACATAGGGATTATGTATAAAATCTTTAATTAAGTCCACAAGACGTAAGCTCTCCCAGTAATGGTGACTTTACTCCCTGCTCTGATCAGATGGCAGAGTTCTGGTCAGGTAACCATAGAAAACTGTATGGGAGCAGATAAAATCTCTCTTTTCTCCCGATTAAAGTGAAATCAAAAGTCTAATGTATTTGGAAAAAGTCTTCAATTACCTGTCCCTACATGTTGAAAGCTATTCTTTGTAGTGAGAAAACCCCTTTAATGCTATCTGCAGGAGTGCTGTTCTTACAGGACCTGGTAGCTGGCATTGTGATTATTCGCCCTGTTCTGTACATTTTCTGTAGATAGAGAGATGGTGTTAAACTGCTTTGTATATGTTTTTGAGATGCAATTATATTTTTGTACCCTACAGGCCCTGGTTGATTGCCATCCGGCTGGAATCAGCACGCACACATCCCTCAGCATGCCAGAATGTGTGTCCAAAGAGGCGCGCTCCCTTGTACAGCAGGTAATGGCCATCACAGGATTGTGCAGTGACTCCTATGGAGATGAATGTACTCTCTGTGCGTATAGGATAACTTATGGATTTCCCTGTGCCCTTTAAAGTCTCTCTAATATGAATGGGCTCAAAAAGGTTCATGGAAAAAAGCTGGGACTTTGAAATGCCACCTATTTGATGTAGCGTTCCTCAATTCACATCTGACTCACTGAGCCTTAGGATTAGAGTTATGCAGTTATTCATCTGCAAACAACTGTTTTGGGGTGTTGCCCCTCATCAGTGCAGAGAAGAATACTGGTGTGTTAGGCAAGAGGCTTCAGGGGTAACTCCAAAGAAATAACATTCCTCTTTAAGGAGAGGTGTGTGGAGACTTATACACCATTTGCTGCACTGCTGAAATCTAAATATATTCTGAAAAGGCTCATGGGAAATGTGCTAGAACTCTGCTTGCTGCGCCACCTATTGGATATAACGTACCTTGATTCATGTCCGACAGACTGAACCTTGCAAAGTACATGGGATTAGAGCCAAATCTGTTACTCATCTACAGACAGCTGTTTTGGGGTGTTTGCTCCTCATCAGTGCAGTTATTCATATGCAAGCAGCTGTTTTGGGTTGTTAGCTCCTCATCGGTGCAGTTATTCATCTACAGACAGCTGTTTTGGGGCGTTTGCTCCTCATCAGTGCAGTTATTCATCTGCCGACAGCTGTTTTGGGGTGTGTTTGCTCCTCATCAGTGCAGTTTTTCATCTGCAGACAGCTGCTTTGGGGTGTTTGCTCCTCATCAGTGCAGTTTTTCATCTGCAGACAGCTGTTTTGGGGTGTTTGCTCCTCATCGGTGCAGGTATTCATCTGCAGACAGCTGTTTTGAAGTGTGTTTTCTCCTCATCAGTGCAGTTATTCGTCTGCAGACAGCTGCTTTGGGGTGTTTGCTCCTCATCTGTGCAGTTATTCATCTACAGACAGCTGTTTTGGGGTGTTTGCTTCTCATCAGTGCAGTTATTCATCTGCAGACAGCTGCTTTGGGGTGTTTGCTCCTCATCAGTGCAGTTTTTCATCTGCAGACAGCTGCTTTGGGGTGTTTGCTCCTCATCGGTGCAGTTATTCATCTGCAGACAGCTGTTTTGTGGTGTTTGCGCCTCATCAGTGCAGTTATTCATCTACAGACAGCTGTTTTGGGGTGTTTGCTTCTCATCAGGTGTTTGCGCCTCATCAGTGCAGTGTTTGCTCCTCATCAGTGCAGTTTTTCATCTGCAGACAGCTGTTTTGGGGTGTTTGCTCCTCATCTGTGCAGTTATTCATCTGCAGACAGCTGCTTTGGGGTGTTTGTTCCTCATCAGTGCAGTTATTAATCTGCAGACAGCTGCTTTGGGGTGTTTGCGCCTCATCAGTGCAGAGTTATTTCATAGATGTAAGCTCTTGCGAGCAGGGCCCCTTCACACTTGGTCCATTATTGTCAGTATATTTTTTTTTTTTATTTTTTTTTATAATGTAATGTCGGGTTTTGTCTGTGCTTTTTCCCCCTTATATGTAAAGTGGGGCGGAATATTTTGGGCGCATTAAAATAAAGATTATTATTATTATTTTATTATTATTCATCTGCAGACAGCTGCGTTGGGGTGTTTGCTCCTCATCAGTGCAGAGTGGAATACTGGTTGAGCCAGAGAGATGTGGTAGCTGTATCAGAGGTCACTGCAGGGGAGACACCCTTACTTTTGGGGAAGGCGGGTCATACAGCCATATATGTCCAGTCCATATATGTATTTATTTAGAATTTTTGCACTGGTCCTCCGTACCCGGTGGCTCATTATTCCGCACAGACCGGTGTTTATCTGGTATCCGGCATCAAATGAACAGTTGACGTCGGCAAATCAAACAATTGGATGTGATAATAGTTTCTCCAGCTTTGCTTACTTTTGAACAGCTGGTTTGGAGAGTCTTCCCGCCCCCAGTGAAATGCGTCGGCTCACTGATGAAATATTAAAAAAAGCTAATGTTGTCAAACGCCGGGCCCGCCTGACACTGAACTTCTGAAGACACAGCCGCCATTTCAGGTGCCTTTAACCGGAGTCAGCAATTTGCTCGTGATCTTGGCTCACTCGTTTCTACATCTTGACAGGGCTGGCGCCGGAAAGAGAGGAATAAGTGCAAAGAATTCCCTCTGCTTTACTGCTCTGTGGTGCCTAGAGCAGGTTTTTGGCTTCATAGATGAGCATAGGGGGTGGGGGACAGGGGGTTCTGATGATCTGTGTTCATTCCCCTATTAGAAATGGGATCATTTCAGACATCTGTGTTTTACAAATTCTCTCTGATGGCAGCCTTGTCTCATTTTGTCTGCCTCGCACTTGTCAAAATACATCCTCCTCTTTGCACATAATTTCTGGGGCCCTCGGGTTTCGTTCAAGGGAGACCAAGGACAGGCTCCCCCGGGAAATCGCCGGCAGGGGTACACAGGGGTTCACTAGAAGGGAATTATGAAAGGGTGTTTTTTTTTGACTTTTCAAAAATTTAAAGTTTAAAAAAGCAATGACTTTTTGTTTTCCCCTGCTGAAGGCTTTTCACTGTGTAACTTAAGGTGGAAAGGGGGAGGAAATGTTGCCCTCATTGCCAAAAACGTGGGGTGGGCTGGCAACAATGGAAAATGGCAGGAGAAAACCTTTAAAGTAAATATACACTTCTTGAATGTTTCAAGGAATACCTGTAGATGTCATTGGTGGAGGTCCATAAGCTGGGATATCGCTAAGATGAAGGGATGCCAGATTGTTGTCCAATAAAAGGGTGCTCTCATCTTCCAACCCATTTCCAAATGCCCTGACAGGGTGTATAGACTTCATCTGCTCAAGAGGATCTATCTATTTCATATATCTATCATCTATCCCATTCTATCTATCCCCTATCTATCTATTATCTACTATCACTATCAAAATCTATCTATCTATCTACCCATTCTATCCCAAACTATTATCTATCAAACTATTATCTATCTACTATCTATCCCATATCATCTATCTATTACATCTATCTACCATCCCATACTATCCCATACCTAATATCTATCCCATATCTATCTATCACCCAAAAATCCCTATCTATCATCTACCCATACTATCCATCTATCATCTATTACTATTACCCATATCTATCACATATCTATCATCCCATATCATCTATCTATCTATCTTCCCATATCACCCCATATCAAATACCCCCATAATCTTCTCGATCATCCACTAGTTACTATCCATCTATCCCATATCTACTATCTACCCATATCTACCCATACTATCTATCCCATATTATCTATCATCTATCAAAACCCATATCATCATCTTTTTATCTTCCCATACTATTTTTATCTATCCCCCATTCTAATCCCAAATTCAAACTACCTAATCTATCTCGTTTCTATCTCAAACTATGTCTATCTATCCCATCTATCCCATACACAAATCTACCCATTCTATCCCATATCTATCTATCTATCCCCATATCTATCTATCATCTATCTATTTTTCCCATATCATCATCTATCTACAATCCCATATCAATCCCATACTACTATCTATCCAACTATATCCCCATATCTATCTACCCCAAAATTTATCTCGGATCAAATCCTATCTATTCTATCTATCCTTCTATCCCAAACTATCTATCCTTTACCCAACTATCAAACAAAACCCATATCTATTACCCCATACAAAGCTTTCTATCACCCAATCTACACCCCAATTAGCATCTATTTTATCATCTATCTATCTACCCAAAACTATCTACTAATCTACCCCATATTATCTACCCATATTATCCCATATCTATCTATCTATCTACCCATACTATCTATCATCCCATATCTACCCATTCTTCCATTCTATCCCATATCTACCCCAAACTACCCCATATCAAATCCCATACTATTATCTATCTATCCCATACTATCCCAATCTATCCCAAAATTTTATCCCATATCTATCCCATACTATTATCCCTATCTATCTTTTCCCAAAATCTATCTACCCTATCTACTATCCCATATTATCTACAAACTATCTATCTATCCCATATCTATCCCATATCTATCCCATTTTCTACCCCCAATATCTTCAATAAACCCCAATTCTATATCCATATCTATCAAAAACCCAAAATCATCTCGATCTTCTCTATCATGTTTTATCTATCCACAAACCCAAAAATCTATCATCCCCATACTATCTATCTATCTATCTATCCAGATCTATCTATCTATCCCAACTTTTTCTATCCCATACATCCCATATCTATTTACCCCATACCCATTATCTATCCCATATCTATCCTTACTATCAATCCATTCCCAAAACCTCTATCTATCTATTATCTATCTATCTATTATCTATCCCATATTATCTACTATCAATCTATCTATCTTTTCCCATATCTACTACCCCCTACCTTCTACCCCAATTTCTACCCAATATCTTTCCATCCCATACATCTCATATCTACCCATATTATCTACCCCTTTTATCTATCTATCTATTATTACTATCATCCCATACTTATCTTTCTCATATCCATCTGTCTGTGTCATTCTGTCTATTTATCCCTCTGTCTTTGTGTCTATCTTGCTATCTGTCTCTTTTTATGTCTTTTTTGGGTTTTTTATTTAAAAAAATCCTATCTGTCCTCATCGTCTGCCCATTTATACCATCTGGGGTTTTGTTGCTATCCGGTCTTTTTTACATTTTGCTGTCTCTCTCTGTCTGTATTTTTGTCTCGCTTTTTGTCTTTCTGTCTGTCTATTAGTGCGTCTGTCTTTCTGTCGATGTATGTATCTTTCTACCTGTCAGTGTATCGATATATCTAAGTATCTGTCGTTGCCTTTTTGGCTGTCTATCTCTCTGTCTATCTCTCTGTCTATCTCTCTGTCTTTCACTCCATGTCTCTCTGTCTATCTAATCTATCAGCTCTTACTGTGGTAGACCTGGGCAGTCTATATATTGCATGCTTGGATCTACATTTGGTTGTGATACTATATCTCCCGAGCAAATTTTACGAATTTTCAGAAATCCCCCGCATAATCTGTAATGGTCGCCATAATGGTTGTCACAGTTTTTCTTGTTAAACAGATATAATTAAATTATGTGTTGGGTAGGAAAATATTAAAGTATGAAGTTTTCCCACAAGAAATGGAATTTTCTGGTGCATTATTATTATTTCCACCATTTTAAACCTTCTATTTCTCAATGTTTTGCCCCCCGTCTGGTAAACAACCTTGTGTCGCTGTGTGGTTTGTAGCTCCTTGTACTTCAATGTGCCGGAGACCCCGGGGTCAGACTATAAGTTGTTGTTTCTTGCCCTCAGCCTTTTGTCTGGGGTTCTCATGTCGTCTATGGGGACCACCGGTCTGAGGTCAACACCGGCACAATGTGTCTGTGGAGAATCCTTGACAGCCACCTGTGCTGGAGGACCAGAAGTAATAAACACAGGGAAGGCCGGCTCTCGAATTAACCTCCTGACCCGCCGTGACCCTGCCACTTCATTACACCTCATAACACCCTTACAAGTGCCCACCGGGGAGATGCAGGATTGTCGCCTGTTGTTTATCCGAGGACGCCGGCGGTGAGTGTTCTCAGGAAGTCTTTAGCAGGAAAGGGAAAGGCTCGAGTGGTGGCCCGCAGCACAAGGCCTGGTGCTCCTTTCCTTTTCCATTTGCAAATGTCGCAGACACGTCCAGGGGGAACGTCTGCTTCGGCGTCGGGGAAATGTGTGCCAGTATTATATGTGCCAGTTGTGCCCGACGTATGAGGGCTTTGATTTTTCTTTTGGGGTGTTCCAATTTTCCTCTGTTTTGTTGTAAAAGAAAACAAATGGTGGTCAAATTATTTCATCTATCTTTCTATCTATCAAATATATGTCATATCTGTCTGTCTATCTATCATATCTATCTCATATCTACCTATGTAACTTCCTATCAAATATATGTCATATCTATCATATCTACTTATCATATCTTTCATATTATCTAGCTCTTATCTACCTATGTAACATTCTATCAAATATATGTCATATCTTTCTATCTCATATCTATATTTGTATCTTTGCATCAGATATGTATCATATCTATCTCATTTCTGTCTCATATCTACCTATGTAACCTATTAAATATTTGTCTTATCTATCTATATGTTTACCTAGCTCTCATATCTATCTATCTATCTATCTATCTACCCTATTATCTATCTTATTCTATCTATCTATTCTATCTATCCATATTCTATCTATCCCATATCTACCTATCCCTTTATCTGTCTATCCCAGATCTGTCTATCCCAGATCTGTCTATCCCAGATCTGTCTATCCCAGATCTGTCTATCCCAGATCTGTCTATCCCAGATCTGTCTATCCCAGATTCTATATTATCCTATCTCCATTTTCTATCTATCTATCTATCTATCTATCCCATATCTATCTATCTCTATCCCATATCTATCTATCCATCCCATATCTATCTATCTATCCATCTATCCATCTCATATCTATCTATCCCATATCTATCTATCTATCTAGCCATCTCCTATCTATCTATCCCATATCTATCTATCCCATATCTATCTATCTATCCCATATCTATCTATCTCATATCTATTTATCTATCCATCCCATATCTATCTATCCATCCCATATCTATCCATCCCATATCTATCTATCTCATATCTATCTATCTATCCATCCCATATCTATCTATCCATCCCATATCTATCTATCTATCTATCTACCTACCTATCTATCTATCCACCCATCTATCTATCTCATATCTATCTATCTATCCATCCCATATCTAGCTATCCATCCCACATCCATCCACCCATCTATCTATCTATCTATCTATCTATCCACCCATCTATCTATCTCATATCTATCTATCCATCCACCCATCTATCTATCTATCTATCTATCTACCCCTATCTATCTACCCTATCCATCCCATATCTATTCTACCCATTCCATATCTATCTATCTATCTATCAAATCTATCTACCCTATCCCATATCTATTCCTATCTATCATCCCATATTATCTATCTATTATCTATCCATCCCATTATCTATCTATCCCATATCATCTTATCTATCTATCTATCTATCTATCTATCTATCTCATATTTTATCTATCTCATATCTTTATCCTATCTACCCTACTATCTATCCTATCTATCTCATTATCTATCTATCTATCCCATATATCTATCTATCCATCCCATATCTCTATCTATCTATCTATCTATCCATCCCATATCTATCTATCCATCCCATATCTATCTATCTATCCCATATCTATCTATCTATCTATCCATCCCATATCTATCTATCTATCTATCTATCCCATATCTATCTATCTATCCATCCCATATCTATCTATGTAACCCATATCTATCTATCCATCCCATATCTATCTCATATCTATCTATCTGTCAATTCTATCTATCTATTATTGTTAGATATACAGTACATATGGATAGACAAACATTAGATAAGAGATAGAGCCAGACAAATATAAGATCGAGAGATATGGTATGAGCTAGGGTAGGTAGGTAGATTGATATAGTTATTAATTAAATAGACAAGTAGGTAGGTAGGTAGATAGATAAAGAGATGTATATAAGATAGACATAAGATGTATAAGATGAATAGATAGTTAGATACAGTGGGTTGCAAAAGTCTTCCTACTCCTTGAACTGTACTTAATTTTCAAATGTTACAGCCACAAACTTAAATGTATTTTATTGATATTATATGTGACCGATCAACACAAAGTAGTAAATATTTTCCAAATTTATGCAAATTAAAAGTGTAGCGTGTATACAGCCTCCCTGAGTCAATACTTTGTAGGATCACCTTTAGCTGCAATGACCGCTACAGTCTGTTGGGGATGTCTCTACCACCTCTGCCCATCTAGAAGCTGGAATTTTTGCACATTCTTCTTTGCAGTATACAATGGGCCACATTTATCAATATTTTTTTAATCTAACTCTGCAATACACTTTGCCACAACTTGATCCGTGAGCTGTGTGGCGTGTTCCTGGTTTTTTTAATGTTGCTGTTAATTTGCTAATGTTCTTTAACAAACCTCTGACGTCTTCACAAAACAGCTGCAATTATGCCGAGAAAAAACACCATACAGCTGTACTCTATTTACTAATTAGGTGACTTCTAAAGGCAACTGGTTACACTGGATTTTATTTAGGGCTATCAGAGTACCGAGGGCGGAATACAAATGCATTCCACACTTCATTTTTTTTTAATGTGTAAAACTTTGGAAAAGCATGGATCATTTTCCTTACACTTTACAAATACTCGCTACTTTGTGTTGTTCTATCACATAAATTATCAGTATAATACATTTAAGTTTGTGGCTGTAACCTTTAAAAATGAGGAACAGTTCAAGGGGTAGGAAGACTTTTTCAACCCGCTTTAGATGATTTTTAGAATTGTTACATATAGAATGAATGGATAGATATGAGATGGATGGATAGATAGATAGATAGATACGTATGAAATGGGTAGATAGATGGATGAATGGCTAGAGTGGTATGAGATGGATAGACAGATATTAGATAGATAGATGGATGAATGGCTAGAGAGATATGAGATGGATAGACAGATATTAGATGGGTAGATACGTATTAGATGGATAGATGGATGAATAGCTAGAGCGATATGAGATGGATAGATTTCAGGTACATACGTATGAGATGGATAGATGATAGATAGCTATGTATTAGATGGATAGATATGTATTAGATGGATAGATAGATAGCTATGTATTAGATGGATAGCTATGTATTAGATGGATAGATAGATATGTATTAGATGGATAGATAGCTATGTATTAGATGGATAGCTATGTATTAGATGGATAGATAGCTATGTATTAGATGGATAGATAGCTATGTATTAGATGGATAGATAGATATGTATTAGATGGATAGCTATGTATTAGATGGATAGCTATGTATTAGATGGATAGCTATGTATTAGATGGATAGCTATGTATTAGATGGATAGCTATGTATTAGATGGATAGCTATGTATTAGATGGATAGATAGATATGTATTAGATGGATAGCTATGTATTAGATGGATGGATAGATACGTATTAGATGGATAGCTAGGTATTAGTTGGATAGCTATGTATTAGATAGATGGATAGATACGTATTAGTTGGATGGATAGATACGTATTAGATGGATAGCTATGTATTAGATGGATAGCTATGTATTAGATGGATAGCTATGTATTAGATGGATGGATAGATACGTATTAGATAGATGGATAGATACGTATTAGATAGATGGATAGATACGTATTAGATAGATGGATAGATACGTATTAGATGGATAGATAGATATGTATTAGATGGATAGCTATGTATTAGATGGATAGCTATGTATTAGATGGATAGCTACGTATTAGATGGATAGATGGATGAATGGCTAGAGAGATATGAGATGGATAGATTTTAGATAGATTCGTATGAGATAGATAGATATGTATTAGATAGATAGATGGATGGATAGATAGATGGATGAATGGCTAGAGTGGTATGAGATGGATAGACAGATATTAAATGGATAGATACGTATTAGATGGATAGGTGGATGAATGGCTAGAGAGATATGAGATGGATAGATAGATTTTAGGTAGATAGATACGTATGAGATGGATAAATGGCTAGAGACGTAAGAGATAGATATGAGATAGATATATATTTTAAATAGTTCGATAGCCATGAGTAGCGGGGGGTGATATACTGTATAATTTATGCATTGCTCTACCCATTTACTAACGGTTTATGTAATATTCATCTCTGCTGAACCACTGTACGTACAGTAAGTATAAGGCAGGTGGCTTATAGTGTACAACTACCATCTCCATTGTTATATGATTCCTGGAATTGACTCTAAATAATCCCATCCTAAATATGGAAAGTTCTCCAGGTTCTGATTTGAAGGTAAAACTGACAGAGAAATCTGACATCTACATAAGACATTTTTATTAATTCATTATTTGGCTTGTCTCGCCTGCCCGGTGTCTCTCTGTCCGTCTGCTGCTCCTGTGTCTGCGGTGTCCACTTTCTGTCACCTTCATAACTGTGAGGAATTCTCGCTATTTCAAGCCATTATAATGATCATT
Organism: Phyllomedusa bahiana; assembly: GCA_025379985.1. Taxonomy (NCBI): domain Eukaryota; kingdom Metazoa; phylum Chordata; class Amphibia; order Anura; family Hylidae; genus Phyllomedusa; species Phyllomedusa bahiana. Next base: position 167,111 of record JAODAL010000201.1, read on the forward strand.
CTGATTTTGTATTATTTGTAATCCTCTCCTTTTCTCTTGGTCTTTCAGCTCCTGCAGTTTAACCCTTTGGAGCGCCTGGGGGCCGGGGTGGCTGGAGTGGAAGATATTAAATCTCATCCTTTCTTTAATGGTGTGGACTGGGAGGACTTTACTAGATGAATTTACATTTGTATGGACTCTGAAGAAGCGGCTTCTTATATTTTATGCACTGCTATGAGAAAACCAAGACAGGGGACCATTAGACGAGGAGAATTCTGTATGTGTTGCCACCGACGGTTCTCACTGCCATCAGCAAACCATGGAATGCAGTACTGTCTGCGATCAATGATGAAGAAGCAACATTTACCTTACAGATTATACTGTGTTCCCCGAGATATTGGGTGTTCAAGGTCAATGACCGTCCATGGTGGTATCTCATGCATGTTCTGGAGAAATGAATGTATGGGAAAAACAAGAGTGAGAGGATGGAAGGCATTGTGTATAAATGTAGCAGAGCTGAGTGTGTCATAGACTTTATCATACTGGGGTTTACCTATTTATAACTTTCTGGGGTTGTCCAATTTTATAAAAACCCTTTTCCTTATACCCTCTTAAAGGGGTTGTCTCACTACGTTAATTCTTCTCACCTCAGTCCTGTTTTTTTGGTTTCATTTTGAATTCAGGGGCGTGTTTACCGGCTTCCACTGGGCTGCAGTAGAAGCCAGGTCTGTAGCTATAGCAACCAGTGCTGGCAGCCTATCATGAGAGATTGAACAGGTCTGTAGCTATAGCAACCAGTGCTGGCAGCCTATCATGAGAGATCAAACAGGTCTGTAGCTTTAGCGACCTGAGGAGATGATGCAGCCCATACAAGAGGGGATATCCAGGAATAGATTGGACACTGTAAATGGACATATATTGCAAAGTGACTTGTTTTTGCAAGATCTTTAACATAAAAAGCAGTAATCCTTGTAGTGAGACAACCCCTTTAATGCTTATGGTGGTTTTAAAGGGGTCTTTGATGTGAGGACCTTTCTCAATTAACCGAGATGAATTGTGAAGAACCACTCTTCCTTTGGAGGACCTTGCCTGGCCAGGTATTACGTACAGGTTGCATTTGGTTATTATGTCCGTCATGTAAGGGTTAATTTTATTCCTGAGTGGCATTGAGTGGCCACTGTGCCGATTAGCAATGGAGCCACCCATATTTAATTGGCTAGGATGGCAGCTGTTGAGGAACAAAAGGGGAAAAAATAGACATGACCGCACATCCACAGAATGTACATGGATCTACTGCAGCTAAGAAAAAAATTACAAACATGAGCGTGAGGTTCTTAGTAGATTTCTTGATCAAACTGTATAAGGCCCCTTGCCACTTCATGGCGACCCTATGTAGGACCCTACTCTAATAGGTATAGCAGTGCATGGTGATCACAGCTACGGCAACACCAGCAACAGGAATGACTCAGTGGCCCAACAACAACCCTGTTATCAGGTCTAGTCTCCTGGCTCTGGATCCCACCACTTCACAGGCAAAGCATCACAGCAGAAATGGCTGCCAAACAGCAGACCCACTTATAAAGTGTGAGGTGGGTTATTCAGTTTGATCAGAAAACTGCTAGCAACCTCATTTTTGTACATTTTTGCTTAGCAGCAGTTGATCAATGTATATTATATGGATGTGCAGGCCATGTCTTTTTTTTCTTTTTCAATTATGGAGTAACTCTTAGCAAATGGTGCAAGACATTTTCTTTTTTAAGAAACGGTGCCACCTTTACCCATAACTTGTGTCTGGTAGTGCAGCTCTGCTCCACTGAATGGTTGAGTTGCAATGCGACATATAGCCCATTGACATGGGAGGCGCTGTTTCTGGGGAAAATTTCTCTTTTGTAATCTCTGACAACATTTTTGAATTGTTAAGAGATCACTGTTCACAAAAGTAGTTGGAGGGGTTAACTCATGCATATTAACCAATAGAGCATATAGATGCCATGCAGAGTGGCCACCTGCTTAGTACCCTCTTCTACAGCTAACCTCTGTGCATATGAACTGTTAGGCATATAGACACTGTACAGGGTGGCCACCTGCTTAGTACCTTCTTCTACAACTAACCTCTGTGCCTATGAACTGTTAGGAAATATAGATGCCGTACAAGATGGTAACCTGCCAAGGACACCATTCTACGAGCATCCCCTGTACCTATAAACTGTTAGGCTGTGTTAGGCTATGTTTATGCTGCATAGCATTACAATGGTATTTTTGGCGCTTTTAGGATTTTAAAAGCGTCGAAAATACAATCGATCATGCGGCCCCATAAACGACAATAGAGAAAGCGAGCTGTAGTCTCCACTTTTAGTTTTTTCGTCGTCTTCCCATACAATACAATTGTATGGTCGACGGCAAAAAAAAAACAGAACTGGCCGGGGTATTTGCGCAAAATGTGACAAAAAACGCGGTCGTGCATCGGAAAAAAAATGGCCGCCTTGGACGTTTTTTGCCTGATGCAGTGTAGCCTTAGCCTTAGGGAATATAGACGTTGTACAAGATGGTAACCTGCCTAGGACCCCATTCTGCGAGCAACCCCTGTGCCTATGAACTGTTAGGACATATGGACGCTGTACTAGGTGGCAGCCTGCTTAGGAGCCCCGTGTACGAGCAACACCTGTGCCCATGAAGTGTTAGGACATATGGACGCTGTATAGGATGGTAACCTGCTTAGGACCCTATTCTAGGAGCAACCCCTGTGCATCTGAACTGTTAGGACATATAGACGCTGTACAGGGTGGTAACCTGCTTAGAAGCCCCGTGTAGAGCAACCCCTGAGCCTATGAAGTGTTAGGCTATATAGATGCCATGCACCTTGCTTAAGCTCTCTTGTCTGAGGAAAGCCACCATCCTGGCGGACTGCTATAGCACATGGACTGCCATGTACCTGGAATAGCAGCCTGCAAAATCATGTGTTTGGTGAGAGTTGCCCCCTGGAAATCTGCTGATCCACGTGTTGGCAGCTCGGCCCATTCTATAGATACGTGAATGTACGGTGCCAGTGTAATAAAAGATGGGGCACCACAGCCCTTCATCCTCTTCCACTCATCATACATTGACCATTCCGGACAACCCCTTCAGGTGACACGTTTAACTCTGCTGCATCTGTACACATCTGATGTGTGTGTGTTGAGGGGTGCTACGGTAAAATCTGGAATATTCGCACAATAAAGGCATCTATTGGGTGAGCTCTGCTACATCTGGTCTCTCCGTCCCTTATATCAGGAACCTTTGGATGAACCACTCGATGACTCCTCTGTGTACGGCAGATTGAGCACCAGAGTTTTAAGGGTTTTTTTATCTTTTCTGTATATTCCTAATCTCCCTGCTCCTCTGTGCCGTCGCTTTACATTGGATGATCACATGGTAACTGCCGTTAACATCCCCATTTCCATACATTTTCAGGTTCCTTATGTCCAGGAATAGAGAATATTATGTGCAGGGAAACTACTTGGCTTCATTGCCTTCACTTGTGCTGAGCAGTGTTATTTCTACTCCAGGTAGGAAATTGTTGCCAGGTTGTGTCTCCGATCTGTATCTACGTATTCAGGGTTGTCACAGTCAGATTCTACGAGGTTCGTTTTCTGCATTCCCAGTCTCCATATTCCAGACACATAGCATTTGTGTACTTGTGTGCCTCGGGGTTCATTAGATATTCCTACAATCTGTGGTCGCCCTAGGAGTTCCCGAAGGAGAGCTGGAGAGAGTACCGGTGACTGAGCGAAGAACTCGCCCCCCTTACAGAATTTATACAAGATTAGCATAAATGATTATGGAGTGTATTTCATACATTTGATTTGGCCAATTTGTGCTGCTTTGTATCCTCATCTACACTGTATGACAAATACGCACACACTCAAGTCACAATATTATGACCACTCCTACTCAAGTCAGCAGCACGTAGCTCATAAAGGAAGTCACATGTCAGGAGCTGGCTTGGTGGGTATATAAGTTGTGCACACATATCCCTCGTTGCTGTCATGGGGCAATTTATCAGAGCTGCACAAAGGGATAATTATTGGCTTTTGGGACAAGGGTGGTAGGAATTCTAAAACTCTGTAGTTTGTGAACTGTTCCCGTGGTGTTGTGGTGAACGTGTATCGTAAACGGGCAAATGGTGCTGTTGGAAACTGCAGAGTACCACATCCACTGATGAGAGAGGTGAGTGTTGGCTAAGAAGGTGCACGAAGATGGACTGGTGGAGCAACTCACCGCCAAAATGACTAAGGGGGCGACCGGACTCTTGCAGAAAAAGCTTTGTCTTCTCCAGTGAGTCAAACATCTGCTTCATCAAATGGATTGATGTTGTTGTGTCAGACAACAAACCGAAAACAAACATTCTGCAACTATTGCTGGAAGAACACAAGTTGGTGGCTGTAGTGTTATGGTCTGGGGAATGTTTTATAACATTCTCTGGGCACTCATCTATGTGGAACGCACTTTGACTGAGATATTATCTTCCAGCAACACAATGCGACATGTCACACAGCTAGAAATGTCTGACATTGGTTGGAAGAACATGACCAAGACTTCCAAGTTCTTCCCTAGCCCCATAATTCCCTGTTCTTGAACACAATTGAGCAACTGTGGGAGCCCCTGGATGGTGGTGTTGGCTCTATGGACCATCCAGCATCTATGGGTGCAGTCAGCATGTGTTTGGGAGCCCCTGGATGGTGGTGTTGGCTCTATGGACCCTCCAGCAGCTGTGGGAGCCTCCTGGATGGTGGTTTTGGCTCTATTGGACCCTCCAGCAGCTGTGGGAGCCCCTGGATGGTGAGTTGGTTCTATGGACCCCTCCAGCAGCTGTGGGGCTCCTGGATGGTGGTGTTGGCTATATGGCCCCCTCCAGCAGCTGTGGAGCTCCTGGATGGTGGTGTTGGCTCTATGGACCCTCCAGCAGCTCGTGGAAGCACCTGGATGGGGTGTTTGGCTCTATGGCCCCTCCAGCAGCTCTGGCAGCCACTGGATGGTGGTGTTGGCTCTATGGACCCTCCAGCAGCTATGGGAGCCCCTGGATGGTAGAGTTGGTTGTATGGACCCTCCAGCAGCTGTGGGAGTTCTGGATGGTGGTTGTTGGCTCTATGGACCCCTCCAAGCAGTGTGGGGAGCCCTGGATGGTGGTGTTGGTTTTTTTATGGCCCCTCCAGCAGCTTTGGCGAGCCCCTGGATGGTGGTGGTGGCTCTATGGTCCCTCCAGCAGCTGTGGGAGCCCCTGGATGGTAGAGTTGGTTCTATGGACCCTCCAGCAGCTGTAGGAGTTCCTGGATGGTGGTGTTGAGTCTATGGACCGCCTCCCCCATCTCTCCTCTCAGCAGATGATTTTGCAACTCACTTCCAAAATAAAATAAATCTCATCAGACAAAGCTTCACCACTCAGTCCCCTCAGCCCACCTCTATTCCTGCAGTGCCCCCACAGCCCACCTCTATTCCTGCAGTGTCCCCACAGCCCACCTCTACACCTGCTCATCACTATTCCCCCCCTAACTTTCTTCTCTCCGGTCACTTCTGACAAGCTTTCCTCTTTACTGTCCAAATCGAACCTCACCACCTGCAGTCTTGACCCACTGCCATCCCACCTCATCCCTGACCTTAGTGCTGTTATCATCCCAGCCCTCACCCATCTCTTCAATCTATCATTAACATCTGGCATCTTCCCTTCCTTCTTTAAACACGCTACCATCACACCCATCCTCAAGAAACCATCTCTCGACCCCTCCTGTCCAACTATCGCCCCATCTCACTGCTTCCATCGCCTCTAAACTCCTTGAGCAACACGTCCATCTTCAGCTGTCCTCCCATCCCCTCCACCAAGCTCTGTCCTTGACCCACTGCAATCTGGTTTCCGACCCCACCACTCTACCGAAACCGCCCTAACCAGGGTCACCAATGACCTAGTAACTGCTAAAGCCTTACGCCACTAAAGCCACTACTCTGTGCTCCTCCTCCTATAATTATCCTCTGCCTTTGACACTGCGGTCCAATTCCACTCCTTCCTACACATCCTCTCCTCCCTTGGCATCGCGATCTTGGCCCTTTCCTGTATCTCCTTGTACCTCACCTATAAACACTCAGGTCCCCCCTCAACTTCCCCCCCACCTCCCCCCTCTCTTCCCTGTCTGTTTTTGTCCCGCAGGGGGCATTCCTGGGTCCCCCCTACTCCCTTCCTATCTACACCCTTGGCCCCGGGGGCATCATAGCTTCACACGGCTTTTCAAATAACCTGTATGCTGACGAAAAACCCAACTTTACATGTCCGGCCCCCCAAAAATTTCCCCCTTCCCTTCCCCCCCGGGGGCCCAGACTTCCCCTTTTGTCCTATCCCCCTTCTTTCTCATCCCCTCTCCTAAAAACTTAAAAAGTGGAGAAAAAATGAATTTATCATCTTTCCCCGTCCCACCCCCTCCCTCCCCTGTTTCCCCTCTATCACTGTCAATGGCTCTACACTCTAAACAGCTCCACAAGACCCGTTTCCCTTTGAGGAAAACCTTGACCCCAATCTGTCCTTCAAACCGCATATCCAACCCTCACCTCTGCCTGCCGCCTCCACCTGAAAAATTATCTCTCTGATATCAGCTCATTCCTTAACCCTGAAAGCACAAAAATGCTTGGTCCATCCCTTGTCATCTCCCGCCTAGACTACATGTAACACCATTTACTGTGGCCTCTCCAGCCAGCACTCTGCTCCCCTCCAAACCATCCTTAACTCTGCTGCCCGTCTTATTCCCCTCTCTCCTTGCTACCTCTCTGCCTCCCCCCTCGGCCTATCCCTTCACTGGCTACCCATTGCCCAGCGAATCCAGTTCAAGCTAGCAACCTTGACCTACAAAGCTCTCCATAACCTCTCCGCTCCATATCATTCTGCCTTAATCTCTCTAAATATCCTCCCTCACGAAACCTCCGTCCTCACAGGACCTTCTCCTCTGCTCTCCTCTTATCACACTCCTCACATAACCGTCTCAAAGACTTCTCTCGTGCTTCCCCAACATCTCTGGAACTCACTGCCCAACACCATCCAGACTCTCCCCCTCTCTCCTAGCCTCAAACGTAACCTGAAAACCTACCTCTGCAGGAGCCTATAACCAACATTAACGTGTTGCACTGCTCCGCCCCACAAACATGTCTGCCCCTCACCTTCTGTCTCTTCCCTCCTTCCCTGTAGATTGTAAGCCTCTCGGACAGGGACCCTCTCTCCCTCTGTACAATAGTCACTTATTGTCACTTTCTAATTGTTTGACCAATTTTATTTATGTACCCGCCTGAAATGTACAGCGCCCTGGAATCAAGGGGGCTCCTAAAATAAAAAGATAAAAAATAAAAAAAATAGGAACCCCCAGCAACGGGGGAGCTCCTGGATGGTGGTGTTGCCTTTTATGGCCCCCCACCCGCCTTTTGGGGGCCCCCCCGGATGGGGGGGGTTGGCCCCTATGGGGCCCCTTCGCACTGTGGGGGCCCCTGGAAAGGTGGTGTTGGCTCTATGGACCTCCCCGCACTTGGGAGCCCCTGATGGTCTGTTGGCTCTAATGGACCCTCCAGCAGCTGTGGGGGCTCTAGATGGTGGTGTGGACTCTATGGACCCTCCAGCAGCTCTGGGAGCCCCTGGATGGTGGTGTTGACTCTATGGACCCTCCAGCAGCTCTAGGAGCCCGTGGATGGTGGTGTTTGCTCTATGGACCGTCCAGCAGCTCTGGGAGCCCCTGGATGGTGGTGTTGGTTTCTATGGACCCTCAGCAGCTGTGGGAGCCCCTGGATGGTGGTGGGACTCTATGGACCCTCCAGCAGCTGTGGGAGCCCCTGATGGTGGTTGTTTGGCTCTATGGACCCCTCCAGCATGTGTGGGGCCCTGGATGGTGGTGTTGGCTCTATGGACCCTCCAGCAGCTGTGGGATGCAGTCAGCATGTGTTCGAGCCCTGGGATGGTGGGTTGACTCTATGAACCCTCCAGCAGTTTTGGGATGCTGTTGGCTCCAGATACCTGTGACAACCTACTAGGACCCTATTGAATCACTCCCAGCCCATCTGACTGCTGTCCGTGCCTGCACACACTGGTTATTCTGGATATTAGAAGTTGGACATAACGTGATTCGAGTACGTGTGTGATGTGTGTATGTATGTATGTGTATGTATGTATGTATATATTATAATATATATATATATATATATATTATAGTATATTTATATATATATATATATATATATATATATATATATATATATATATATATATAAAATGGGTTTATTTAAAAAAATAAAGGGTTCTTAAATCACCGGTGAAGCCCGCTTCATTTAAGTGCCACCCGTGCTCCATGTATAAGGTCACATCAGTCACGTGGTGCTGCAGCCAATTACTGGCTTCAGTGGTCGTGTGCCATTCATACAGGTAAAGAGAACTGCGGCTCACGTGAGCAGAGAACATGAAATCACTGCTGGGGAACTTCTGGGCTCAGTGTCAGTAGATGGTGGCGGAAGGAGAGGTAGGAACAGGCTAATTTTTATTTTTTATTTTGTCATGGTGCCAGACAGAAGGGGGTTCTTCGAACTTCTTGATCATCGTATGCTTTGAGGGATTGGTTGTATGATTACAGAGTGTCTAATAAATGGCCAACAGTATGAAAAGATAGTGAAAATTGCATAATACTTAAATCTTTAAATTAAAGGGGTTCTCCAGTGGAAAAAAATGCGTTAAATAATATCTCTCCCAAAGGTATGAATTCTTGTAATATACTTTGTAAGGTTTTCTGTGAGCCTCCTGCAGTTCTATATCAGTTGTTTGATAACAGGAGGCTCAGTAGTTCTGTGGCTGGAGACACAGGAAGCAATTCTGTTTCAAGCTCAAGAGATCAGGTGACCAAAATGGATTTTGCTTTCAACAGGGCACCCTTTAAAGCCATATTGCTTTGGTACTGCCTCTCAAGCCTTTCGACATTTTGGAGGAAATTGGGTTTTAGGTTCTATATCAGTTGTTTGATAACAGGAAGCTCAGTAGTTCTATGGCTGGAGACACAGGAAACAATTCTGTGTCGAGCTCAAGAGATCAGGTGACAAAAAAGGCTTTCCACAGGGCAGCCTTCAAAGCCATACCGCTTTGGTCCTGCTTCTCAAGGCTTTCAACATTTCGGAGGAAATTGGGTGTGTACTGACGCAGAGGTTGGAAGGAAGGTAGTCAAAATCCAGCAAAGGATCCTGGGACTTATAGTTTTACAGGTCAAAGGTAAGTAGCTTTACAATAGGAAATGCTTCTGCTCAGCTGCATATAAAGAAGGCTACATACAGGCACCTGATGTACAAATTAGCTGGCCAGTAACCTAGGGAAGTTTGTGTACACAAGCAGGAGATAAGAAGTGCTCTAACTCTGAAGTGAAGTAACATCAGAACATCAATGTATTTGGTGATAAAATTTAATTACTTTTCCCTACATGTTTCCAGTTACGCTTTTGAAAAATATCTGTGCCCACATTGACGTGTTGTGGGTTTTAAATCCACAGCATGTCAACGCAAAGAATTTTCATAACGGATTTCACCCTTCTTTATGCATAAAGGGGAATCCATGGCAAATCCATGTTAAACAAGTAGATTGTGCCACTGCTTCACTGCATGTATTGTGGATATCCACTACATACAAACACAACCTGAGCGTCATAGAGTAATTAAAGGGATTGTCCAGCATAGAAAACCAATTTTCCCATTCCCTATTAGGAAACTAAATAGGAGAGGGAAAAGGGGTTCTCTGGTCATGATCCTCATCTCTTGGCCAGAATAGAGAGCAGTTACATAGTTAATTCAGTTGAAAAAAGACAAATGTCCATCAAGTTCAGCCAAGGGTGGGAAAAGATGTGGATGAAGAGGGGAGGGGGGTATGGCGGAGAATGGGAATTTTTAAGCTTTGTTTTCCCATACTGATGAAGACTGTGGAACCCAAAAGGAGTATTTCATTCCTGATGCCACAGTTGTTGGAGGGTCCATAGAACTAACACCACCATCAAGGTTCTCCTGCAGATATATGCTCAATTGGGTTCAAACCTGGGGAATTAGGGGACCAGGGTGGTACTTGGAAGCCTTGATCTTGCTCTTCCAAGCAATCTCGGACATTTCTAGCCATGTGACATGTCGCATTGTCTTGCAGCATGTATGGGGTATATGCGATCTACAGCAATGGATTCATATCCAAATCAGTTGAGAGCACTGTCCACATGGAGAAGGGGCCCAGAGAATACCACAATAACTGATGCCACTTGGTTAGCAGAGGTGCAGGGATATCCGTCTGTTCTGGAGCCCCATATGCAGTAGAATTCTCCAAACTCTTATTTTAGGCACATCTGGTCACCTCCTGGGTCATTGTAGCCTTGAGCTGTTGCACTGTACAGTGTCGCTCCACCCTCACTCACCTTTGCAGCCAACCTTCACTTCTTATAGCAATAGCCCATGGTGCCCTGCAGTTTTCATGTTGCTAATTCGCAATGGTGGCATTTGTCCACTTATGATAAACTTTCACCACAGCAGCCGCCAACAGTTTACAAACTGCCCAGTTTCAGAAATATCACCACCCTTGGCCCAAAAGCCAATAATCGTCCCTTTTTGCAACAGCGAGGGATATGTGTGCAGACAGCCCATCACACACCCCATACACCCTCCAAGCCAGCTCACCACGTGCCTTCTTTCATGAGCTATACGCTGCCGGCATCATAATAATGTGACTGAACTTGGTATTATTCACCTTCATTTCAATAGCAGTAGGTGTCTGTGCCTTCCTCAGATCCTATCCAATATATTTACTAGAATATAAGATGGGGTTGATGGATTTAACAATGAATTCAGCCGGCCTTGACCATTTGCCCTCATCAGGGTCAGAGTTGGTACTGATGATCACTAGTGACCTCCATCCTCTCTTAGGTGGACTCTATCCTTAGCCTTACATGGGAAATAAAATTATAGCTCAAAGGGAAACCTGATCGCATATTTTCCTTCTTTAAAAAAATTCCCATTTCTCTTCTTTCCTCCTTTGTTTTCACGTGCTCCATGACAAGCGCACGACTGCAATAACACTGCTCGCTGGAATAGGTCACTGGTATCACGGAACAGAGAGCGGTCTCGCATGACATCAGCGCTCTCCAGCCTCCTGCTCATCTGTCTCATAACAGGATGTCCCACAGGTAAGCCACAGGAACAGCGTCCTGAATGGGACTTTTAGGAAATATCTGTTTGCCCCGGCCCCCGTTGTAATAAAACTTCCTTCCACCTTTTCTCCTACTGTCACTCTTAAGTCAATGCTTATCAGGTGGGGTCCTCTGTTCCCACATCTCCAGAGGAGACAAAAGAACCTGTGAGAGCTTCAAAGTCAACCTTTTGGTGGAGGAAGGGGGAGGGAGGTGTCATCATGTTGATTTGGAAATTCCAGTATGGACTTCTTCTTTTCTATTGTTCTTCAAAGATTTATCGGAATAGCGCTTTATATCTGGTTCATAGTCATGTTCAGGGGTTTGCTTTTTGCAGGTCAGGTTGAGGATTTTTTTTCTCCAAAAATTATATTATATGGGGATACATGCAAGTTAAAGAGGTTTTACCACACAGTATAATTGACATGGGAAGCGTTCAAATTAAATAGTAAATATTTTCCCCATTCATCATCATTAAAAATTCTGTACCATTTTTGTTTAAGCTGCCCCCTTAGTGATCCATAGTGTACAGCTGGTCTCCAGGGGATATGACTAGAGACGAGAGGTCCTCAGTCCTGGCTGAACATGCTCAGACATCACCTCTCCTCTCAGGCAGCTGCTGTCAGTCTATTCCCTGCCTAGTAATCACACACACTCACCGCTGAGCAAGTGTTCAACCCCAGAAAGGGGAATATCTCTCCTCTGGGAGAGCACCATACACATGTGTGGAGATTTGAAATTGCCTTTTGCACACCTTTCTGAGCCACTCATTGCCTCCCACCTAGCCAGCCAGTAACGCTCTGCTCTGCACTGATGAGGAGCAAAACCCCGAAACAGCTGTATGCAGATGGGTGATGCTGGCTTGGCTAATATCCTCAAAAGCAAATTGAGGATTTGTAACATCAAATAGAGGGCGCCTGAGCTCAGCTCCTTTACCTTAATGCCTTGTGATACGCAGATGCTTTGTGGAGTGCTAAAGGCAATTTCAAATCTCCACTCACCTACATGGTGCTCTCCCTAAGGAGAGATATTCCCCTTTCTGAGCCACACATAGCCTCCCAGCCAGCCAATATTGCTCTGCTCTGCAATGATGACGGGAAAAACCCCGAACCAGCTGTATGCAGATGAGTGATGCTGGCTAGGCTAATATCCCTTTTGCTTTCTAAAGACTCAGTGGGACAAAAGCAAATTGAGGATTTGTTACATCCAATAGAGGGTGCTTGAGCTTCTCAGCTCATTTCCCATAATGCCTTGTGATACAACGATTGATATAGAAGAAGGAAGCAATTCAAAAGGGAGGAGGAGGCATAGCTACAACGCTCCAACAAAAATTATGGATTCCACTCCCTTAGGGTATGTCCACATGGCATATGTAAAATGCCGGTTGGATTCTGTTTAAGAATCCGGACGAGATTTTATTGTATTTTGGATGGTTTTGGGGGACGGTTCTGTCCACGTTTGCCCATTTTCCTTAAATATTGAATAGCACAGCTTATGTCCAAAAACCAGGCGGAAGATTGTGCATGTTTTAAGTGTTTCTGAACGCCAGCGGCTGAAAATCCGACCAATAAACTACCGTGTGAACGGACCCTTAAAGGATGATCATGCTCATATTTAACTGCATAGCAAATACACAAATCACAGCTATGATACAAAATCATTTTAATAGCTGAACATTCTGTTTAATGATCTGATCTCTCTTACACATCAAAGAAAATAATTTTGATTAGTGGCATATGTTTTTGCAAATTACACGGAGGAAAACGTTATGGAATCACTTTCTAATTTGCATGTCCTGGCATAAATCTAAAAATGTGACCTTAAATAGCTGTGGACTTTTCTCATTGTAAGAGACCAGGGCCCCCACCAGAGAGATGTCAATTGTATCCAGTTGTAATTGGAAAGGATTATGGAACGCCCTCAAAATGAAGATACAACACATTGTGGCAGAAGATGTTGGTTGTTCCCAGTCAGATGTATGTAAATTTGGTGAGAGCATGGCAGAAGATGTTGGTTTTTCCCAGTCAGATGTATGTATATTTGGTGAGAGCGTGGCAGAAGATGTTGGATGTTCCCAGTCAGATGTATGTAAATGTGGTGAGAGTGTGGCAGAAGATGTTGGTTGTTCCCAGTCAGATGTATGTAAATTTGGTGAGAGTGTGGCAGAAGATGTTGGCTGTTTCCAGTCAGATGTATGTAAATGTGGTGAGAGTGTGACAGAAGATGTTGGTTGTTCCCAGTCAGATGTATGTAAATGTGGTGAGAGTGTGGCAGAAGATGTTGGTTGTTCCCAGTCAGATGTATGTAAATGTGGTGAGAGTGTGGCAGAAGATGTTGGTTGTAACCAGTCAGATGTATGTATATTTGGTGAGAGTGTGGCAGAAGATGTTGGTTGTTCCCAGTCAGATGTATGTAAATGTGGTAAGAATGTGGCAGAAGATGTTGGTTGTTCCCAGTCAGATGTATGTAAATTTGGTGAGAGTGTGGCAGAAGATGTTGGCTGTTTCCAGTCAGATGTATGTAAATGTGGTGAGAGTGTGACAGAAGATGTTGGTTGTTCCCAGTCGATGTATGTAATGGGGTGGGTGTGGCAGAAGTGGTTTTTTCCCAGTCGATGTATGTAATGTGGTGAGGATGGAGGATGTGGTTGTAAACCAGTCAGATGTATGTAATGTGGGTGAGGTGGGGCAGAAGTTTTGGTTTTTCCCCGTCAGATGTATGTAAATTGGTGGAGTAGGCAAAAGATGTTGGTTGAAACCGTCAGTGTTGAAAATGTGGTGAGAGTGTTGCAGAAGATGTTGGTTGATCTCATTCAGATGAAGAGAGAAGAGAATGTGGCTGTTCCCAGTCAAATGTGTATAAAATTTGGTGAGGGGGGGGGCAAAAGATGTTGGATTCCCCTCTTATTGGGGTTAAAATACAATTCAATTTAAAAAACAAAAGGAATTGTTTTAACAAAACATTTTAAAAGGAAAGGGAAACGTAAAAGGTCAGGTGGAAAACCCCAAAAAGAGCCGGGAAAAATTGAAAATGTCAAAAAAAAAACAAAGGTGGAAGAAAAGTAACCAGTCCTACAGTGAAAACAAGAAAAAAATGATGGATGCCCAGCTGTGACTACGGAAGAGAAGGAGTAGCCTCTCTTGTGCCTATGTAGGAAAGTAAATGTCTTACTAGGATTGCTGGGAGAGGAACTGCAGTGATGGGGAAGGAGAGATGTACTTTGTTTAGGAAAAAAAAGTTGGAAACCCCTGGCGCGGCTACGGGGAAAAAAAGGGGTTTAGTCTCTTCGTGATGTTTAGGAAAGTAAGTTTTAATTCTCTGGGAGTTTGTAATGGAATGGGTTTGTTGTACTGTGACTACAGAAAATAAAAGTTAGAGATGCCCTGCTGTGACTATAGGTGAGAAAAGGGTGGTTTGTACTTTTTACGGCGTGTGGAAAAAGGGGGGAGCTGTACTGTGCCTACAGGAAAAAAAAAGTTAGGGTTGTTCTGCTGTAATTACAGGGTGAAAAGTGGTTTTTCATGACTGTTTAGGAAAAATTTAAACTGCTTCTTTTGACCCCTTTTGTGGGAGGCATGTATGAGGGAAAAGGGGGGAATGTCCCTGTGACTACAGGACAAAAGTAGTACTGTCTCATCTGACTAGGAAAAGTAAAACCCTTACTAGGGGCCTACTGGGGGGAAACCTGTTGTGATGAAAGGGGGGCGTACTGTGACTACGGGAAAAAAAAAGTTGGTGCCCTTTGCTGTGACTACAGGGGGAAGCAGTAGTCTTTCATGTCAGTTTAGTAAAGTAAATGTCTTACTATGGTTTCTGGGGGAGGTACTGCTATGATGGATAGGAGGATCTCTATTGTGACTACAGAACAAAGGTTGGGGAAATCCCTGGCGTGCCCAGGGGAAAAAAGGGAGAAACCGGGTTTTAACCCTGACTAGGAAAGTGAATGTCTTACCGTGACTACTGGGGGGCACTGATGTGATGCAAGGGGCAGGGGGTGAAATGTGACTACAGAAAAAAAAAAAAAGTTAGGAATACCAAACTGTGACTACACAAGAAAATGAATGGCCTCACTTGTGGCCATTTAGGAAAGTGAATGTTTTAGTATGACTGCTGGGGGAGGCACTGGGTGTTTGGAAAAGGGGGGAACTTACTGTGACGCAGAAAAAAAATTTTGGGGACCCAAAGTTGGGGATAAAGCAGAAAAAGGGTTTGGTTCCCCCCTTGCTACTATTTAGGAAAGTCTTGCTATAACTACTGGGGGAGGCACTGCCGTGATGGAAATTGGGAGCTGTACTGTGACTACAGAAAAATTGAATGCCCCTGCTTGGGGGGAAATTTGTAGGGGGTAGGCAATGTGTCAGACCAGCCATGTGCACATAAGTAACTTGTTTGGCCTTTACTTGGTTATTACCCTAGGGAAAGGGATAGGGCTGGGGGCTTCCCAAAGCTGACTGGGTGCTACGAATTGCAGCATGTGCCCTACAGTTCCCCTCAAATTCTCCGCTAATTGCTCTTGTCAGCTATTTACTTCCCTTTGTTCCTAAAACCCATTGTTATTTCCTGTATTTACGGCATCTGAATCAAGCCTTTGTATCTTGGAAAACATCACTGTGTTTATTCCGCTGGAAGAAAAAAAAGAACATTTTGAAGAAAATTAAACTAGAGTTATACTTATTGGCATCGGGGCATTATTTTCGACAGGCGTTTTAATTATTTCATTTGCATATGTAAATACAGAGAAAATAACAGCTGTGCAAGCAAACCCCCGAGACCCCTACACCCTTGTAGTGCAAAAAATTAAATCCCCGGGACGAATCCCTGGTTTTGGGTTTTGTGATAAATACGTAAAAGGGCCCAAAACCCCGGGCATCTGTCGGGGTTCACTGTGGCTTTGTAAACGCCGTTTTTTTAATTGTGGGAAAAATGCATCATTGGAGGGGGGAAATGTATTTTTGGAGTGAAAATGCTTTTTTATGGAAAACCCTGCTTTAAGTGAAGAATATTTGGGGGGGCCCGGGTTTAAAATTGAAACCCTTGGGGGGAACCCAACCAGGGGTCCCGAATGGGTCCCCTTATGGTTTGCTTTGGGCCAGGGAGAAAAGGGGGCCCAGCTGTGGTTGGATCCATTTCCTTTGCTATTTTGTAGCAAATACCTGTAAAGGGCTCGGGGTTGGGGAAAAAGTGAAAAATGGGGGCACCAATTTGCACAATAAAAAATTTTGTTTTTTGATGTTTAAACCTTTTGTTTTCTGTGTATACCCCAAACCTAGTGGGACAGGAGCCTAAAAATAGGCATTGGGCAGTTCTTTTAATTTTTTGTGCCCCTTTAATTTTCCCTGATAAAGGGTTTTTGGTTTGCAAATTTGGCAGTGACCCAGGGTCTAGCGTTTAGGTTGGTGCACTGTGCATTATCTACTTTTGAGGTCCCCCTTATGTATTATGTATTGTCCATACAATAAATTTCCCCCGGATCCCGGGGGGTTTGTGAGAAAAACCCAACAAAAAAAAACTTTGGGTGTGTTCCTTTCATAATTTCACTTTTAGAAGTGGATGCATTGGCCGCATGCATTGCATTGATCATACTTTTCTGGGAGTCCCTCACTGTAAAACATGTGCGATCACACAGGGCACATCAGTTGTCACTATTGAAGCCACTGATCCCAATGAAACGGATATCTGAAGCATATATCCCAGACCCCCCCCTACTGTGGGCCCTGAACAGAGTAAAAACTACTGTTCCCTATTGTTTGGGAAAATTTTTTTGGGGAAACCAACACCAATGTTATTTGGGCACCATATAGTACACTGTACACAAGGGGGCATCGATTAAAAAAAGTCCTGCACAAGACACCATCTGACCCCAGGCTAAGGGGGTTGCCCCTTTTGTTTGATTTTTTGTTGCATTTTTTGAAAAATCAAAAAAAAAAGGGGAAAAATTAATTTAATCAAAAATGGGCCTTTACTTACAGCTCAATGGTAAATTTAGAAAACTGAACCCCGTAGGAAGAAACAAGGCCCCTTTGGTATTTGGGAAAAGGGATAAAAAAGGTTGGGGGAAAATTGCTGAGCAGTAGTTTCGGGAAAAACCCTAACTGGGGGGGAAATTTTAGATGAAAAAAAAATGCACATTGAATTGGAAACTGTTAACACCAGTATGCAGAAAACCCACGAAATAATACATGGGGATTGCACAAATGCTAAATTTCCGATTTAAAAAAAAACCTCCACAAAAATTTATGCATGAGGGGGGTGGTTTCCCGGGATTTGTATATAGACAAAGGGAAAACAAAAAGGGGTGGGTTTTTAATGCAGATACGTTTTGGGGGTTATGCTTGGGCCCCCCCTCCTTTTTATGTTTATCCATATTTAAATTTTAATAACGCAAACCCCCCCCAAACCCCCTTAAAGCATAGAAGTGTGTTTAGTGGTTGTCTTACGAAATTTTTGGGATTTGTTTCTTCCTGTATTATACGTGGGTTTTTGAAAACTGGTGGGGAACAGGATCAATTCATGGGCAGTTTTTTTATCATCTAATTTTTCCCCCGGGGGATGTGTGTGTGGGGCTATGCTCATTGGTTATTCCCGAACCCGTTATATCTTTTCCAAAAAGCACAGGGGTCTGTGTTGTCTCCTACTCGATTTCGTCTCTAATTTTAGCCATTGGCTGTTTAAATATGGCCCCTTTTTTGTGTTTTTGGAAAATTCTTGAAGCCAAAAACCAAAAGGGGTCTGTCATTCCTTTTTTTTTGGGGTCCTTTAATTTACAATTGGCTTTACAGGGGGCACAAAAAAACCAGAAGGTGAAAAACCCCTTAAAACCCCCAAATGGGAATTTAGTCCTTGTGCTGGGAAACAATGTGGGGGCTCCCCAAATTTTCTACCCTTTCAGGTTGGGATAATTTGTGGAAAATTAAAACCGGTTTAGGGTTTTTAAATTTTTAAGACCATTTTTATAAATTTTTTTTTCGTCAAACAAAGTGTAAACATTATGAAGGGGTGATTTTGCCCTTTAAACCCCAAGGGGGGGCGTTTTCGAAAAGGGGTAGTTTTGGGGAACTGTTTTCCCTGGGCTTTTAGTAAAAGTCGTAAAAGTGAATAAATGGGGCCTTTTTGGATAAAATAAAAATGGAAAATGGGAGAGCATATGTTTCATTTATGGGAGAGGTTTAACAATTTTAAATTTGGGTTTGGTCTGGGCCCAATGTTTTGTTTATGTTCCTTGGGCCCCTTATCCATTTTGGAAAGGGCTTCCCCAAAGTTTTTTCTATAAATTTACCCTTTAGATGACATAGGGCTTATTAATTTCTGGTTTTTTTCCTTGGGACCCGAAGGGACCCTTTCCCCCCCAAAAAAAAAATTTTCTTTGGGCCCAGAAAAAGGTCCCAAAATTGGGTTTGGGAAGGGGCCCTGGAAAAAGATCTTCAAAGCCCTTACAAATTTGGACCTAAATTTATTTTGGCTTCAACACAAATTTAGCTTGTGTGGGGGGGGGCCCCCCGATGGTGGTGTTGGTCTTGGCCCCTGGGAAAAAATGAAAAATAGTTCCCGCAAATTGGAAAAATTTTAATTAAAAACATTTATTTAAAAAATTGATTTAAAAAAATTATCCAAATCGCAGGTATTTCTTTAAAAATGCCCTTTTGAGGGCACAATTTTCTTTGCAAGACATTTCAACATGTTTCACAGCTAGAAAAAAGTCTGACATTTGGGTTTTAAGAGCGGACTAAGGAAATTCCCCCGTACTACTTGGGCCCCCTTTTTCCCTTTTTTTAACCCCTTCTGGGTGGTGGTGTTGGCTCTATGGACCCCCCAGCAGCTGTGGGAGCCCCTGGTGGTGGTGTTGGCTCTATGGACCCTCCAGCAGCTTTTGGGAGCCCCTGGATGGTGGTTTTGGCTTTATGGACCCTCCAGCAGCTGTGGGAGCCCTGGATGGTGTTGTTGGCTCTATGGCCTCCAGCAGCTGTGGGGGCCCCCGGATGGTGGTGTTGGCTCTATGGACCTCCAAACCGCAGTGGGGAGCCCCTTGGATGGTGTTTTTGGTTATATGGCCCCCTCCAGCGTGTGGGAGCCTTGGATGGTGGTGTTGGCTCTATGGACCTCCAGCAGCTGTGGAAGCCCTGGATGATGGTGTTGGCTCTATGTACCTTCAAGCTGCAGTGGGAGCCCTTGGATGGTGGTGTTGGCTCTATGGCCCCTCCAGCAGCTGTGGGAGCCCTTTGGGTGGTGGTGTTGGCCCCTATGAACCCCTCCAGCAGTGTGGGGCCCTGGATGGTGTTGTTGGGGTCTATGGACCCCCCCAGCAGCAGTGGGTACCCCGGTGGTGGTGTTGGCTCTATGGACCTTCCAGCAGCTGTGGGAGCCCCTTTGGGTGGTGGTGTTGGCTCTATGGACCCCAGCAGCTGTGGGAGCCCTGGATGATGGTGTTGGCTTATGGACTTCCAGCAGCAGTGGGAGCCCTTGGATGGTGGGTGTTTTGGTCTATGGCCCCTCCAGCAGCTGTGGGGGGCCCCCGGATGGTGGTTTTTGGCTCTATGGACCTCCAGCAGCTATGGGAGCCCCGGATGGTGGTGTTGGTTATGGCCTCCAGCAGCTGTGGGATTCCCCTGGATTCTGGTGTTGTCTCTATGGACACTCCAGCAGCTGTGGGTGCCCTGGATTGTGGTGTTGGCTTATGGACCCTCCCGCAGCTGTGGGAGCCCTGGATGGTGGTGTTGGCTTATGGACCCTCCAGCAGCTGTGGGAGCCCCTGGATGGTGGTGTTGGCTCTATGGACCCTCCAGTAACTGTGGGAGTCCCTGGATGGTGGTGTTGGCCTTATGGCCCCTCCAACAGCTGTGGGATGCAGTCAGCTCCAGCTACCTGTGATAACCTACGAGAACCTTACTGAGTCACTCCCAGCCCAGCTCTAGCTGCTGTCCATGCTGCACACAGTGGTTATTCAGGATGTTAGCTGCTGGTCATAATAATGTGACTCGACCGTGTATGTTAACCTTTTTATGGCCAGCGCAGTATAGGGGAACTTTAAAATACATGGATGTGCTATATTATGGGGAAGGATTAGATCATTTCATAGCTATAGAACAGATGGTGTTCCTCCTTTGTAGTTTTTTGTTTAGCAAGTACTATCCTAAGATTATCTTTATTCACTATGGAGATCCCCTGATATTCCAGGCATCTGGTTCTGGTGACTTCTCTAAGGTTCCTGTGTGCACCGTACTGTGTATTTACTTACATGACCGTAAAAAGCCTCCGAGAGCCAAGACGTCAGTTATTGGGTAAATACAGCGCACAATGCCATGGTAATAAGGAATTGACAAAACGGGAAGTAGCACTTGGCAGATTGTTTTGAAAGTGATTTCATGTTGTATCCCAAGGACAATATATATAGGAAGTTAAACTAGCAGCGACTTCCTCTTGTACAGGATTTATGAGGTGATAATAATTAAGTTATTAAAACAAAGTGCAGAGGACATTGTCTCCGAGGGTTTATTACAAGTGGCCGCTGCTTCTCGGAGGAGGACGCACTTCATAATGGCTCGAATGGATTGTTTTATGGAGGTGCAGTTTGGATTTACCTGAAAGTCTATAAAGCAACAATTCACACAAAGGCGTAAAAGGTTTGGATGGGGTTAGAAAAAAAAAAAAAGAAATGGCCCCACCCTTGTCCATCCACTCTGCCTGGTGTTAGTTTAGCTCCATTTATATGAGTGCAGTACCAGACACAGCCCATGGAAATAAATCAGGCAAGGGGGCTTTGGACCCCCTGAGGTACAAGTGCTAGCCCTGTGTATTATTAGGCCGTGTTCACACGGCTTATTTACGGCGGATTTGTGAGCCGGATTGCGCTCGCAAATCCGGCGTGAATAGGGGCGGGGCCGGAGCGCGGCGGGGGCGCCGCTCCCCGGCCCCATAGACTGTCATTATCTATGGTGCGTACGCGCCGTAAATAATGTGCATGTCACTTTCTCCCCCCGCGGCGGATTCGCCGAGCGGGGAGGAGCGACGGAATCCACTGTTCTCTATGAGAGCAGTGGATTACCGTAATTACTCCGACGGATTGGCGCCGTACTGCAGCGCAAATCCGGCGCGGAGTACGGCGCCAATCCGCGGCAAAATAAGCCGTGTGAACGGGGCCTTAGGCTCCATTTCCCCTCTGTGATTCCATGGTTCAAGCCCCTTCAGCTGCAGATCACCCTGGACACTCCCTGCAACTTCACTAATCCCTCTGAGGGGCAACTTATAATGGTGAAATGCCAACAGTACAGAGATAGATCAGGTGCCGGCAGTTTGATCTAGACTCCTAGCGACTCTGTGGATAGTTGTTCTGAGTGATGAGTTTTCAGTTAGTCGGTAACTACAGAGAGTTTGGCCTCCATATTGTTTTCTATTGTGATGATCCAACTCCTCGCCATTCGTCCTCTTGTTCACTGACCTTCTACCTTGATGAACAGAATGACTTTTCCTAACGACCTCTCCCTAACGACCTTGTCCAAAGTATGAGAGTCATAGTCTTGTCAGCTCCGCCTGCAAAGAAGTTTTCACTTTAGCCCCTTACCGACATTGGAATACTAGTACATCCTAGTGTCAGTAAAAGGCTATGTTATGAGAGTCATAGTCTTATCAACTCTGTCTGCAAAGAAGTTTCCACTTTAACCCCCTTACTGACATTGGATGTACTAGTACATTGTATTGTCGGTAAGAGGCTATGTAACAGGATCGCGGAGCAATCGTGGCACATAGGCGGCGGGTGCCGGCTGCTAATTGCAGCTGACATCCGCCAATAACAGCACGGAGTGGAGCCAGCTCCATTCCGTGCTGTTTAAAGGGAACCTGTCGCATAGATTGTGACCCCCTTGCTGAGGGCAGCACAAGTCAGTGTCAGACCTGCTGTTCCCAGCACTTTGCCCCTTATTCTGTAAGATGCAGCAGTTTTAGAGCATTTACCCCTCAAATCTTATTCATGAGCAGGTGTTAGCTCCACCCACCAAAGGCTAGCTCCGCCCACTGACAGTTATTCACATGTTGCTACCTACTCAAAGTAATAGGTTTGTCAGTTGAGGTGGGCGGGGCTAGCCTCAGGTGGGCGGGGTTTGAAAAAAACTGACACTCTGAAGGACTCTTCGAATGACTCTTCTGGCTGAAAACTGCAGATTTGAGCATTAAATACACGAAAACTACAGCATCTTACAGAATAAGGGACACAGCGCTGGAAACAGCAGGTCTGTCACTATCTTGTTCTGTCCTCAGCCAGGGGGGCATAAACTATGTGACAGGTTCTCTTTAAGCGTGATCGCAGCCGTGGCCTCTATATGAATGAGAAACTGCGCCGAGGTCCAATCGAGACCCCCGCGGCGAGATCGTGTGGTCCTGATCGGTTTACATGGCTTGTGAAGGCTTCCATCGCCGCCATGTTTTCTATTTTACTACTTTATTGCATCAGGCAGGTAGAAGGTAGTAATACCACCATCTTTATACACCATATTGTATTGTCTATACAATGCATTAGGCTGTATTAACGATCGCACCCCTAAGTGGTGAAGCACCCACCCTAGGGGGACTCAAAGTAAAAAATAAATTAAATTATGTTTTAAAGTATAAAAAATTTAAATCACCCCCCCTTTGCCATTCTACAAATAAGAAAATAAAATAATAAAAAAGTTACACATATTTGGTATCACTGCGTCCTAAAAAGTCAGATCTATTAAAATATAACATCATTTATCCCATACGCTGAACACTGTAGAAGAAAAAAATTCCAAACGCAAAATTGTGGTTTTTGGTCATTATACATCCCCTAAAAATTGGAATAAAAGTGATGAAAAGGTTGCATGTATTTCAAACTGGTACCAATAACGAGTACACTTCAGCCCACAAAAAAATTCATCCTCACTCAAGTCGGTAGGTAGAAGTACAAAAAAGTTATTGGTTGTAGAAAAAATTTGAAAAATAGAAAATGTTCAGATTTTTTATAGTACCAAAAAATAACACAGACCCTACATACTTAGTATTGCCGGATTCGTATCATTCGTATCAATCCGGACGGTAAAACAATGTGCATGTCAATTATTTACGGACGGATTCACCACCTACAATGATTGGAGATGGTGAATCCGTCGGGAAATCAGTTACAAATACTTCCCACACTTAATGGCACTTATTTGCAACTGATTTTCAACTGATTTCAGAACGTATTTACATCGGATTGCCGATGTAAATACGTTCTGAAATAAGCCGTGTGAACATAGCCTAAAAGCAAAACCCCTGCAAACATGGAACACAGTACAGTACGTTTTTTTCACATTTTGCCCCACTTAGTATTTGCGGTTTCCCAGTATATTCTATAGTGCGGTGAATGACACCATTAGCAATTACATACCATATATACTCGAGTATAAGCCGACCCGAGTATAAGCCGAGGCACCTCCTTTTGCCACAAAAAACGGGAAAGCTTATTGACTCGAGTATAAGCCTAGGGTGAAAAAATGCAGCGGCTACTGCTGAATTTTAAAAATAAAAATAGATACCAATAAAATTACATAGGCATTTTAATGTCCCCCATAGGCAGATATAGGCAGGTATAGGCAGTTAAATGTCCCCCATAGGCAGATATAGGCATGTATAGGCAGTTTAATGTCCTCCATAGGCAGGTTATAGGCATGTATAGGCAGTTTAATGTCCCCCATAGGCAGGTTATAGGCAGTTTAATGTCCCCCATAGGCAGGTTATAGGCTGGTATAGGCAGCTATATATCCCCAAAGGCAGGTTATAGACAGGTATAGGTCGTTATAGGCGGGTAATTGCCCCCATAGGCAGGTATAGGTCGGTATAGGCAGGTATAGGTCCCCATAGGCGGGGTATAGGCAGGTATAGGTCCCCCTAGGCAGGGTATAGACAGGTATAGGTCCCCCTAGGCAGGCTATAGGCTGGTATAGGTCCCCCTAGGCAGGTTATAGGCAGGGAATAGGACCCCCGGGGCAGGCTATAGGCAGGGTATAGATCCCCCTAGGCAGGCTATAGGCAGGTATAGGTCCCCCTAGCCAGGCTATAGGCAAGCTATAGGCAGGTATAGGTCCCCTAGGCAGGGTATAGACAGGTATAGGTCCCCCTAGGCAGGTATAGGTCCCCCTAGCAGGCTATAGGCAGGGTATAGGCAGGTATAGGTCCTCTAGGAAGGCTATAGGCAGGGTATAGGCAGGTATAGAACCACTAGGTAGGCTATAGGCAGGGTATAGGCAGGTATAGGTCCCCCTAGGCAGGCTATAGACAGGTATAGGTCCCCTAGGCAGGCTATAGGCAAGTATAGGCAGGGCCTTCAGTTATATGCGCTCTGGAGGAGTCGCATACAGGGGAAGAGATCGCTGACCGCGCCTGGGCCACGGCAGTGCCCGGACGCTGTCGGCTGTACTCGGCCTTCAGTTCTATGCGCTCCGGAGGAGTCGCATATAGGTGAAGGGATCGCGGACAGTGCCCGGGCCAGCGCAGCGCCCGGACACTGTGCGCTCACTCGGCCTTCAGTTATATGCGCTCCCTGAGGAGTCGCGTATAACTGAAGTGTCCCTGCCGACGCCTGGGCCATCGCAGCGCCCGAGTGCCGACAGTGACTTGAGTATAAGCCGAGGGGGGATTTTTCAGCACATTTTTTGTGCTGAAAAACTCTGCTTATACTCGAGTATATACGGTATGTCTATGTAAGTGGAATAATAAAAAAGTTATGGCTTTTGTAAGGCGAGGAGGGAAAAATGAATGTGACAAAGAAATAGGCTTCGGTGGGAAAGTGTTAATCTCTTCCTGTACAGACTGGTTTGTTCTTCTCACCGTCCATGGTGCTCGTAGGCCTCTTCTCCAGCTCCGTAATCTCAAGGAACAAATTTTTTCCCTTCTTGTTTCCCAAACTGCCCAAAACCTTCACAACCATATGGGTTACGAAAATACCCTTTTTTTCCCTAAAAGGTTTGGTTTTAAAGGCAGTTCCCCAAAATATCTTGAACGTATTGAAGTGGTTTAAATTTTTCTATTAAAAAGAAAAAAACACTCCTTTCCCTTTTTTCCTTCCCATGGGAAACCCCTGGGTTCACACGGGGAAAATTTCCCTTGAATAGTTTTTTAAATAGTGATTCCAAATAAAACACATTTTTTTTAATTCCATTTGATGGTTTTGTTGGGAAGGGTCTAATAATGTTCATCACTTGGGTTGATTTCTCCTCCCCGAAAAATAACGGGAATATTTAAGAAGGGTAACCAGGAAGAAAAACCCCTTTTAAAAGACTGTCGGGAAATTTACTTTCATTTTTGACCGAGACGTTTTACTAAAAATAAAAATAGGTAAGGGTTCGGGACCCAAAACCCCAAATTCCTTTTCTGTTACAGGCAAAGTCATAATGTACATTATTGTCAACTAAACCCATTTATTTTTTTTTATTCTATCCCCTTTACTTATGGGGACCATCTCCCTTTGGGGGAAATTTGTGAAAAAAAATTTTAATATTCCCACACCCATTGAAATAATAGAGAACTTTTGGGGGACAGACTGGAAAAATGTTTTACAAGTTACAAGTCAGAACATAAAGACCTTAGTATTTACTCCAGAAAGATTTGTGTTGACTTTTCCATATGGTCCTATGAAGTTCTTTAAAAAAGTTGTTTTGTTTTTTTCCCCCCCCGTTCCAAATTTTTATTTTAAAATTAGGGAACCTTAAGGCTCGGTAAAAATTTGATCAAAAGCATTGGGGGGGCAGTAAAATGCAAATCAAAACCCACCCTAGGCTTTCGGAAGGGAAGTGTGGCCCAAAAACCGACCGTAGGCTGCGGAGGCAGTAGTGTGGCCCAAGACCGACCGTAGGCTGCGGGGGGGCAGTTTGGTGGGCCCCGGGCAGGCTGTAGGTGAGGAGGCCCTAGTGTGGCCCCCCAAAACAGGCTGTGAGGCAAAAAGGGGGCCCAAGACAGGCTGAGGAGGGGAGTTTGTGTGGCCCCAAAACAGGGGCAGGAGGGAAATAAATAGGGGGACCCAAAAACAGGCTGAGGAGGGAGTAAAAGGGGATCCAAAGGGGGAGACTGAGGAGGCAGGGGGAGTTTGACCCCAACAGGGTAGTAGGCAGTAGCGGGCCCAAACGGGTGAGGATGGGAGAAAGGGGAGCCCCAAACAGACTGAGGAGGGAGAACTTTGGGCCAAGGGCAGGCTTAGGGGGGGGAGTAGTGTGGCCCAAACAGGTGAGGAGGCGGTTTGTGGCCCAAACAGGGGGGAAAAACCAGGAGGGAGGGGGTTTGTTTGGCCCCCAAAACGGCCCGAGGGGGCAGTAGTGGTTTGGGCCCCAAAAACAGGCTGAGGAGGGGAGTATTTTGGGCCCCAAAAGGGCGGGTGAGGGGGCATAAAAGGGGGCCCAAGACAAAGGTTTAGGAAGGGCCCAAGTTTTGGGGCCCCAAGACAGGCCTGAGGAGGGAGTAGCGGGCCCCCGGCAGGGTTTAGTAGGCAAGGGGAGAGCGTTCCCCAGACAGGCTGAAGGCAGTTAAACGTTCAACCCCCAAAGGGCAGGCGAAAAAAGCCAGGTGGCCACGACAGGCTGAGGAAAAGGGAGTAGTATTCCCACGACAGACGGGGGGAGGCCCGCCCGCGGGGTCCCAAAACAACTCAGGAGGGGGGGGTTTTGTGGGCCCCCGACAGGGGTCAGGAGGCGGGAGGTGGCCCCCAAAGGGCAGGCTGTGGAAAGGCCCGAGTGGACCCAAGACAGGTTTAGGAGGGAGTATGTGGCCCCCAAAACAGGCTGAGGGGGCATTTGGCAGTCAAAGAAACCCACCGTTGGCTGCGGAGGCATGGTGTAGCCCAAGGGCAGGCTGGGAGGGGAAATACGTTTGGCCCCAAGGGCAGGCTGAGGAGGCAGTAGTGGGGCCCAAGACAGGCTGAGGAAAGGGGGGTAGTTGTGGCCCAAAAAAAGGCTGGGGGAGGCATTTTTCCCGTCCCAAAAACCGACCGAAAGGGTGCCCGGGGGCAGTGGTTTCCCCCGACAGGTTTGAGAGGGAAAAAGCGTTCCCCAAAACGGCTGAGGGGGGCAGTAGTGTGGGCCCCAAAACAGGCTGAGGGGGCCGGGAGTTTTGGCCCAAAAAAGGTGAGGAGGCAAATATGCAGTCAAAGAAACCGACCGTATTCTGCGGGGGGCAGTGGTGTGCCCCCAAAACCCCGGTGGGAAGGGGAGTAGTGTGGCCCAAGACAGAGTAGGGTGCGGAAGGGGAATAGTGTGGCCCAAGACAGGGTGAGGGGGGCGGTAGTGTGACCCAAGCCCCCGGTTGAGGAGGAGGTGCAGTCAAAGACCGACCGTAGGCGCGGAAAGGGAGTGATGTTGGGCCCCAAAGAAAAGACGAGGGGGAAACAAAGGGGTGGCCCCAAAACAGACTGAGGAAAGCAAAAATTTTACCCCAAAACAGACTGAAGGGAAACAATTGGGGTGACCCAAGCAGATGAGGAAGCAATAGTGTGACCCAAGGCAGACTGAAAAAGGCAAGGGCGGGTAGCCCAAACAGGGGGGAGGGGCCGGTTTTAAAAAAGCCCCAAAACAGATGAGGGGGCCGGTTTTGTATTGGGCCCCCGAAAAAGCTGAAAGGAAACAGGAAATTGGAAACCCCAAAGGGGGACTTAGAAACAGCAATTTTTGGGCCCAAAAACAGGCGAGGGGCAGTAGTTTTTGACCCAAGGGCAGGCTGAGGAGGCAGCAATGTGGCCCAAGACAAGGCTGAGGAGGGATTTTTGTTAAACCCCAAAGGGGATTTAGCAGGCGTAAGGACCCAAGGCAGACTTTAGGGAAGGCAGCAATGTGGCCCAAACAGGTGAGGAGGCAGAAGGGGGGCCCAAGACAGGCTGAGGAGGCAGAAAGGGGCCCAAAACGGGTGAGGGGCAGTAGTGTGACCCAAAAACAGGTGAGGAGGGCAGTAAATGTGTTCCAAAGGGGACTTAGGGGGGCAGTAAAATGGTGACCCCAAGGGAGGCTGGTAGGGAGAAACGTGGGCCCAAAACCGGGAGGGGGCAGAAGGGTAGCCCAATCAGACTGAGGGGGCAGCAGCGTGGTTTTTAAAACAAAGGGTGAGGAAAGGGAGTAGTTTGGCCCAAAACGGTGAGGGGGGCGGTTTGGGTGCCCAAAGGGGGCAGTGAGGAGGCAGTAGTGTGGCCCAAGCCAGGCTGAGGAGGCAGTAGTGTGACCCAAGACAGGCTGAGGAGGCAGTAGTGTGATCCAAGGCAGACTGAGGAGGCAGTAGTGTGACCCAAGGCAGGCTGAGTAGGCAGTAGCGTGGCCCAAGACAGGTGAGAGGCAAACATGTAGCGGGCCCAAGACAGGCTGAGAAGGCAACAGTGTGGCCCACGACAGGCTGAGGAGGCAGTAGTATGGCCCACGACAGACTGAGGAGGCAGCAGCGTGGTCCAAGACAGGCTCAGGAGCGGGTGGGGGGGTAGGAGGGGGGTTGGGAGTGTGTGGCCCAAGACAGGAAAGGAGGCGGGGAGGGTGTGGCCCCGACAGGTTTGGGAGGCAGTAGTGTGGCCAAGGACAGGCTGAGGAGGCGGTTTGGTAAAGGTTTTGTGGGTAAATGTGACCCAAGACAGGCTGAGGAGGCAGTAGTGTGGCCCAAGACAGGCTGAGGAGGCAGTAGTGCAGTCAAAGACCGACCGTAGGCTGCGGAGGCAGTGGTGTGGCCCAAGACAGGCTGAGGAAGCAATAGTGTGACCCAAGACAGACTGAGGAAGCAATAGTGTGACCAGGCGAGAGGAAGCAAAATTTTGTGACCCCAAAGGGAGAGAGAAGGGGAAGTAGTATGCCCCAAAAAGAATGAGGAGGCAGTAGTAAGCCCACGAAAGGGGAAGCAGTATGTGACCCAAGGAGATGAGGAGGCAGCAAAGTGGCCCAAGACAGGCTGAGGAGGCAGCAGGTGCCCAGACAGGGTGAGGAGGGAGTGTGTACCCCAAAGGCAACGAGGAGGCAGCAATGTGGCCCAAGACAGGTGAGGGGCAGCATTGTGGCCCAAAAAGGTGAGGGGGCGATGTGACCCAAAAGGCTGACTGAGTAGGCAGTAGTGTGTCCCTAGGCAGACTGAGGAGGTAGTAGTATGGCCCACAACGATGAGGAAGGGGTAGTGTGGGCCCACACAGGCTGAGGGGTGTGTGTGGCCCCCGACAGGGAGGGGAAGGGATAAATTGGCCCACGACAGGCTGAGGATGTAGTAGTGTGGCCCAAGACAGGCTGAGGAGGCAGTAGTGTGACCCAAGGCAGACTGAGGAGGGAGTAGAGTGACCCAAGGCAGACTGAGGAGGCAGTAGCGTGGCCCAAGACAGGCTGAGGAGGCAACAGTGTGGCCCACGACAGCCTGAGGAGGCAGCAGCGTGGCCCAAGACAGTCTGAGGAGGCTGTAGTGTGGCCCAAGACAGGCTGAGGAGGCAGCAGGGTGGGCCAAGACAGGCTGCGGAGGCAGTAGTATGGCCCAAGACTGGCTGAGGAGGCAGTAGTGTGGCCCAAGACAGACTGTAGGCTGAGGAGGCGGTAGTGTGGCCCAAGACAGGCTGAGGAGGCAGAAGGGTGGCCCAAGACAGGCTGAGGAGGCAGTAGCGTGACCCAAGACAGGCTGAGGAGGCAGTAGCGTGACCCAAGACAGGCTGAGGAGGCAGTAGTGTGGCCCAAGGCAGACTGAGGAGGCAGTAGTATGGCCCGAGACAGAATGAGGAGGCAGTAGTATGGCCCACGACAAGCTGAGGAAGCAGTAGTGTGACCCAAGGCAGACTGAGGAGGCAGCAATGTGGCCCAAGACAGGCTGAGGAGGCAGAAGGGTAGCCCAGGAGAGACTGAGGAGGCACCAGCGTGGGCCAAGACAGGCTGAGGAGGCAGTAGGATGGCCCAAGACAGGCTGAGGAGGCAGAAGGGTGGCCCAAGACAGGCTGTAGGCTGAGGAGGCAGTAATGTGGCCCAAGACAGGCCCAAAGTGTGCCGTAGTGCATTAGGTAACAGAGGACATGAGAAATGTCCCTCCGGAACTTGCTGACCAGTGATTGGTAGGACAGGTTAGGGAAGCAGCAGAGATGGTTTATCCATCCTTATCAGGTGTTGGTGCCCTCATGCTTTGTACAGTGCTTTCTTTATCCAAAAAACGTGGAAGTTAAATAATTTTTTAAATGTTTGTAAATATTTTAGTTTTTGTGCCTTTCAGTCTATAGTGCGAAAAGTATGGGCGGCAGGAGAGAGAAGGGTACTGTGAGCAAGGGGATGTGGATTGGATTTATTCTGTGTTGTTGAATTTTATATCTTTGTAGACACTTCTTTACTGATATGATTACATTTTGTTCTGCCTGTAACCACCACTAGGGGGAACTGACTGCAGATAGATTTGTACAACTACTTTTAACATTCAATGGCAGCTGTATAAATCTGTGTGCAGAGTGCCCCCTTATGGGGCTGCTAAAAGATGCTAAAACAGTGTCATAGCAAGGAGGGGAAAAACTTCAAACCCTTTTTGCAAATATGGAAGAAAGAGCCTATTCTCACCCGGTGTCCCATACAGAAGTTGTTCATATTTAAAGGTGGGGTTTGCTTTTGCAATGTATCCCTTCTTTGCTCCACCAGGCAATCATCCAATAATTTTTCCTATTATTTTTTAAGTAATTGGGTTACAATGAATAAAAAATAAAATACCTCCCCAAGCGGGCCCCTTGGCACAATGCAGAGAGTGCTGGGGGAAAGTTGGCATAAAAAAGAAAAAATGGGTGTTAAAGAAAAAATAAAACTTTTTCATGAGGTTCATTAATGAGGAAACCCTTTGTGTGTAATCTCTCCCACCATTACTGTTTCCCGATATATATGGGGCCTAAATTTTTGAATGAAAAGTGTCCCGGAAAAAAACTCCAAATCCAATTATGAATCTGGGCCTATGTATCCTGACAAATACCCCCAAATTTCCCCTTTCCCTTGTCTAGTCCCCCTGACAATTGGGGGGAGCTCTCTTTGGGACACAAATAGGGGTTTCAGAATGTTTACCATCCCTGGGGCCCCCAAAGTCAGCCGCATGATGGCTATTGGTGAAAAAACCCAAAAAAAAATTTCCCCAAAGTTTCCCTCCTTTTTCCCTCCAAAATTTTTAGTCTCTTATTTTTATTAATACACCCTTTTCTTCATCCAATCCCCCCCATATTGTGTATGTTTAAGTTTTCCATGTCTGGTGGGCCACCTTACCCCTTGTTAATAGGGTCCAGTTATAGTTCCCTTTTTCCGTCCCCTTATATCTCTTTTTTTCTTCCATTCGAAAAGTTAGGACTTATGTGCCACAAAGTGGACATTTCTGGACGGTTTTGTAAGGAATCCTGGAGATCAGGGCCAGGGCTTCCAATGTCCTTCGAATTGGGATTTAATGTTGGAAGGAATGCCATCATTATGAAAACCTTGGATACGGTTTGCTGGCAGAGTAAAAATTTAACCCCGTTTGGCTCATGGCCCCCTACCCCACATTTTTGTTTCATTTGTTTGGGCCAAATTCCCCAGCTTGACCCCTCTTTTCCTGTGAATATTTTGGGTCATTTGAAACACATGTAACAGGGGATATGGAAGATGCCCAACTCTAAAGACGATGAATACAGATCAGAAAAGTGAGGAAGACTCCTTGAAATAAAGACAAGTACAGGGGAATGTAGGATGTATTATATCGGCATATGGATTGGAGAAGATAGTGAAAGGCTCCACATCCAAATACCAAGGCCCCACTAAATATATGGACTACATGATACAATGTCAAATTTACATATAAATTAATTTTAGTCATGTAAGTGTGTAATGCGTCCCCATATATTATCAGGATCACAAAAACGTGCAAGCAACATGGTTCTCGGTGGCATTCACTCTTTATTTAAAGCGTTAGCTGCTATATGCTGGTCAAGTATAACTTGAAGGTCTTGGAACCCAATGCAAAATCTGTTAGAAGTCTCCAACCAACCTAGTAACATTTATAATATTCATGTTGTTTTCTTGCAGTGGTGGAGTCACCCAGGTGTCTGCAGCCCCTATATCTGCATCATACAGTGGTCCTCAACATACAATATTAATTGGTTCGGTATTGACCATTGTATATTGAGACCATAACTCTCTAGAAAACTGGTACCAAATCCCCAACATGTCACCAATGTAATACAAACTGAAGATTAAAGAAAGTGAAGCAGATACTAATTCACATATAGCGCGTCCTTCCATATAACATCAGAAAGAGCTGCTGTAAGCTGGAAATCATGGACATTTACACAATGTACCAGAAAAAAGAAAATGGGGCCTTCATCCTGGCACATGTAAGAGCAGTATAGGGCATGTAGTATTGTACTGTAGAGAGGCGCTAATAGACCACCAATCACTGCATGCACCTCACTAATACATATATGAACAGTACAGGACATGTAGTACCGCAGTGAACGGTAGAGAGGCGCTATAGACTGCCAATCACTGCATGCACTTCACTAATACATGTAAGAGCAGTACAGGACATGTAGTACCAAATTGTACTGTAGGGAAGCGCTATAGATCACCATTCACTGCATACACCACACTAATATATGTAAGAGCAGTACAGGACATGTAGTATCACACTGTACTGTAGGGAGGCACAACTAGACCGCCAATCACTGCATGTACCTTTCTAATACATGTAAGAGCACTACAGGACATGTAGTACTGCACTGTACAGTAGAGAGGAGCTATAGACCACCAATCACTGCATGCACCTCACTAATACATGTAAGAGCAGTACAGGACATGCAGTGCCGCACTTTACTGTAGAGAGGCGCTATAGACCGCCAATCACTGCATGTAACTCACTAATACATGTAAGAGTAGTACAGGTCATGTAGTACTGCACTGTACTGCAGAGAGGCGCCTTAGACCGCCAATCACTGCATGCACCTCACTAATACATGTAAGAGCCGTACAGGACATGTAGTACCACACTGTACTGTAGAGAGGTGCTATAGACCACCAATCACTGCATACACCTCGCTAATACATGTAAGAGCAGTACAGGACATGTAGTATCACACTGTACTGTAGAGAGGAGCTATAGACCGCCAATCACTGCATACACCTCGCTAATACATGTAAGAGCAGTACAGGATAAGTCAAAAGTTCCTGATAATTGGTTGCATCTTCCATCAATCACATGAGCCGCAGATCAGCAGTGTCTGGGATATTGTATCCTGAGGCCAGTTTAACTTGAGGGGTCGCTGTATTTGGCAACTCTCCTGATGCGATTAGAAGGCTCCTGGAAAAAAAAGGAAACCTCCTGGATAATTCATACAAGAGTTATCAAATCCTGTAAAAGAAAACTGCTCCCTGCCCTGGTGCTGCATCATCAAAACCAACATCCGGGTGCCTGTACTGCAGGTAGCATCACTTTACCCTGTATATTTTTGCCATGGGGGATCATGCCCTGCAGCCAGGGTGGTGTAACAGTCATGCACAGGTATCTGTCTGAACTCAAGTCTGATTGATGCTGCAGCAGGGTGACAATACCCCACCACCCATATGTTTCCCTGAGCAAAAGAAGCAGAGGGGGGCATTTTTTTACCTAAGGTAAAAACTAATATTTACTACCTTTTCCCTACTGCCGCTTCAGACCTCCGGTGATCCGCTTCTCTGAACTTCCTGGTTTCCCTCCAGACACAGAGGAGAGGCTCTTGCTCCATTCACTTACATTGGACAACCACCCTCTCCAGTGTGTCAAGGCAAGAACGCGGAAGTAAAGGGAAGCGGATCACCGGTAGCTACGAAGTGGCAGCGGAAAGGGACAGGTTAGAAAGTATCAGGTTTTTTTTGCCTACCTTGACCCGATTTCAAGTCATTTTTTATAGTGGACAACCCCTTTACTCCTTTTTTATGTGTTCATGTCTTTTGGTGCCCCCACCCTTTGGCATAATTCTTCTCTATGTAGACAGGACAAGAGTGGACCCTCAGGACTCCGTAATGAAGACCAGTGATGACATCTTCTTGTAGGACATCACAGGGGGCAAAGATATGTCCTAAATGGTGGCATGTCTTGTACTGTACCGTCACATCAACTGGGTATAATATGGAAGATAAATGGATGGATTCATAAAAAAAAAAAAAAAATAGTCTAGAACTGGCGAGATAATACAAGACTTGCCTAGTAAATGGGTATGGCCTATAGAGAGGGGGTGCGGTCTATGCCCAAAAACTTTAATTTCTCCCTGAAGACCATTTCCAAATTTTGACAAATGTGAGCTGCACCTGGGCCACATTCATGAAAACTAGCGCAGACATAAAATTACCATAGCAACCAACCAGGTTCCAAATGGAATTGTAAAGTTACCACCTTACTGGTTACTATGACAACGCATTGTTTGGCTTACAATAAAATTCTTAACTGATCCCCAGCAGCGATTGTTTTGGTCATTTTTGGCTCTGGGATTGATGCGTGTCATAAGTAGTAATCAGTCCACAAGCCATAGAAAAACCTAAGAAAAATGTTATGAATTCAGTCCCTTGGCCTCCATAACGTCATATAGGATCCTTTAAGACTCCAGTATGATGTCATCAGAGCTTGGTGATGTCATAATAGTTCAAATGTGGCAATGGTACGCGGATTAGGTGTGAGCTGGGGGGTGGATATAGGTTATTTTACAGGTTATTTTCAGCTGTGGTATTATGTTTTCGCTGGGTTTCCTGCTCAATTAGTCCCTTACTTTTTATAGACTGTCTTTCACTTTGTTACTTCTCTCGGAGCCTATATCAGCCGTATCACCAGTCCTATATATACATTATTCTTTACTACTGATAGCATTTGTTTGTACTCACTGATAATCCCACCAACTCTTTCTTTGTCTGTCATACATGTTTTTTTTGTCTTTGTCTCGGGTTCTTTGTCGTTTTTATCCTGTCTGTTACTTATATTGTTTATATTTGTATTGTTACCTGTATTTCTTTTATTTATCCGTGTATGCTTCCCTTTTGCACTAGGCCATTTTTTAATTTTTGGGTTTGTAAAACATCGGGCCGATATTCTTTGTTTTAATCTTTTCGTCTTCATCAGTTTTCAGGTTTACAATCATGTTCCAAATTTACGTGCATACATATACAAACTACATACATACACATTGTATAATACTTTCACACATAACATACATATACTTAACACTGCTTACATACCTACATACTGTACATTCATATACATATTACATACAAGCAAACATACACTAAATACATACACACTACATGCATAAAAACACATACTGCATAAACACATACACTAAATACACACTACATGCATGCACATGCTACATACATATATACATATACACACTAAAAACATACATACAACATACATTGATATATAGACAATGGTCAACATGTATGAACAAGCAAAAAATGTTGTTGCCCTATTCTATAGATGTGTAGTCGTACGGCCAAACTTGCCGCAGTCTGCACCAGACACGACACTTTTGAATGTGCCAAGAATGCGCCAAAGTTTGGTGCGAAACTGCCCATACAAAGTTTGGCGCATAACACTTTCATTCATGCAGTCATATTATACACTACTCTACATCTATTTAGAACTGGTGTGTCAGCGTCAAGTTACATACATGTCACCCTAAATGCATACACACTATATATTTATATACTTACACACATTACATACATATACTACATACATACTCACTACTTACATACTACTACATGCATACACACATATATGCACTGAATACACATGATACATGCATACACACACTGCATACATACATAAACATACTACATACATAGATGCACATACTTCATAAATACACATATTACAAGCATACATACACACACTAACTGCAGACACTACTACATACATACACATATGATATGCATATATACACATCATACATTCATAAATTAAATACACATTACATACATACACACTACTTGCATACACTACATACAATAAATACATACAACAGTACATTCGTACATACACATACTGCACAAATTCAAAAATACATACACATACTCCATACATATACTACATACACACGTATTGCATACATACACACACTACATATATGCACATATTACATTACATACAATACATATACATACAGAACTCCCATAGAAGAGAACTGTTCGCTGCAGCCAGCAAGGAGCCAGCCATCATGCAGCAAATAGGAGAAGGGAATACTCCTTTAAATGTAATTTTAGAAATGGGTTGTCAAAATCAGGCAAACACAGAGATGTTTGTGTTGCCCCATAATTCAGTGGCCTTCGGCGTTTAACTTGTGCTGTTAGCAGAGGCTGCATGCTCTCCAGGGCTCTAGGGTTTCCAGCATCCTTGCCTAATCCTATAAAGGCACATGATAGAAATGTAGCACGTAGCTCCTGAGCCTTAATGCAAAATTTGTAACAGAGCCATATGCCACTTACCCTGTTTCCCCGAAAATAAGACAGTGTCTTATATCAATTTTTGCTCCTAAAGACGAGCTAAGACTTATTTTTAGGGGATTTCTTATTTTTCCATGAACAAGAATTCACATTTATTGTTGAAGAAAAAATCAACCTGTATTAATATACTGTAGTGATTTCATCACAAACATCAGCATAAGCAGCCAAACTCTAAATTACATCAAAAAAATGCACTAGGTCTTATTTTTGGGGGATGTCTTATTTTCAGGGAAACAGGGTATAATACGAGAGTCTCCTTATGTGTAGGTCCCCCTCAGGCACGAGGTCCCCTCTGCAACGTCTACCTGAGCACCCCATATAGCTTAAATATATGTGCGCCATAACTAGCAAGAGGCTGACAGATCTAAGAGACTAAGAGAAATGAATTAGAAGAATACAAGAGCTTTTATCTTAGATGGAAGTCAGTCCTACGAACAGGTGACGGGCCGGTCACAGGGGTCATTGGTTTTATGAACCTAAGGAAGGAAGTGACAGTGACTGTCCAGGAAGAGCACAATAAAGAATGTGCATGACAGGACTCAAGGTTTAATGAATTGTCTTCTAAACAATGAGAGGAACATAATGTGGATGGAGGAAGCTGAAGAGAGAAAGTGCGAGGAACGTAGAGAGGAGGAGGACACTCCATAGGGAGTCAAGTTCAAACGCATTGAGGAAGATCAGCAGTGCCGTGAAATTCATCATTTTATTAAATGTGAAATTGTGCAGATTTTTTCCAAATGGCACAAACAGAGTGAGAAATCGTATCCAATTTACTAGATGTTTCTCTGCCTCATAATAATATAATAATAATAATAATAATCTTTATTTCTATAGCGCCAACATATTCCGCAGCACTTTACAAATTCAAGGGTAAACATACAGTCATTACACATTAAAGTACTTACAAATGAGACACAAGGTGTGAGGGCCCTGCTCGTGAGGAGCTTACACTCTATTAGGGTGTACGGGAGAGACGAAGGGCAAGAAGTGCTAGATTTACAATGGTCCAGCCATGTTTCATAAATATGGGGTTGTTTTACATAGATTTCGGATGAACCTGCCACCCTCTATATACCTCTATATACACTTAAGTGCCAAAAATGAGATTGAGTGAGCATAGGGAGTGTGGGGGGAGGGAGGTGGTGTTTAGCATTGGGATTCTGGTAGGCCAGAGTCGAGAAGATGTTCTCAGGGCCCTTTTAAAGCTATGAGAGTTCTGAGTGTGCCTGATCGCCTGTGGTAGCATGTTCCAGAGAATTGGTGCCGCACGTGTGAAGTCTTGGAGACGGGCATGGGAGGTTCGGATGATTGATGAGTGTAACCTGATATCATCAGCAGAGCGGAGAGAGCAGGTAGGGTGGTAGACAGAGATGAGGGAGGAGATGTAGGGAGGAGCAGCGCTATGGAGAGCTTTATGGGTGAGAGTGAGGAGTTTGTTGTATCCTGTACTGGATAGGCAACCAGTGCAGTGACTGACACAGGGTAGAGGCATCAGTATAGCGGCTGGAAAGAAAGACAAGCCTGGCTGCTGCATTCAGGACAGACTGGAGAGGGGAGAGTTTGCACAGAGGGAGACCGATAAGCAAGGAGTTACAGTAGTCGAGACGAGAATGAATAAGAGCAACAATGAGAGTTTGAGTTGTTTCCACAGTGAGAAAAGGACGGATTCTGGAGATGTTCTTGAGGTGCAGGTGACAGGAGCGGGCAAGGGATTGGATATGAGGGGTGAAGGTCAGATCAGAATGTAGTATAACCCCCAGACAGCGGGCCTGCTGCCTAGGAGTAATGGTGGAGCCACACACTGTAACAGAAATAGCAGGGGGGGGGGTTAGTTAGTAGATGGTGGGATGACTAGAAGTTCAGTTTTTGTGAGGTTTTTGTTTAAGATACAGGGAACATGATGTCAGAGACAGAGACAGGCAGTCCCTGGTGTTTTGTAGCAGGGCAGGAGTGAGGGCCGGGAGGAGGTGTATAATTTTGGGGGTCTCAGCTAGAGATGGTACTGGAAGCCAAATCTGCTGAGGTTTTTTCCAATGGGGGCTGTATAGATTGAGAAGAGGAGAGGACCTAGAACTGATCCCTGAGGAACTCCAACAGCAAGAGGAAGAAGAGAGGAGGTCGAACCAGAAAATGAGACACTGAAGGAGCGGTCAGGAGGTAGGACGAGAACCAAGCGAGGCGGTGTCTGGAGGCCAATGGTGCTGAGCATGCTGAGGAGAAGTTGGTGATCAACAGTGTCAAATGCTGCAGAGAGATCCAGAAGAAGCAACAATGACTACTTTACGCCATAAAACACGGCTTTGCTTTAATATATATACACAAACATATACAGAGGTCCCTTATCATACAATATTAATTGATTCTGGGCGTCAGATGAGGTGCGTCCTTCAGGTATAACATTAGAGAGAGCTGCTGGAAGCTGGAAATCACTCTCTATGACGAGGACAGGAGATTCTTCAGGTCATGGACTTTATACACAATGTACCAGAAAAAAGAAATTGAGGCCCTCACTTGGTGCCCAAAAAAAGCGCCATTTTGGGACATATTAGAGCATTTAAGGGAAAGTAGACCCCACCGTCTTAGAGAGGCCTAAGCCCCCCCAATCACTGCATGACCTCACTAAACCTGTGAGGCGTACAGGACATTAATCTGCACTGTACTGAGAGAGGTGTAAACCACCAATCACTGCATGCACCTCACTAAAAACTTAAGAGAAAAGGAATGTAGTACCACACTGACAAAAAAGAGAGGCGCTATAGACCACCAATCACTGAGCACCCACTAAAACATGTAAAAGTAGTAAGGCATTTAGTACCCTTACTATAGAGAGCGCTATAGACCACCAAACACTTTCATGCACCCCACTAATACATGGAGCGCATACAAGACATGTAATACTGCCATTGAGTAAGAGAGGCGCGATTAGGTTGCCAATCACAACATGCACCTCACTAATACATGTAAGAGCAGTACAGGATATGTAATACTGCACTGTATTGTAGAGAGGCGCTACTAGACCACCAATCACCACATGCACCTCACTAATACATGTAAAAGCAGTACAGGACATGTAGTACCGCATTGTACTGTAGAGAGGCACTATTAGGTTGCCAATCACTGCATGCACCTCACTAATACATGTAAGAGCAGTACAGGACATATAGTACCGCACTGTACTTTAGAGAGCCGCTACTGGACCTCCAATCACTGCATGCACCTCACTAATACTTGAAAGAGCAGTACAGGACATGTAGTACCACACTGTACTGTAGAGAGGCGCTATAGACCACCAATCCCTGCATGCACCTCACTAATACAAAGGTTTTACAGGTACAATTGGCTGGATCAGTGTCTGAGACATTGTTTCTTAAAACCACTCTCAATGTCCCAGGAAAGAACATTGTATGGTGAAAATATTGTATCGAAGGTCCTTGTAAATTGAGGGAACATTGTATACACATCTCTATGTATATATAAAGAAAACAGAGACAACTGCATCACTGTTCTCTGTGGTTCCTTATATATACAATATCTCACAAAAGTGAATACACCCCTCACGTTTTTGTAAATATTTGTTATATGATTTCATAGGGGAACACTGAAGATATGCCACTTGTATAGTACAACTTGTATAACAGTGTAAATGTGGTGTATCTTCAAAATAACTCAACACAGTCATCAATGTCTAAACCGCTGGCAACAAAAGTGAGAACACCCCTAAGTGAAAATGGTCAAATTGTGCCCAAAATGTAAATATTTTGCGCTCATCCACCTACCGTTTGAGGATGCCCCACAGATGCTCAATAGAGTTTAGGTCTGGAGACATGCTTGGCCAGTCCAGCTTCTTTACCCTCATTTTCTTTAGCAAGGCAGTGGTCATCTTGGAGGTGTGTTTAGGGTCATTATCATGTTGGAATACTGCCCTGTGGCCCAGAAGATAGGGATCATGCTCTGCTTCAATTTGTCACAGTACAGGTTGGCATTCATGGTTCACTCAGTGAACTGTAGTTTCCCACAGCCGGCAGCACTCATACAGCCCCAAACCCTGACACTGCCACCACCATGCTTGATTGTAAGCAAGAAACACTTGTCTTTGTACTCCTCATCTAGTTGCACCACACATGCTTGACACCATTTGAACCCAATACGTTTATCTTTGGTCTTACCAGACCACAGGACATGGTTCCAGTAATCCATGTCCTTAGTCTGTTTGTCTTTAGAGAACTGTTTGCAGGGTTTCTTGTGCATCATCTTTAGAAGAGGCTTCCTTCTGGGAAGACAGCCATGCAGACCAATGTGATGCAGTGTGCGGTCTAAGCACTGATAGCCTGACTCACCATCCCTTTAACCTCTGCAGCAATGCTGGCAGCACTCATATGTCTATTTTGAAAAGACAATCTCTGGATATGATGCTGAGCACGTGCACTCAACTTCTTTGGTCGACCATAGGGAGGCCTGTTCTGAGTGGAACCTGTCTTGTTAAATCGCTGTATGGTCTTGGTCACTGTACTGCAGCTCAGTTTCAGGGTGTTGGTAACCTTCTTACAGCCTCGGCCATATTTATGTAGAGCAACAATTCTTCTTTTCAGATCCTAAGTCAGTTCTTTGCTATGACGGGCCATGTTGAACTTCCAATGACCAATATGAGAGAGTGTGAGAACGATAACACCAAATTTAACACACCTGCTCCCCAATTCACACCTGAGACCATGTAACACTAACAAGTCACATGACACAGTGGAGGAAAAATAGGAAATTGGGCCCAATTTGTCCATTTTCACTTAGTGGTGTACTCACTTTTGTTGCCAATGGTTTAGACATTGATGACTGTGTTGAGTTATTTTTAGGGCACACCAAATTTACACTGTTGCACAAGCTGTACACTGACTACTTTACGTTGTATCACAGTTTCATATCTTCCGTGTTGCCCCAAGAAAAGCTATAATACAATATTTACAAAAATGTGAGGTGTGTACTTACTTTTGTGAGATACTGTACATAGAGATTGGAGACCACTAGTAGGTTAAGTGTTTAAAATGCAAGAACTGTAGATTCCCCCTATTAGTGCTTACTATGGACTGGAGAAATATATTGGCTGTCAGTGTAGGTAGTTCTTGTGTGGGCAACGTGGGTAACACAAATGGGGTCAATGCAGCTTAGGTGGGACATTGCTGTGTGTTTAGTGAGGTTACCAACCACAGGACCCCAACAATAAGAAGAACAATTATTAGTTAAAGGGGTTGTCTCATCTCAAAGTTTCATAGGATGCATGAATGAAATAATGCTGCTTTGCTCTGTCACTTCCTGATCAAGCTGTCTGTAATTAGCATATGAGCTCAGTGTATTCAGACTTTTCTGTTTATCAGTCTATATTAAATAAATTACCTTCTCTGAGGTCCAGAGAAGCTTCTGAGCTAATGTAAACAGTAGAGTAATTACTGTCTTTTGTCTGAAAGATCAGATAACACACAAGCTCTCTCACTGCTGGCCACTACCTGTGTGATGACATCACTCTCTGCTATCAGATAGAACAAACAGCAGGGGGGGAGAAGGAGTACACAGGTCGGTCACTTAGGAAACCTGAGAGCCCTCAGAAGGTGATAAAATCCTTTATAGCTCCTTAACAAAAAAAAATGAACAACGCAATATATTTGGAAAACGTCTTCATTTAGTGTTCCCTACATTTTGAAAGCTAATCTTTGTGGCGAGTCAACCCCTTTAATGGACCATGGAACAAAACTGCTGGATAACCATGACAGTTACCTGAATCCAACATTCCTTGGTGTCAGCAGGATAGGTCATGGGACCAGGTTGCACAACTGAGGATCAAGAGCCTAATACCTTTATCCATTTCATTAGGGCTTCAGAGTCAAAGCTAAGTGTTGCTTAATGTGGGCCAAAGAGTCATTTCAGTGCCATTAATGCCTCCCGGTCACATCCCCTCAGGCCCTCTACCTATACCCCTTGGGGTTCCTAGAGGAAGCCTTGTAGGATATATGTCATCATATGTGTAAATCATATATATTTTCTGATGCCACATTCATGGCCAATAACTGAGAACCATAGAGATGATGAAGACTTGAGCTTTGGATATAATTTAAGTTCTACTTGACTTTACAATTAAAAGGTAAAACCTGGAGATAATGTCTGAGAGCAGAAACCCTTCCATCCTTGGCTTTGACTAAAAAGAAATCTATGTAAAGCACATTCCTTGTTTCATGTTCCGTGCAGCCGTATCTGGCAGAAGGACCGGTTCTTGGGCTGTCGGAGGCCTTAAGGCATGGCACTCCTAGAAAGGGACCACACAATCGCTACAAATATTGAGACTCAATCCTCTCATGGAAGGCCATGTGTTTGGCATAGGCTGCTCGTGATAACAGCTTGCTCTATAAAGGTGACACTTTTTCCTGAAAGCTTTAGAATTAGATGAAAATTTGGAGTCGTGCAGCATCGGATTCGTGGAGCGAGTGCTGGAAACGACTGCCGCTTACAATCCCAGACTCCGTAATTAGATATGGGGGGGGGGGAAAGAATTAGACTTTTGCTGCAGGAAGTAAAACGAGGGAGATAAATAACAGTCAATGAAGCGGACGGATGCAAAAAAGGGATCCAGTGTTTGCAGAATCTTGT
The DNA here is from genome assembly GCA_025379985.1 of Phyllomedusa bahiana. Lineage (NCBI taxonomy): Eukaryota > Metazoa > Chordata > Amphibia > Anura > Hylidae > Phyllomedusa > Phyllomedusa bahiana. Next base: position 210,345 of record JAODAL010000201.1, read on the forward strand.
TACATATCATCTGCTCCGCTGGAATCCTAGGTTTATCTGTAAAAACATAGACCCCGCATGACGGCAACAAGCGAAGTAGAGACCCTCACTCTCTGCTTTTAGATAGTGATTTTTTTTCTATTATCATTGTTATGATGATCTTGGGTAGTGAAAGGGTTAACGACAAATTCCCCAGTGGTCTACTGCAAGGAGAGAATGAAAGGGGTGTTCTGAGATTTTCGGAAACCAAGTAAGTGGCTGGGACTGAGGTAAAATTAAAAAATAACAGGTCCTCACCTCTTCCGATATTATCATTTCAATGACTCCAGCACTGTGGTGTGCCCCAGTCATGGGCCTTTCTGTAGCGACTACTATGGGGCCCAGAGGCTGAGGGGCCCCATTCAGGTACAAGAACATCGTTCTTTTTTGCAGGGAACAAGTAGTTAATGTCCGTCTGCTCTCCAGCAATGCTATGTGGGTTCCCTAATATATGGCGGTAATATTTATACCTCATGCTGCAGTTTTAGTTTATTGGCATCAGGTAGTGGGGCCCCATCTCAGTTTACTATGGGGCCCTATGAATTCTAGTTAAAGCTCTGGCCCCTGTGATGTTACGTTCATCGCTCATCTGAGCCAATCACTGGCTTAAGAAGTTACTGTGCGGCATTTGACCACTGCGGCCATGATGAATGTAATGTCACTGCTGGTGGACACCAGGGGACCGGCAGAATTAGAGTGCTGCTGGCGAGAGAGGTGAGTACCTACTAGTGGGTTTCTAAAATTGACCTATAACATCTCCCGACATGTCCGTTTTAGTAAATACTTGTGTTCCCTGTGATATAACAATTTGGAGCATCTTCAATTCCAGGCAGCACGGTGGCTCAGTGGTTAGCACAGTGCAGCACGGTGGCTCAGTGGTTAGCACAGGACAGCATGGTGGCTAAGTGGTTAGCACAGGGCAGCACGGTGGCTCAGTGGTTAGCACAGGGCAGCATGGTGGCTAAGTGGTTAGCACAGGGCAGCACAGTGGCTCAGTGGTTAGCACAAGGAAGCACAGTGGGTTAATGGTTAGTACTGTTATTTTGCAGTAATGAGGTCTTGGGTTCAAATCTCACCAAAGACAATAGCTGCTATGAGTTTGTATGTTCTCCCTGGGTTTCATCCGGTTTCACACTCTGTACAGCGCTGTGAAATATAAAAGTACTCTATAAAATAATAAAAATGTTCTCTTATAGCTCTCTGTTGTGCTGTTCCTCTGTTATTCCTCCTAGAAATGTATTACTGAATCTGTCAGATGGGTGTTACCATAACAGTTTTTAAAAGGGGTGCGTCCCTGCACACACCGACTGTCAGCACTGATTGGACAATGTCAGACTCTGCAGGGACACAACCCCTGGAAAAACCCATTTGACTGATTCAGTGTTACATTTTCTAGGAGGAATAACAGAGGAACAGCACAACACAGAGATATAAGAGAAGAGGCTCCAGAATTGTTATTTCACAGGATTTACTAAAACAGACCTTTCAGGAGATGTCACAGGTCCTCAAAATTGTAAATTAAAGTTGCTCCTGTATGTTCTGCCCTTTGCGAGACCCAGGCCTGGCTGTAACACTGGATGATGGTTACGTAACTATGTTGTCATTCCGACATTCTTGTTGTGGCCCCCAGGTAGGGCCACTATGGCTGATTCTGGCCTTTCTGTTATCTGATTGGAGATTGATGGGTATTTAGGGCCATCACAGTTTATTATTATCCTCTTAGATGTAAGCACCACTTTTAGTTATATATTTAGCACACCCCTAACAATTCTCATAGTGGACACCATAGTATTATTTGGTGTCAGGAAGTTTCTTATTAGTAGCCCATCAGCCGCTGTTGCATGAAACTTCCTCTTCCTGTGCCGAGTTCTTCATTAGAGCGGTTCTCTAGGTTGGACAGCCCCTGTGTGTCAGGGACCGTTGATATTAAGCGGATCACAGGTTGTCCCAGTGCTGTAATTCATGAAAGCAGCTGTGATCTGCGGGGGTACGTTATCGTGGTACTGCCAACTCGCTTCCTTACCCTAAAAACCCAATCCCGAACCCAAATCTCAATAAGAAACACAGACACCAAGATTGGATTAAATTATCCATTTTGTTGAAACAAACATTAACAAGACATTAACTGATTGTCCTCAACCCCCATCAAATAACCCACAGGAGGGAGGTCCTCGAAGCTTAGAAACAGGTCCATAGCTCTAACTATTTACCTCCAGCCGATGAGCTCTTGGCTCAGAGGCACCACCACGTATAGTCGTTGTGCTCACTCATGGCCATAGGCCACCCCAGTGTCATTTTACCCGGACCAAAACGGTTTCCCATATCCACCACCTGAGACGCTTTTAGTCCATGACTAACACACCAAAGGAGTCCAGCCCCCATCATTGGACCCTCCCCACCACCAAAAGTGGCTTTATGTTCTCCTCACTTCGAGAACTCCCTATGCCTGACCACTGTGACAACTCCCACACATTGAATAAACCTAAAACGCGGGCAGAAGGGCAGGGGCTTCTCCTTGAGACCCCACAGAATGGATAACGACCAAACACTACCCCACTTATCTAAAGCCTTTGTCCCCCACTGAAATCCGTCCCTAATTAATCCCCACCTAATAATCCCCTCCTCCATGGTCATGATGGCCTCCTTTTAGGCTATGCTCCCCTGGTCCCGTCTCACTTTACTGCACCACAGGGGGTATTGAAGCATTACACTATTCAGAATAATGGTTTGATTGTATTTCAGGGGGATTAGGCTTATTTAACCCAAAGGGAATCAGCATATGGTTGCCCTCAAAGGACCGTGGTGTGCCACGTTATCAGTAACAGGCCAAGATGTCAGTAAAGTTGTATAACAGCCAGACACTGCCCCCTTTTTTAGCATATTTTCCTACATTGGAGGGTGGTAGGGGGTTGGGTAGTGGTGGGCCCCCACCCTTTTGGGTTTCTGAAAAGCGGTGTGGAGGGAACCAAGTCTGGGAAAACAAGTTTGCCCCCCTCCTGCTAGGTGTTGCTGCCTCTGCCAAAGTGCGTTTCACCCCTGAAAAAGTGAAGGCCGGTCCTTCTGGTAAAACCCGGTCTATATGCTCGCTGTTTAAGTCTCGCAGGCCCCACGAAGGGTGGTGGGGGATTTGGCCCTTTGGGCCGGTTTGAAATGGGTGGGTTGGGTTTGCGCGGGGCCCAAAATTTAAAGTTTTTTTTTTGGGGGGTTTTCCCCACGAAATTTCAAATGAAGGTTGTAAGGGGAAAAATTCTTTTAGTTTTTTCCTTTAGGTTCGTATTTGAAGGGTGGGCCTTTGCTGGGTGGTTTTCCCCTTTCAGGAAAATTAAAACAAAATAGGCTTTTAAATTTCAAAAATTTTTAAATTTTAAAGGGGTTTTAAAGTGTGGGGTTAAATAAAAATTTTCTATATAGTAAAGGGAAAAAAAAGTATATTCAGAAGTTTTTCAAATAATATAATCAATTTTTTTTTCCTGAAATCTGATGTTAGCTTTTGTTTGCCCAAAAGGGGGTTTTAAAAAACCTTAGTTTTTAATTATTACTTCCGGTGGGCCCCCCTAACCAATCCCAAAGGTGGGCCCCAAAAAACCAACTCCAATGGGGGGCCCCCGAACCCAAAAACCCAATGGGGGCTCCAGAACCAACTCCCAATGGTGGGCTCCCGAAAAAAACTCCAAAGGTGGGCTCCAAGAATAAATCCAAAAGGTGGCCCCAATAATAACTTCACTGTGGGAACTAGGAATCTTTTTCCACTGGGGAGGCCCTAAAAAACCAATCCATGTGGGCCCCCCTAAAATGAATTTCACTGGTGGGCAAAGAACCGCCCTGGTGGGCCAAGAACCGCTCCACTGGTGGGGGCCCCAGAAACCCCGCTCCACTGGTGGGCCCCCAAAAACCAGCTTCATGGTGGGGCCCCCAAGAACCCGTCCCGGGGTTGGGCTTCAAGAACTTCTCCACTGGTGGGGCCCTAAGAAACCAAATTTACTTGTGGGCTCCCAAAAACCCGCTCCACTGGTGGGCCCCCGGAACCAATCCGTGGTGGCCCCAAGAACCAATCCAATGGGAGCCCCTTTGAAACCCTCTCCCATGGTGGGCTCTAAGAACTAACTCCACTGGTGGAACCCAAGAATCAGCTTCAAATGTGGGCCCTAAGAATCATTTCCACTGGCAGGCCCTAAAAACCAATTCCAGTGGTGGGCCCCAAGAATCACCTCCCCTGGTAGGGCCCCAAGAATAAAAACCCCTGGTGGGCCATAAAAAATTATTTCCCCTGGTGGACACCAAAAAAAAACCAAATCCCCCTGGTGGGTCCCAGAACTAACTCCATGGTGGGTCAAAGAACCAATCCAAAGGTGGGCCCCAAGAATTATCTCCCGGTGGGCCCCAAAAACCATTCCCTGGTGAACCCAGAATAAAAATTCCTGGTGGGCCATAAGAATTTTTTTCAATGGTGGGCCTAAAAATCAATCGGTGGGGGCCCCAAAATAAACCCCTTCCCCACAAGAGCTGCAATACTGTAAAGGCCCTAAAAAAAGGGGGTTTTTTTGGAAAAACAGCCCTTAAAAACGCTAAACCTTTTCGACTGGCCCCAAAATTTAAAGCACTTACATCTTTAGACATGTTTCCCGGGCAATTTGAAAAAAACCCCTGGTGCTGGACCCTTTAGCCGTTTAAATTTTTGGAAATTTTTTCTTTTTTGCTAATGTATTTTCCTTATGTAATTAATCACAAGTTAGAATAATCTTTTCCCAAAAATAATGAATGGTTTGCCAGTGTTCTGGTAATGGACCAGCAGCTCTCGTGATCAATTAAGCGTTGGAATATCCCTTTCAAGCGCTCCTCCCCTCTGCTCTACTATGTGTAGTGGCCGCGGATGTGTGTTTGACTTGGCTCACTCACTAATTCAGACTTACTGGCAAATGAGACAGTCAGGTTAAGTTTTGGGGATGATATCATGAACCCGGGCTTTCCCGGGCCGGACCTGTGCCATAGTCGTACTTTTAAAATTTTTGGGCCTTTTTTGGAAACAGCAGATCCAAAAAACCCCGTCTCTCTTTCCTCTAATGGAAAGTTGTACTTAACCTCTGCAATCTGAAAGGGATAGGGTGGTGGCAGCAGAGGAATTTACCTAAACATTTTCAACCGTAATGACCCCTATCACATGCACACACAAATAATGAAGTGCTACTCTCCATTCAGCTGATGGGGCTGAGAAACAGACTTCTACTATGGAGCTCTAGGCAACGAGATGCAAACGTACAAAGCTGCAGCTCTTACATGTCCTGTACCCTCCACGTCTGTTGTCAAAAAGTCATGCAATTTTGTAATATACTTTATGTATGAATTCTTCTCAGCTTCTCTGCTTGCAGACACTGAATGGCATGTTTCATTATTTACTTTCACAGGTTAAAACCTATCCTGGTCACTCTTGTCCATTAGGATAGATTTTTATTATAACATAGACCAGGGATGTCAAACACACAGTGTGTCAAAATTGAAAACTGACGGGAAAATGTTTCTCCCTGTGAGCTCCTCCTATCTTATCAGTCGTTTCTCTTTCCACGTTGTCCCTTGGAGCTGATTGAGAGCAGTGTAATGACAGCTCCTGGCTTCTTCCTACACTACCTGGCTGTTACTCGTGGGCCAAATATAGTTACACTGTGGGTCAGATTTGGCCCTCAGGCCTGAATTTGACACCCCTGACACAGACAGCCGTGTCAACACTAGACTGTGGGCTGACCGGTGGCAGCGCGTACACTAGACTATGAACTTACCGGCCATAGCACTTACACCAGACTGACCGGCCATAGCACTTACACCAGACTGTGGACTGACCGGCCATAGCACTTACACCAGACTGTGGAATGACCGGCCATAGCACTTACACCAGACTGTGGACTGACCGGCAATTTGCCCCTTCACCAGACTGTGAGACTGACACGGTAGAAGTTATTACACCAGACTTATGAGACTGACCGGAGGTAGCAATTACACTAGACTGGGAAATGACCGGTGAAGGGTTTTTACACCAGACTATGGACTGACCGGAGGCAGCGATTACACTAGACTGTGGACTGACCGGTGGAAGTTATTACACCAGACTATGGTCTGACCGGAGGCAGCGATTACATTAGACTATGAACTGACCGGCCATAGCACTTACACCAGACTGTGGACTGACCGGCCATAGCACTTACACCAGACTGTGGACTGACCAGGGGCAGCGATTACACCAGACTGTGGACTGACCGGTATAAGTTATTACACCAGACTATGAACTGACCGGAGGTAGCGATTACACTAGACTGTGGACTGACCGGTGGAAGTTATTACACCAGACTATGGACTGACCGGAGGCAGCGATTACACTAGACTAGTGGGACTGACACGGATGGAATGTTATTACACCAGACTATGGTCTGACCGGAGGCAGCGATTACATTAGACTATGAACTGACCTGCCATATCACTTACACTAGACTGTGGACTGACCAGGGGCAGCGATTACACCAGACTGTGGACTGACCGGTAGAAGTTACTACACCAGACTATGGACTGACCGGAGGCAGCGATTACATTAGACTATGAATTGACCGGCCATAGCACTTACACCAGACTGTGGACTGACCGATAGAAGTTATTACACCAGACTATGAACTGACCTGCCATATCACTTACACTGGACTGTGGACTGACCAGGGGCAGCGATTACACCAGACTATGGACTGACCGGAGGCAGCGAGTACAGTAGACTATGAACTGACCTGCCATATCACTTACACTAGACTGTGCACTGACCGGTGGAAGTGGTTACACTGGACTGTGGACTGACCGACGGCAGCACTTACACCATACTTGCCAACTTTTGAAAGCAGGGAGATCTGAAGTTGTGGTGCGCCTCTTGGTGTTGAGGCCTCTTGGTGTTGAGCCACGCCCCCTTCACCAAAAGCCATGCCCACTCCAACAAACTGTTTAACAGCACTGGAAGAAAGCTAAATTAGGGTTTTGGCATCACCCAGCTTTCCTGGATGCTCTATAGTCTATTCAGCATCCATTGGGAGATACTGCTAAACTGTAACTAAACCATTACACGACTACCAAAATTTCCACCATGCAGCGATTATATAGTGGTAGATACCAGTGTACACAGGCTCTGCAGACTGTATACTACCACCATACAGTGATTATATAGTGGTAGGTACCAGTGTACACAGGCTCTGCAGACTGTATGCTACCGCCATACAGTGATTATATAGTGGTAGATATCAGTGTACACACGCTCTGCAGACATTTAAGTGACTACAGTGCAGTTACATCTAGGGACTCACGAGAGATATGTTCTATGACTGGAATTTTTCTCTTTCCCTTTTCTTCTCCAGGTGAGAGAATTATGGGGTATTAGGTGGGAAGGTTATGGCGTAATACTTGGGGTGATCGGTGGAGGTGAGAGGACTATAGGGTATAGTGGAGAGGTTATGGTGATGTGGGGTTGTATTTTGTGTTGGCACTAGGATGCATAACACAATGGTGGGGAGTGGTGGGAGATCAGAGTACAGAGCTCAGCTTACAGGCACAATCTCCTTGGGGTAATATAGAACCTTTCCCCTGGAGATTGTGCTGCGGCTGTGCTCTGTACCCCCTAGCATGATATTGTGCAGGTTGAACTCTGTACCCTGCACCCATCAGCCGTAGGCATGATCTTTATGGGTGCAGGAGATGGAGTTTAGTACTGTTTAGACAGACCACAGGGGGCAGGAGACAGGGAGCAGAGGGCAATTTCTACCTCTTGTGGTCTATCTCCTTCCCATTGAGACCGCCAGAGACAGGGGGCAGGAGATAGGAGCAAGGGGCAGAAGACAAGTTGGCAACTCCTACCCCCTTGCACACTCAAACACATGCACTCCTCCCCCGCACATGCACACCCATCCCCCGCACACTAAAACACATTCACACCCATCCCCTACACGCTCAAACACACACACACTCCTGCACCGCACACTCAAGCACACACAACCGCCCTCCCCCCACACACACCGCTTCCCCACACACAGCGCCCCCGGTAGTGCACTCACCTGTCCTGTTGCCGGCATCCTGGAGTCCTCACACTGCTCTGCTAGAGAGAGGGGATGAAGCTTCATGACTCCCACTAAGCCCCGCACCTTCTCCGAGCAGTGCTCTGTGAGACTCGTTCCTCTCGTAGCTTCCTATGTAGGAAGCTACCAGAGCATCGCCGGCCGCGGTCAGTGGCTTCAGGTCTCTTGACCATGCCTTGATGCCGCTTATGCAGAAAACCTCTGGCAGCTCTTCAGCCCCCATTTCCCGGAGCATCCCGTCCAACCCGGGACGGTTGGCAAGTATGACTTACACTAGACTGTGGACTGACCGGTGGCAGCGCTTACACTAGGCTGCCATAGCGATTACATTAGACTCTGGACTGACCGGTGGCCTACCTGACATGGTTAATTTGTAGGTTACAGTACAGTCTCTTAAAGTTGTTCAACAACATAGATCACAAATATGCGAACAGAAAAAAAAAAAACCCTACACCATAGAAACATTCTAGGATGTGTAATCTGTGGGGAATATACACAAATTCCATGCTAAAAATGAAAATCTGCCATATGGCTAAGGCCCTACACTGTGGACTGAGAGCACCATTTAAACAGAACTATGCACTGATTGGCTGGCTAAAGTATCTAAAGGGGGTGTTTAGTTAAAAAGTTTTATTTTTAGCATACTGCTGCCCATTGAAAATTAAAAGAAAAAAAAAAAACACACTCACCTCTCCGCTGTCCTAGGATCCAGCTCTGCACCGTCCTCCCTTTCTGATGGATTTCTGTTTTCTTCCAACAGGACGTCTACGCTGCAGCTGCTGAATGGAGGTGGTGGTCAAGCGCCACCATTTTGCACGTGACCTCCGCAGCCAATAAGCAGCTGCAGCGGAGACGTCCCATTGGAAGGAAACTGAAGACGGGCAGAGAGGGGGGGACGGCGCAACGCTGGATCCCAGGTGAGAGGAGAGCTGAGCTCTGATTGGTTGCTGTAAGCTACGACGACAGTTTTCCCCTGTTAATGCTTTATAATGAGCTGTGGTGTTCTTATTCTGGGTTACTCAGCTGCTTTTTGGGGCCTAGGTCCTTACTGCAGAATGGGATACATTAAATATCTAAAAAAAAATGTTGAGCTAAATCATATTTTTGGTAAAAATTTGCCACAATTTTATTTGTCACCCAAATCTCCCTAAAGTCTTCCAACCTATGTGTTTACATACATTTTGTTGCATGAAATATTGACGTTGGAATTTCTGGATATTTGTTGGCAATTTTGCCTGGGCCTTCTCTCCTATAGACATGCTTCCTAAATTTTTGGACAGCCAAGGAGGGACATTTGTGCTTTATTGGGAGAATTTTTTCTTTTTCTTTTTTTTTTTTTTTAAATGTGAGATTTTTATTTGTTTTGTCATACAGAAGTGAACAACCTTCTGGTGGCCTTCAAACAATAGATGAAATAAAGAGGCCATAGGATAGCTGAGGGAACGGTGAAATAGGCGCATGTCCAGAACTGTAACCCAATTCATATCCAGGGGAGTTTCAAATATAGCTGAGCAAACGCCATTGGAACTCCCATAGAAATGAATGAACTGCACGGCCATCCCCCCATTCTCTGGGACCAGCTTGTAGCGAGCCATGAGCCGTCCTCCAAATGGATTTTGCCAGATGCCAAACCCCTTCAAGAGTGAGAAAAAAAGGAAGGAAGAGAGAAGACATAACACAAACACATAGAGACCTAGAAAGAGGAGGAATGTCTGATGTAAACGGAAAGCATCAAGGGGTGCAAGTATGGTAAAAGAGGCAAAGAGCATACCCACAGAGGGAGTGTGGTATCAATGCAGAGGGTGGGATCACTACACTACAAAATCAGAGCAAAAGGCTTGAGAGAATTGGAGGACCAACCTCTGTACCCAGGTCCTTATAAACTGGTCTTGTTCCTTTTTCAAGCATATTTATATACTTCAGTAATTTTTGCAATTTAGCACAAAACCATTGGAACATAGCCATTTTTATGGTCCAATTTTAATACATTATTAAATAGTAAATGCATTGTAGCCTAATATTCCATCAGAGGCCAGAAAGTTTTTTTAATGTGTTCATTAAGTATTTTTAATGTTCACTACAAAGATTAGCTTTCAACATGTAGGACAGGTAATTGAAGCCTTTTTCTAAGTACATTGATCTTTTGATTTTACTTTAGTAATGAGATAAAGAGAGATTGTATCTGCTCTGAGTGCACGCATGTTTATATGGTTACTTGACAATAACTCTACTATCTGGTTAGAACAGAGAGTGTGGAGTAATGTCACCATGGTCGAGGTGCTCACTTCAAGCAGACTAATTATCTCTAACAAGATTAGCTTTTGTTTACAGATAAGCAATGGTTTTCAAGGGGTTGTCTCACTACATTGATTGATCTTACCTCAGTCCTGTTTTCTTGGTTTCATTTTGAATTCAGGGTTGTGTTCATTGGCTTCTGCTAGGCTGCAGTAGAAGACAGGTCTGTAGCTATAGCAACCAGTGTTGGCAGCCTATCAGGACAGATCAAACAGGTCTGTAGCTATAGTGACCTGAGGAGCTGATGCAGCCCATACAAGAGGGGATATCTAGGAATAGGTAGGACATTGTTAATGGACACATATTACAAAATGACTTGTTTTTGCAAGTAGTATAATCCTGTACCGTGTTAGCCATAAAAAGTAGTTTTGAAGAGTTAAAAATCATGCATACCTTTTTTTGAGGCTAAATGAATATATTTGAAAAGTGAAGCTTTCAGAGGCTAGCTCTCTTCTTCAGACATGGTTTTTTATACAAGAACTGAAATTTTTCGAATTTTTATTACAAAAAGACCGGTTTTTCAAAGGAACTTAGAATTTTTAAAAATTTAAAAAAATGCAATATAAGCAGAGAAAATTAAATTTTCAACAGGTCAAAGGGGAAAAAAACAGGGCTGGAAAATTGTAGGCGTGACGGGAGTGATCAGTAATTAATTTTTTCTTACTATTTGCAATCAGGGGAGATTTGTTTCCCTCACGTTTTAAAATAGTTTTGACATGAAGTCAAAAAATATTCAGTCCAAATTTTTTAGAGTTTTTAAAATTTTTTTAAATTTTTTATATTCCCAATTTCCCCTTTCCCCTCCCTTGAGTTTAAAATTTTCCCCTTAAGACCTAACCTCAAACTTCCTTAGAGTGATTTTCCCAAGAAAAGTGCGGCCAATGGAAAATCAGTTCTGCGTTGTTAATGGGGGGGAATCTGTGTTAATTCTTCCTGGCTGAGTTTGCCACCCTTTCTCCCACAAAAAAAGGGCCCTTTTGGGTTTTTGGGGCATTACACACACATAATCAGATACACCCCAAATTTGGGAAAACTTGCAAAAAATGGCCCCCAAATTTGTTCCCTGCTGTGACTGGGGACAGGCAAAACTGTCAGTGGTGGGGGGATGTGCCTGCAGGTCTTGGGACCCCTTCTGAGGGAGGGGGGAGGGGGGCCCTTTTCAGTTGGGGCCCCTTTAGGGGGTTTTCCCCCACCAAAAAAAAAGGGCCGCAGGTTTTTTTTTGGTTTTGAAAGGGGAAAGGGGAGGGGGGGAATGGGAATATGTCTTTGGTCTTTGTCCCTATTTTGCCCAGGTTGGGGGTTCCCTTTGGCCCAAACTTTCGGTTTGGGGTCTCCCCTGTGGGTTGTAGGTGACAACTAGGGGGACTCGTTTTCTTCCTTCTTTGGGGCTCTTTGTATGTGAGCAGACTGTCTCTGTTGATTTTGGGGGCCCGTTTGTGTTTTGGTTTTTTTGTCAAATTTTTGGTTTTTAAACCAATTTGATAAAAATTTTGTTCCCCCAGATCCCGGGAGGTGCTTGTCCCGGGGGTTTGTCTTTTTCGGGGCCCAAAAACCATTGTCAGGGCCTTTCCCGGGAGATAAAAAGACTGTCTTGTTTTCCCTTTTTTGGGGGGGGAAACTGTCGTTTCTTTAGGTTTGGGGGCCCTTTGTTCTCCGGGTTGTTTGGGACACTGTGTAGTAGCGGGGGCTTTTAAAGGTTTTTGTGGATCCAAAAATGGATTTTTGTTCTCTGAAAAGGTAAGTTTAGGTTGATGGTGGGCAGGGGCCCTCTTAAAAAAACAAATAATGGGCCCCCGGGCAAGGGGGTATACTGGGGGCCCCCCCCCAAAAAAAAAAAAAAAAAAACCTACCAAAAGAAAACAAATATAAACATTACCAGCTCCGGGCACCATTACATGGACAGGACCACAGCACAATCAAATAAAGAAGTAAAATAACCGCTGTCACCAGGGACTCAAACCCAGAAGTTCCCTCTGATCAGGGCCCTTCCCCTGAAAACGTTTTTTATTCCCCTTTTTCCCCTCCTTCCGTTTCCCGACCAACCCAAAAACCCCAAAAATTTTCCCGCCGCAGGGTCGCCCCCGCAGAAAGGGAACGTGGGGAACACCTTAGAATCCTCACTTTATTTAGCACTTCGCCCACCCGATTCCCAACTCTGTTTTGGGCGCCCCAATTTGTAAGTGGTTGTAAGGTTCGCCCACCATTAAGTAGGGCGGTTTTTAAAAGGCCCCCTGTTTGGTAGGGTATGCTGCCCCCCGTAGGAAGGGTTTTTAGCCCCCCGAAAATTGTAGGCCCCCTGTAATATTCCCCCATTTGATTGTGGGCCCTCCCCGTAAATTTTCCCCTCATAGATAAAGACAGTAATTAGGCAGGGGGGCCCGTAAAATTTGGGAGGCAGGGGGAGTAATTAAAGGGGGGCAGGGCCGGTAAAGTGGAAGGGCAGTATATGGCCCCGGCCCGGGCAGTTATAGCCAGGGAGGGGGAAATAAAAATTTGGGAGGCAGGGGGTGTAATAGGGAGGGGAGGGCAGGGATATTGGTAGGGGGGCAGTTTAAAGGGCCCGGCATGCCCCGTATTTTTTTTAAGGCCCGGGCGTATATTTGGTAGGCAAGGGCCCTGAAATTTTTGGCCAGGCAGGGCTTTATAAAGGACAGGCAGGGAGTATATTGGGGAAAGGGAAGGGGAGTATATGGGGAGGAGGGCAGTTCCCGGGGAGGCAGGGCGTATATAGCCCGGAAGGGGGAGTTTTATGGGGAGGCAGGGAGTTTTACAGGCAGGCAGGGCAGGGCAGTTTATAGCAGGGGATGGCCGTATATAGCCAAAGGGAGCGGCAGGGAATGGCCAGGCAAAGGGGAGAATAAGGGCAGTATATTGGTGGTTGGGAGGGCAGTAAAAATGGGCAAGCATGGCAAATATATGGGGCAACATGGGAGTATATGGGCCGGCAGGGAGTATAAAGGGGAAAAACCCCGGGGGAGGATATTTGCCCAGCAGCAGGGGAGGGAATAGCCAGCAGGCCCGGGCTGAATTTTAGCCAGCAGGCCCGGGCCGTATATTGGGGGGCGGAGGGAGAAATTTAAAAATAAAAAAAATAAATAAAAAAGTTACCCGATTTCCTTTCCTTTTCCAATCCGTCCGGAGCCGGTGGGGCCCTTCACAGTAAAGGCGGGGGCCCGGAGCAGGGGGCGCGATGACGGGCAACCACAAACGCCCCTGCCCCCCGGCCCCAGTTTTTTGAACAGAAGGATCAGAAGGGTCCCAGCTCTGTTAGCCCCCCTTTGCAACCACCTCAACTTCCTAATAATTTCCTTTTCCTTACCCCTATCATTAAATTTTTTTCCCCCAAACCCCCCCCCTTTTCCCCCTCCCCAACTACTTCCCCACCCACCTTTTTCCCCAAATCCCCACCACTTTAACCCCCTTTCCCCTCCACCCAACCCCTTAACCCTCCCTTTAAACCCCCCTAACTTCCCCCTTTCCACTTCCCCCACCCCTTTTTAAAAAAAACACCCTTTTTAAAATTTAAAAATTATAATTAATTACCCCCCCTCCCCCATCCTCCCCAAAATATCAAAATCAAAACAATTTTTTCCTTTAAAAATTCCCCCATTCCCCTAAAAAATTTTCAATTCCCCCCTACCCCCCTAATTTCCCCCATTCTTCTTAATTTAAATTTTTTTAAAAAAAAAAATTTTTTATCAATATAACAACCTTTCTTTTTCAAAATTTAAAATTTTTTCCCCCCATTTTTTCCAACCCTTTCCATCCCCTTTTAATTTAAAAAATTTACCAAATTTCTACTCATGGGGGCCAAAAAAAAAAATCCCCCAAAAAACCCCCCCAACCCCTATTTTAAAAAACCTTTCCCAATATAAAATCAAAATTAAAATACTTTAACATAAAAACAACCTTTAAAAACCCCCTTTCCCCCTCTCAACCCCTTTCCCCTTTTTTTCTAAAAACTTCTCCCTCCTTTTAAAAACCCAAACCCTTTTTTACCCCCCAAATACCCCCCCTATTCCAAACCCAACCCCCTCCCAAAAAAAACTTTTTTAAACCTTTAAAAAAACCTTTTAATTTTAAAAAAAAAAAATTTCCCAAAAAAAATCACCCAAAATTTAAAAAATAAAATTTTAAAATTTAACCCCCCTAAAATTCCCCTAATCCCCCAAAAAAAACTTTTACACCCCCCCTTTTTAAATAAAAAATTTTCCCCCCTAAAAAAAAATTTTTTCCTTTTTTTTTCATTCCTTGTTCACCCAAAACCCCCAAACCCAACCCCCAAATTTTTACACCCCCCCTTTAAAAAAAACCCCCCCAATTTTATTTAACCCCTTAGATAAATCTTTATTTTCCCCTCCCAAACCATTTTTACAAACACTAAAATTTTACAAAACCCAAAAAATTTAAAAATTCCCTTTCAAATTACCTAAAAAATCCCCAAAATAAAAAATTATTTAACCCCCAAAAAAAACGAAAACAAAACTTTTTTTGGAAAAAGTCCTTAATTGTGGTTTAAAATTTTTAAACCAACTTTTGTATCCAAAACCCTTTTTTAAAAACCCCAAAAAAGGGACACTTGGGGCAGATGTTCCCCCGGATAAAATTAAAAATGGGGCCCGGACCATCCCCCCAAATTTTTTTAACCATTAAAAACCCCCCCTGGGTTTTTTAATAAAATTTTTTAAAGGGGGTCTCATTTTAAAAAAAAACTTTTTTTTAAAAACCGGGAAAAAGAATAAAATTTGCCCCAAAATTTTGGTTCTTAAAGTTCCTAAAAATTTATTTCCCAGATAACCCCTCTTTTATGGGCTGCACAGCTCCTAGGGGGGCTTAACTTAAAAGACTTTTTTTAATTTCCCCCCTTTTATTTGGCTGCCCGCACTGGGTTTTCTATAAAATTTTAAAAACCATTTTAATCCTTGGGTGGTGCCCGCACTTGGGGATTAAAGGTTAAAAGACAGGGCCCGGGTGTCCCCCCGCCCGCCCCCATTAAGCAGGCCAGTTAAATTAAACCGTAAGGCCAGGGAAACAAACCCCTGAACTCAAAAATGAAACTGAGAAAAGGGGCTGAGTTAAGATAAAAAAGTTTTGTAGCAGAAAACCCCTTTAAAGGGGACTTTGGGGTTTAAAAAATTTTAGGGAGAGGGTATGTGAGAAATATAGGGAACCGGTTAACAGGTAGGGTTTCCCCATTCTTTGGCTTTAAGGGCCCCGGGGAAATTTTTTTGATGACCAGTCCCGCCAAAGGGGAAAATTTCGATAGTTATAGCCCCCTCGTTTATTTAAAATTTTTTTTTTATGTTTAGCGGGGAATGATGGGGCTCCTTTGAAAGGGTGGTTTAAATTTGGGCCCCCATCAAAGTGATAAATTTTACATAACTTTACCCCTAGGGGAAATTTCCTGTTTCAGTTTCGCACGGGGGAAAAATGTTTTGGTAGATCCTTTTTTTTGTTACAAAAAGGGAAACCATGAAACTTTCAAAAACATTTTTTATTAATTTTCCCGTAATTTTTTCTGTTTTGGGAAATCATCCCGGGGGAGAGACGGGGCCCTGCACAGGTTCATTTTTTTTTCATCCAGTTTGACAGACAAGACGGATTCCCAAATTTTTTGGAAAATATTTTGGGGTTTTGGGGAATTGCTATTTAAAAAATGAAAAGGGAGCAAAAAAATTGGGCGCAGCCTTAAGTGGCCTTCCTTTGTCAATGTATAACTTTCTTCTGAATTTCCATGTTAATTATTGCTTTTTTTTTTTTTAAACTGGCTTAATTGGCAATAAACATCTCAACTTTTAAGTCGTTTTAAAAACAGTCCCCCGTGTTTGATGGGGGGTTTTTAAAAAAACACCGGGAAATTTGCTTTTTCCCCTGGGATTTTTAAACCCGTAATTTGGAAAAAAACTTCCTTAAAACCAAACCATTTGGTACGTGAAATTTTCATTTAAGCAGATGTTTTATTGTAGACTAAAAAAAAGGGGTTTTATTATTTGGGGGGAAAACAAAGGGGGTTGTTTCCCCCGAAAAACGCCACAAAACCCGGTTTCAGGGTTTTTGGGGGGGTAGTGTATGTTAAAAAACCATTTAAAAAACGGAAAAAACCAAATCCCCCAACCAATGAAAAGGTTGGGGGTCTGTTCCTTTGGGGAAAGCCCGCTATTTTTTCCCAAATAAAAAACCCCTTTAAGTTTAAAGAGGGGGGGGCAAATTGGGGTTTTAAAATTTTATAGAAAATAAAATGAAATTTTAAAAGGGGGATAAAGCCAAAAAGGGTTTTTCAAGGGGCCCCAAAAGAAAAAGCCTATAATTGTGTAGGACACCCTCTGCTTCCATAAAAAACTTGAAAACCCCTCAAGGGGATAGACTCCAAAAAAACCCTTTGAAAAAAGGTTTGGTTTGAGATATTTGGCACTGCTTTTTAAGGGGGGTTTTGGGCAGCTCAGGAATAAAGTAGTGGCAAAGTGTATTGCAGGGTTATGTTTTTTTTTAAAAAAAGGCCCGATTTTAAACAGTCACAAGCCCGTTGTACCCTAAATTAAAGGAATATGGCACAACTACTAACCTACCAAGACATCGCTATCCACCTAAATCGACAGCCCAGACAAGGAGAGCACTAATTATAGTAGCCTCCAAGAAGCACAGGGTCAATCAAGAGGAGCTGCAGAGATCCCCAACTCAGGTGGGAGAATCTGTCCAAAGGACAACTATTAGTCATGTACTTCACAAATCTGACCGTTATAGAAGAGTGATGAGAAGAAAGCCATTTTTGAAAGCAAGCCATAAGGAGACAGAATAGAATTTGCAAAAAGCTATGTAGGGGACACAGCAAGCATGTGGAAGAAGGGGCTCTGCTCAGATGAGACCTATATGGAACTTTCTGGCCTAAATGCCAAATGCTATGGGGAGGAAACGCTGCACATCACCCTGAACACACCATCCTCACGGCCAACCATGGTTGGGGCAGCATCAAGCGGGGGGATCGGGAAGCTGGTCAGAGTTGATGGGAAGATGGATGGAGCTAAACACAGGGCAATCCTGGAGGAAAACCTGTTGAAGGCTGAAAAAGACATGAGACTGGGGTGTAGGTTCATCTTCCAGCAGGACAATGACCCTAAACATACAGACAAAGCTACAATGCAAGGTTTTACATCAAAGCAGATTCATGTGTTACAATGGCCCAGTCATAGTCCAGACCTAAATCCCATTGAGAATTTTCAGCAGGACTTGAAAATGGTTGTTAACAGCTATTTTGCAAGGTAGATTGGGCAAAAATTCCAGCCTCTAGATGTGCTAAGCTGATAAGAGACATCTCCCAGCAGACTGCAGCTGTCGTTGCAGCTAAACATAGTCCTACAAAGTATGAACTCAGGGGGGCTGAATATATATGCATGCCACAATTTTGTTTTTTTTTTCATTTGCAAACATTTGGAAAAGCAAGTATCATATTTTTTTACACTTTACAAATTTTACTTTGTGTTGCTCTATCACATAAAATATCAATAAAATACATTTAAATTTGTGCCGGTAACATTAAAAAATGAGGAACAGTTCAAGTGGTAGCAAGACTTTTGCAATCCACTGTATATAGTGAACTTCCTTTGAGACAAACACCCAAAATTGGGTGAATAAAGTTCTTATAGAGAGGGAAGGAACAATGTACATAATATATGAGGGAATAGTAAATCCACAAAAGGCAAAAAGTAGTATACATCTAGCATAGTCGCATAAAATATGGACAATCCCTTTATGTTAGAATAGTTTACCTATGGTAAACTGATTACAGCTTGTCACACCAATGATTTGTAATCTGTTTTGGATGTCACAGGATGTCAGATGCACGCGTTCACTTTTCCTTCAGCGCCACCACAGGAACAAGGAAGCATTGTACAGTTCTATTTGAAGTCAGTGGGCTGCCCATGTAATGCATTGAAGGGTTGAGTCCTCCAGAGTGAGAAATGCTCCTTGTATCTTGGGTTCTCAAAATAGAGGTCTGCTTGAAGACAACTTGAAAGAAAAGTATAACTAAAGCCATATTTTGCATTACAATGTGGTGGCAACTCAAGCACAGGATCAGGGAGCTATCGTTACAATTATTACTACACTTTGGAAATTTTAGAATAGGAGATGGTAGAATATTTATGCATTGTTTTAGGCATGCATTCAGGCTCGGATTGGCCCACAGGGGAAATGCCTGATGGCCGAGAGCGTGGCAGACCTTGGGTTTCTTATGACATTGGGTATGGATCCTTGGCAGGAGAACAAAAGGCAGAGAGAAAGATGCAAAAAGCAAAAGGCGGAGAATAAGAAGCATGTACAGTAGCTGTAGATTGTGCCCTAATAATCAACTCCACTAGTGGGCCCCAAGAATCAACTCCACTGGTGGGCCCCAAGAATCAACTCCACAGGTGTGCTCCAGAATCAAATCCACTGGTGGGCCCCAAGAATCAGCTCCACTGATGGACCTCAAAGAATCAACTCCACTGGTGGGCCCAAAGAATCAACTCCACTATGGGCACCAAGAATCAACTCCCCTGTTGGGCTCCAGAATCAACTCCACAGATGGACCCTTAGAATGAAATTCCACTGGTGGGCTCCAAGCATGATACCTTCCATATTTACCACACATTGTAATAGAGACAGAGAGAGAGAAAGAGGTTTGTCCGACAGGGCATGATTAAATATAGAAAAAAAGAAGCATACTCACCTCCGTGAAGCTCCCGTTCCATCTCGGTGGCCGTCCCGTTCATCTCCGCTGTACAGTGATCATTCATCGTTCACGCACTATGTGCAGCCGCTGTGACTGCTGTGGCCTGTGATTGGCTGAACATAGCACGTAAACGAATGAACAGCGGAGATGAACGGGACGGCCACCGAGATGGAACGGGAGCGTCACGGCAATGAGTAGGCTTCTTTTTTTTTTTTTTTTTTAATCATGCCTTGTCAGACAAACAAGCTTTTGAAGTCCTAGAACACCCCTTTAAATGCCAACAAAATCATATCCATTGGCAGGTTCTGGCAAACTAATATCCAAAAGCTCTAGCAGAAGATGATCCAATGTGAAAGTGACTTGACATTAATCTTTTGTCGCTGGGGTCTATTTCTTTAGGGATGATCCACAAGTAATTGTTTAAATCTTATTGATGGTGTGTCCTATGTCTACAATTGTGTGCAGAAACATACGTTATACTTGGTGTACATTGATTTTAACCTATATGGGAAGGAAGGGGTGCTTCCATTTTGGGTTTCTGTCCCTGCCCACTCTCAAGGCTGCATAAGAAGGGCAGCTTGCAGGTTGGGTGTTTTTTTTTATTTTTTTCTCTGAATAATGGAGGTCGGTTAAACCCGGTGGGGAGCCTGATTGGCTCGATTGAATAATGAAAAAGCATATGGACTTGCACGTCGGATTATTGAGATCCACGTTGATAAGTCGTGGGCAGCTTAAACATCTTTTGATCAAAATATGTGAACCGAGAGTCTCAAAGTTTTTTCATCTATGTCTACAATAATAGCACCAAGGATTGTATTGTAATTAAAGTTGGATGTGCACGCGTTCTGTATAGATGGAGAATGGCTCAGAATTAATTCTCTGGTGACTCCATGGAATCCAAGTCAAACATTGGACAAACTTATCCATGGTTCATCAAAAATCTAGTGGCAGATCCGCCATATTTACAACTTTGAATACTCGTCAACTTAGTTAGCAAATATCTAAGGCATCCAATATATTTCAGTTTGGTGAAGGACAAGTCAACAAATCTATCCAACTTGGAACAGGTCCCATCCAATGCTCTTGTCTTTGGTTTTGCACAGTTAAGTCCAAAAGGAAGAAGACCTGAGAACTCAGTGTGATATTTACTCTGTAAAGCTAATGCAGTTTTCTCCATTACATTTCATGGAAGTATCTGTTGCCAGTAATAGTTGATTGCCCTTGATCCTCAAGTGTCTCTAATTTCCCACTTGTCACCTCCTGTAATAAGAGACAATTAGCCGCAGCCACATAGTCACAAATATTATTCACCACCTTAAAAAGCAACATGTTAGGCTTAACTGCCCTGGATATTAGGCTCTGTTATTGCTTCATGCACTTGTTTGTTAATGATCCGATATAGAGATTTCCTTATTTCCTGCAGAATGGAGAGAAGCTTGCCCTTTTTTTCTCAACTATATCTCAGGAATGATGCATGATTCAGCCTAGTTACTGCAATATCCAAGAGCTTCACCAATTTGAAAATGTGATGACTGGGTGATAATAGCGGACAATTTTGCACACTTCAGTTCCATTAGTGCAATTACCTTGCCTTAGGTGTTTTCAGTCCGGTGTTGAGCACGGCATTCTTCTACTGCACTGTTAGAGTAATGGTGGCTTTGTATAAATTTTACATCCTTTGCTTTAAGATGCAATAAAAAAGTATCATTTAATAAAACCCAGCCCAGCTTTTGTAATCACATCATTTCCCTTTAAAGTTTTTTTTTTTGGGACATCTGTGTGTAGGGGTTGGGGGGGGGGGGGGGTTGATGAGCAACAAAAAAAAAAAAAAAAACTTTGCATAGTAGTTCTGGACACAGAAAAGGTAGGTGGACGGAGACACCACACAAGGCCATGTAAACAATGTAGAAGGCCTGTGCTGAAAACATGTCTAGGGTGTCCTCTAATTTTTGGCAACGAGGAGAATGGTACATATATAACCGTGTGAAAAAAAGTATAAAAATTTGACAAAATGGCCTTTTTGATGCCAAAATTAGCACCATCAAAAAAAGTTCTCAAACAACAGGCCAAAAATTACCTGGTCATAAGTTCAAGATAACCTGCTAGTTAGTTTGTTAGGCAAAAAGACCAGAGCCACCTTCAGCCCATTCTCTTACAGGTTGATCCAAGGGGAAGGCAAAACCCCCCAAGATGTAGAAGCCAATTGTCCTCTTTTTAGGGGAAAAAAATTCCTTTCCCCCTCCCCAAACGACAAACAGAATAAAATTTCCCCGGATCAAACCCTTATCCAGAATCACCCGTCACCATAACCTGTTATATTTTTTCACTGGAAAAAAGTATCCCAGAACCCTTCTTCCAAATCCCGGTCACTATAACTTTTTATTATTTCACTAGAAAAAGTCTCCAGACCCTTCCCATAATCCTGGTCACTAGAAAAAAATTGGTTATTATTACATCTAGAAATTACAGACCTTTCTCCGAACCTGGTCACTATAAAATTGTTCAAAATTTTTACATTTCCAGAAATGTATCCAAAACCCCTTCTCAGAATCCTGGTCACTAAACTTGTTCTATTAACATCTAGAAAGTATCCGACCCTTTTTTCCCCGAAAACCGGGACTTTTAATGTTATATTATTACATCAGAAAAAGTATCCAGACCCTTCTTAAAAATCCGGGCACATAATTTTTTTCTATTTTTTAATTAGAAAGATCCAGACCCCCTTCTCCAGAAATCCCGGTCACAAAAATTGTTATTTTATTACAATTAGAAAGTATCCAGCCCCCTTTTCCCGAACCTTTTCACTATAACTTGTTCTATTTTTACATCAGAAAAAGTAACCAGACCCTTCTCCAGAAACCTGGTCACTAAACCGTTATATTTTTACATCTAGAATGCATCCAGAAAACCCCCAGAATCCGGGCACTATAACCTGTTAATTATTCATCTAGAAGTATCCAACCCTTTCCAGAAACCGGGCACATTACTTTTATTTATTAAGAAAACAGAAAAAATCACAAAGGGGCGCACAATGAAAAAAATGTAGAAAAAAAAAAAAGTTAGGGAAAATGCAATTAAAGCTCCCTTTTGAGGGTTTCGCTCCTATTAAGAGGCACAACTCTCATTCGTTACAGGGTTTTTTTTGGTGCCATAGCCCTTATCAGGGCCACCCGCGGGGCTGGTGCAGTTCGGGCACTCGGATAAAACCTGAATCAGTGAGAAGCTGAAAAAAAAAATGGGGGGACCCATGCATTAAATTTTCCGTTAAAGGCAAGGATCCCGGGCTAATATTAAAAGTTCTTTTTTTCAAAAAAGGAGCAGGGGTTGATACCCCCGGTTCCCATTTTTAAAAAATTTGGAAAATAAAAACCCAAAAGCATTTCTCGCCGTACACCGGGGGCGTTTCAAAGGTTTAAAACCCCTTTTTTTTAAGGTGCGAGGGCATATCACCCCCGCCCTTTTAGAAATAAAAAACACTTTTAAAATTACCAGAATCCTTGGGGTTTGGGGAAATTCAGTGCGCCGGGTCCGCCTTTTTTTCTTCAGTTGTTATATTTTTACATCAGAAATTTTTTCCAGAAACCCCTTTTCCAGAATTTTGGTCCTATAACTTGTTTAAATTTTTACATCTAAAATGTTTTCCAGAACCCCTTTTCCCGAAAACCTGGTTTACCTTTAAATTGTTTTATTACATCAAAAAAATTTTTCCAGAAAACCCTTTTCCAGAAATCCGGGCCCCTATAACTTGTTCTATTATTACATCTAGAAAAGTCTCCAGACCCTTTTCCAGAATTTGGGGGCACTAAACTTGTTAATTTTTTTTACATCTTGAAATGTATTTCCCGAAAACCCCTTCCCCGAATCCTTTGGGCCCCTAGAACTTGTTATATTTTAATCTAGAAATGTATCCAGGGGGCCCCTTTTCCAGAATCCCGGTAAATAAAAAACTTTTTTATTTTTAAAAAACTCTAGAAAAGCAGGGCAGACCCTTTCTCCGAAACCCGGGCCCCTATAACTTTTAATTTTTTCATCTTTGAAATGTTCCGACCCCTTCTCCAGAATCCTGGCACTATAACTTGTTAGGGTTTTTACATCTAGAAAAAGTATCCCGACCCTTCCCCCAGAATCCCCCGGGCACTATTTAAAACCCTTTTTATTTTTTACTCTAGAAATGCATCCAGACCCTTTTTAATTCTGTTAGTGAATTCACCAGACAATTTCCTCGGGGAGCAAGTTCCACAGGGCTCACTGCTCCCTTTCAGTAAAAAATCCCCTTCTATTTTTGTTAGGAAACCTTCTTTTCCCCTAACGTAAGAGTACGCCCCCTTTTTCTGGGGTACAGTCCTGGGGATAAAAAAGATCTTGGGAGAGGGTCTCTTTATTTAACCCCCGATATATTTATAAATATTTATTAAAAAAGTAAATTTCCGTTTCTTTTATTTGCCCTTTAAAAAATGTAGGGGAAAAGGGAAATAAATACCCATTACCATTTACACTTTTGGTTCTGATTTTGCTTTTTGCAGATCTTATCTCCAACTTTTGCACAAAAGTTTCCCTAGTTACCGGCCCCTCGTTCTGCTCTTGGAGGCAAAAGCAGTGGCTGGGATGATAACAGTTCTGGGATGATGTTCAGTTCTTTATCTTAAAAAAAACTTGCAACGGAGGAACCCAGGGCCATCTTTTTCATTGGGGACACTAGGGAGTTGCCCGGGGGCCCCCCAAAATATAGGGGGCCCCATAAGTGGTGTATGTATGTCACAGGAAAACAAGAAACAGACCATGGATCCCTTGGTTTGTTTTGCTTATTTAACTGTGTGTTTTTAGGATGTGCAAAGAGTTAAAAATCATGATGGAGAAGGGAGCCAAAGGCTCCCTGCCCTGCTAAGTAGTCTTGTAGACTGCAAGCTGCTGGTGTCCAGGCATAAGTGGCGTGATAATATGGATGTGCTTAAGGCTTGCTCAAAGCATTGCCAAGTGTGATGTAATGCTATGTCCAGGGGCCCATAATTCTCTTAAGACGGCTCTGGAGGAACCTCCAAACCAGAGTTTTTCCATTTAAGATGTAATCATAGAATGGATTACCTCTTCCCATGTGCATCATACAATATAAAAGACAAGTATAATTCATATTCAGATTTTACTCTTTATTCTCCCACCCACTTTTTATGACCCTTTGCCCAACTCTCTACTCAGTTGTTTGCTAACAATTAAGTTTCATCATCTAGTACCAAAGGGGATGGAACCATTCAGGACTGGGCCCCCATCTCTGAGCTGCATGGTCTAACTCTATGGTATGCATGCTCTTACTGTTTAAGAGAATTTTAGCTCATTTACATTACTTCCTGACATGCTTCAACCCTTTAGAGATCTGTAGCCTTGTGCACTAAATTTACAAACCTCCTGCAGTCACGTCACTGTAACAAGAATAGCTAGGAACAGCAGAGGATATGCCAATCAATACTATAGAACCACCCACATCCTGATAAGAAAGTGTGAGTCTAAAGCTGGCTGTGGCTTTCTAATACAGCAATGTGAGACAACCCCTTTAAGTCCTCCGAGAGCCATCTTATATCTAATATAAATAACCCTAATCGTGCTAATCTTTTTGGATATTGCATTCCATCCAGTCCTTTTATTGTTTTCGTTGCCCACTTTTCAATTTGTTCAAGCTCTACAATATCTTTCCTGGGCACTGGTGCCCGATACTGTCTACAATATTGCATATTTTTTTTTTTATAGTGGTAGAAGTTTGTTCTCATCATGTTCATCTCTTCCCCTTTTAATACATCCATGATCTTTGCCTTGGCAGCAACTGCCTGACTGTCATCTACAGTTAAGTTTACCGTCAAATAAGATTTCCAAGTCCTTTCCCATGTTAAGCCTGGTTCACCTCTGTATTGGATGTTCTGCTCATCACCTCATTTGCAGAGTTGGAACCGGATCCATTTTGCAACTGATACCAATGCTGCTCGATAGACCCTCTTGACTACAGAAGGGGTTCACCGTGTTTCTGTCGCGCTGACTATAATGGAGTCCGTTGGGTTTCGACTGAGGTGTCTACAACGGTGTCCATTGGGTTTCCATGCGTGCTCAATGGGGTCCCTTTTTGGGTTTTGCGTGACTACAATAGGGTCCATTGGGTTTCCACCGCAGTGTCTACAATGGAGTCCACTGGGTTTCCGTCACAGTGACTAGAATGGTATCCATTGGGTTTCGACTGGGGTGTCTACAATGGGGTCCATTGGGTTTCCATCACAGTAACTGTAATAGGGTCCATTGGGTTTCTGTCACAGTGATTACAATGGTATCCATTGGGTTTCGACTGGAGTGTCTACAATGAAGTCCATTGTGTCTCCGTCACAGTGACTACAGTGGGGTCCATTGTGTCTCCGTCACAGTGACTAGAATGGGGTCCATTGGGTTTCCGTCCTGGCATCTACAATGGGGTCTTTTGGATTTCCGCTGTGGTGTTCATTTTACCAGAAAAAATAACATAGCATGCTGAACTATTTTTCTGTCATTCCAGAAGGAACTTGCAACAGAGGAACCTTCCAACCAGATGTGAATCAAGCCTAAATTTTACCCAGGTTTTTTCCATTTAAAAAATATTCATGGAATGGATTATCTCTTCCCATGTGCCTTATATAAAAGACAAGTAGAATTCATATTCAGGTTTTGCTGTTTGTTTTCCCACTCCCTTTACATGACCATTTGCCCAACTTCCCACTCAATTGTTTGCTAACAATCACCCAGTACCAAAGGGACTGGAACCATTGAGGACTGGGCCGCCTCCCTCTGAGCCACATGGTCTACCTCTATGGTATGTTACTGCATTATATACTTTTTACATTTTGCATGGAGAGATACTTTAAAAGTCATGTCTGTTTTCCTCATGAAATATCTTCATTGCCACACATGATGGAGCCCCCCTTTTATCTGCATCAGCATACGTACACCCAGTGTGCACTGTGATACTGTCCTGAGACCAGCAGAATAGGACAGATTTAATTTTCAATATTGTCCCAGTACAACTAAACAGTGGAGTCAGATATGTATAATTACAGCTTCCCCCGGAGCCGGAAAATCAAACCACAAATTGCCTTTTAATGGTTGCACTTGTAGGGAAGCCGGGTCTTTGTGTTAAGAAGAAGCCAATGTGTTTAGTTGGTCACCTAAGGGAATCCACTTATGACTCTATTACCCGCTAAATTAACAGTGATTTAGTTAGGTGTATTTATCATGAAGAGAACAGCAGATAATTAATACACAGCACTACATGCAAATTGTACCCACAGCACTTATCTCATTTTCAATTAGCACAAATGTTGCAGCAGTACCGGCTTGTTACAGTCTTACCATGGGTTGGGTAATTAATTTCTGCAAGTGGCATATCAGACACCTGATAATGCAGATTATTAATAAATGTCACCTCAGGTATTGGTTCGTTAAAGGAGGTAAATAATTGCTCAACTGTCTGCCCTATGGAAATTTATATTCACAGCTCATTGCAGCATTGTGATTCTTCTTTATTGCAGACATAAGGAAAATATTCCGTTCCGTTTACTATCAGTTACAACAGGGCTTGGAGGAGAGGACCAAACTCAGGTCTTCGAGGGCAACACAGGTCACATCAGCTGTTAATGGGGGCACCACCAACTATGAATTGTACCTGCTATAAGGCTTAATACTAGTTGTATTGCAGAATTGTTTATTCACACTGTGTAGAACTGTTATTACATTACTTAAGGAAAGAAGGTGATATTTGGTTGTTGTATGTTAGTGTTATGCGAACACTATATGATGGTATAGTGGTCCCAAAACAAACCATACTAATTGGATCTGGGATGACCATTGTAACCATAACTCAATGGAAAACTGCTCATGGTTCCAAAGCCCTGAAAATGTTGACCCAAAATAAGAAAAAATGAATAATAAAGAAAATTAGACAGATTTGGACATAGGAAGTCCTTCCATGTAGTGGTGGTGGAACTACCACACAGCTGCTACGAGGCCTGCCACCACAGGGGCCCGGCCGCTGCATCGTGCCTCAGAATGCCTGGGCCCCTGCAGATTCGATTCCCAGGACTGCTTGGTCTTCGTGGAGAAGAGCCGTACTGTCGCTCTGCCCCACTATTCAGCCTAGTAGACCTAAGGCTTTAAGCATACCTGGCGTCCGCTGCTAGTATTGACGTAGGCACTTCATTGCACCGTCTATGGTGGGCTTCACAGTGAGAAGCTGGGCTGCTGCTCGTTACATTAAAGAAACGGGGATAAAGGTAAGTTTATTTTTTCTTTAAGTAATGGCACCAATCTCTAACCTACCTAACTTGGGCCTACGTGTATAACTGGGGCCCACCGACCACTTACTTACCTGTGGTCCACCTACAACCTACCTAACTGGGGCTCACCTAAATATCTGGGGCCCACCTACCACCTACCTACCACCTACCGTACCTACCTGAGGTCCACCTACCACCTACCTACCTGGGGCCCGTCTACCTACCTAACTGCACCCTACTTATCTACCTGCCTAGCTGGGGCCTAATTATCTGCTTTTTACCTACCTAACAGGTCCAAGGTAGGTAGGCCCATATCTACCTGCGTCCTACCAACCTACCTACCTTGGGCCTACCTACTTACTTAGCTGTGGCCTACCAACTTGCCTACCTAAGGCCTACCTACTTACCTACCTGGGGTTTACTAACCTAGCTACCATGGGCCTTCCCACTAACCTGCCTGCAGCTTACCTACAAACCTAGGGCCTACCAACTTATCTAATGGGGGTCTACCTATCTACCTGGGGCCTTGCCCATTTACCTAACTACCTATGGCCTTGCCTATCTACCTACCTAGTAATATGATTCTGAGGGTTACAGGCAGGGGCATAACTAGAGAAGCCTGGGCCCCATGGCAAACTTTTGGATGGGGCCCTCTACTCCCCATTGCCCACCTCCCCGACCACGAACATTTACCAGGACATGCAGTTAGATAATGTAGATAATACAAGGGGCAAATACCTCACCATACTTCTCACTATCATACTGCTACCAATCAAATCCACTATACCAAAACCAACATTACCAATAACTCTACTACATAGGAACCTGATTATACCACCAGAACATGACCACAAAGTGACTGAATAATACCCCTACACTATTACTGATCAGTACACAAAGACCAATAGTACCGCCATATAGTGATCATATAGTGGTATATACTAGTGTACACAGGCTCTGTAGACTGTATATTACCACCATACAGTGACCATATAGTGGTAGACACCAGTGTACACAGCCTGTGCAGACATATGTGATTACAGTGTAGTTACATCTTGTGACTCACAGGTGACGTCTCTCTGACGAGTTGTTGACTTTCCCTTTTGTTCTGCTTCCGGTCCAGTCCGCCATCATGATGACATCTCCCGACCACTTGTCCCTGGAGATTTAGGCACAAATATCTTAGAATCCTCACTCCCTGCCCTCCCGGCTATATGGGATCCATTTAGGCGGGTAGGCTTTAGTTAGGCTTTATGGGGCCCCAGATACGCCAGGTTTAGGTAGGCAATAGGGTCCCCATATAGGCAGACAGGGTTCAGGTAGCTATAGGGCCCCATATAGGCAGTCAAGCAGGGATTAGGTAGAGTATAGGGCCCCATATAGACAGACAGCGTTTAGGTAGCTATAGGGCCCCATATATATTGGCTGGCAGGGTATGAGGGCCATATATGTAGGCAGGCAGGGCTTAGGGTAGGCTATAGGGGCCCCATACAGGTAGGCAGGGCATAGGGTAGGCTATAGGGGCTCCATAGAGGCAGACAGGGCTTAGGGTAGGCTATAGGGGCCTCATACAGGCAGGCAGGGCATAGGATAGGATATAGAGGGCATATATATAGGCAGGCAGGGCTTTGGGGAGGCTATATATAGGAAGGCAGGGCTTTGGGGGGCTATAGGGGCTATATATAGGTAGTCAGGGTTTTGGGGGGCTATAGGGGCTATATATAGGCAGGCAGGGCTATAGGGGCTATACATAGGCAGGCAGGGCTTTGGGGGCTATAGGGGCTATATATAGGCAGGGCTATAAGGGCTATATATAGACAGGCACGGCTTTGGGGGGCAATAGGGGCTATATATATGCAGGCAGCGCTTTGGGGGGCTATATGGGGCTATATATAGGCAGGCAGGGTTATAGGGGCTATATATAGGCAGGCAGGGCTATAAGGGCTAGATATAGGCAGGCAGGGCTATAGGGGTCATATATATATATATATATATATAGGCAGACAGGGCTAGCGGGGTCATATATAGAGGAAGGCAGGGCGAGAGGGGCTAGATATAGGAAGGCAGGGCTATAGGGCCTAGATATAGGCAGGCAGGGCTATAGGGGCCAAAATATAGGCAGGCATGGCTATAGGGGTCATATATATATATAGGCAGACAGGGCTATAGGGGTCATATATATAGGAAGGCAGGGCTATAGGGGCTAGATATAGGAAGGCAGGGCTATAGGGGCTAGATATAGGCAGGCAGGGCTATAGGGGCCAATATATAGGCAGGCAGGGCTATAGGGGCCAATATATAGGCAGGCAGGGGGCTTCAATTAATATAAAAAAAATAAGAAATCACTTACCTGTCTCGTTCCCTCGCAGCTCTGCTCCAGGGCAGTCAGTGCTTGGCGCGGGCCGCGTGATGATGTGACGTCATCGCGCAGTCCACGTCAATACTGTGGGCCGGTGCACTGCTCTGCCAATACCGGCCAGTCCTGCCTTTCAGCGCTCGAGCCGGAGGGCCCGGGCGTTCAGAGGTAGGAAGCGCCGGGCCCCGCAGCTCCGCGTCCACCGGCAGTGAACTAGTATGTTCACTACCGGCGGGCGCAGGAGCCGAACTACCGGGGTAGCAGACGTGTTAGCTGCTACGTCTGCTACCCCGGTAGTTACGCCCCTGGGTACAGGCCATAGCTGTAGCACAATCTCTAGGGGATTAGTCATCTGTTCCTCCCCCACCTCTTAGCTCTAAGCTATGGCCTGTGACTCTCCCACCCATGGGATGTTTGTACAGATGTGGGAGACACTGGAAAAGGGAAGGAGGTGCTGGAAAAGTAAGGATTTAGAGATATTTTTGTGCAAACTCTGCAGGGACAATTGGGGGCCATGAGAAGTCAGTATGGCGATCTGGACCAGATAAAGAAGAAAAGGAAAAATGAACGACCAATCAGAGAAGACGTCACCTTTGAGTCACTGGATGTAACTGCACTGTAATCACTTACACAGTATGTATTCAGAGCTCATGTGTACACTGGTAATTACCACTATATGGTAACTGTATGGAGGTAATATACAGTCTGCAGAGCCTGTGTACACTGATATCTACCACTATATGGTAACTGTATGGAGGTAATATACGGTTGTATATTACCTCCATACAGTTACCATATAGTGGTAACTATATATGCAGAGCCTGTGTACATTGTTAATTACTACTATATGGTAACTGTATGGAGGTAATATACAGTCTGCAGTGCCTGTGTACACTGGTAATTACCACTATATGGTCAGTGTATGGTGGTAATATATAGTCTGCAGAGCCTGTGTACATTGGTAGTTACCACTATATGGTCAGTGTATACTGGTAATATACAGTCTGCAGAGCCTGTGTATACTGGTCATCAGGGCCGCCATCAGAAATTTCAGGGCCCCATACAGCTGAAGCATCTCCCCCCCCCCCCCCATGTCAACTCCGCCCTCTGTCAACCCCGCCCCATCGCCACACCCACACTCAGATACAGCACCTCTAGCTTCAGATACAGCACCACCAGCCTCAGACACAGCACCACCAGCCTCAGATACAGCACCCCTAGCCTCAGATACAGCACCCCAGCCTCAGATACAACACCGCCAGCCTCAGACACAGGACCCCCAGCCTCAGACACAGCACCCCCAGCCTCAGATACAGCAACCCCCAGCCTCAGACACAGCACCCCAAGCCTCAGACACAGCACCCACAGCCTCAGACACAGCACCCACAGCCTCAAACACTGCACCCCCAGCCTCAGACACCACACCGCCAGCCTCAGATACAGCACCCCCAGCCTCAGATACCGCATTCCCAGCCTCAGACACAGCACCCCCAGCCTCAGACACAGCACCCCCAGCCTCAGACACAGCACCCCCAGCCTCAGACACAACACCGCCAGCCTCAGACACAACACCCCCAGCCTCAGACACAGCACCCCCAGCCTCAGACACAGCACCCCTAGCCTCAGCTACAGCAACCCCAGCCTCAGACACAGGACCCCCAGCCTCAGATACAACACCGCCAGCCTCAGATACAGCAACCCCAGCCTCAGCTACAGCAACCCCAGCCTCAGATAAAACACCCCAAGCCTCAGACACAGGACGCCCAACCTCAGACACAGGACCCCCAGCCTCAGACACAGCACCCCCAGCCTCAGACACAGCAACCCCAGCCTCAGATACAGCACCCCCAGCCTCAGATACAGCGCCCCCAGCCTGGGGGGGGGGGTCGCTGGGGCAGAGGGGGGCTTCAGTGAGGCCCCACAGTATCTCAGCGTGTGAGGAGGGGGGGGCTGCGCTCCGATCACAGGAGTGACTGCTCTTTACATTAATACAGCAGCAGCATCTCTCACTTTCTTTCAGTTCTGGAGCCTGTGATCGGAGTCGGCCCCTCCTCTCTCTCTGCCTGTGGGCGGGGCTTCAGGGACTCCTGCTGTCAGATAGAGAGAGGAGGGACCGACTCCGATCACAGGATCCAGAACTGCAAGTAAATGAGAGATGCTTCTGCTGCTGCAGCTGTATTCATGTAAAGAGCACTCACTCCTGTGATCGGAGCGCGTCCCCCCTCCTCACACGCTGGGCCGCACGGGCCCCTGCGGACGGTCAGCAGTGCTGCGGGGCCGTGTACAGGCTGACTAGATTATGAAACAAGAGGGCCGGCTTGCAGCGGGACCTTCTTGTTTCACCGGGCCCCGTATAGCAGTACCCTCTGTACTGCCTTTACGGCGGCCATGCTGGTAATTACCACTATATGGTCACTGTATTGAGGTAATATACAGTCTGCAGAGCCTGTGTATACTGGTAATACCACTGTATGGTCATTGTATTGTTGTATACTGATCTTTAGTACTAGTATAGGGGTATTATTCAGTCACTATGTGGTGGTAATTTGTGGTCGTGTTCTGGTGGCATATTCCGGTCCTTATGTAGTTGCATTATTGGGAATGTTGTTCTTGGTATAGTGGGATTTGTTTGGTAGCAGTATAATGATGATATGTACACTAAGGTATTTGCTCCTTGTATCTTTTGTTTATGAAAATGAAAGAATAAGAAGTCATGTTGCATTATGGCAATTACCCCGGTGATAGTGGTGTTGCTTGCACCAGTTTAATGTACCTATGGTTATTTACCTAGTGCCCCAGATCTCTTGACACCAGCAATCAATTGAATCAGCATAGTTACATAGTTAATACGGTTGAAAAAAGACACATGTCCATCAAGTTCAACCAAGGGTAGGTAAAATGTGTTTGGAGGGAGGGAGACAAGGACTTTAAGCCCAGCCTCCCCACTGGTGAATGCCCTGGAACCCACAAGGCAAGAACCAATCTGCTCCAGGGGAGACCCCATCTCTGGCCCCGGATCCGCCACCAGCCAGGATCCAGAATTATACATAGCTACGTACGCATTAATACTCTTTAGTTCCAGGTAGGTATCTAAGCCTTTCTTGAAACTCCCAACTGTTCCTGCTGTGACCAGCTCCTCAGGCGGCTATTCCACAGATTTACTGTTCTTACAGTGAAGAACGCCCTTCTCCTCTGGAGATTGAATTTGCCAAATGCCAGAATAATGAGAGAGATAATTTTTTAAGACATTTTTATTACTTTCTGCAAAGTCAAACATTTCCATACATTTCATTAGTATTTGGTAGCATTGCCCTTAATCTGTATGACTTGGGTCAAACGTTTTGGATCCTTCCACAAGCTTCTCACAATAGTTGGTAGGAATTTTGGCCCATTCCTCCTGACAGAACTGGTGTAACTGAGCCATGTTTGTAGTTCACCTTGCTCACACCTGCCTTTTCAGCTTTGCCCATAAATTTCCAAAAGGATTGAGATCAGGGCTTTGTGATGGCCAAAACATTGACTTAGTTATTCTTAAGCCACTTTGTAACCAGTTTGGAAGTATGATCCGGGTCATTGTCCATTTGGAAAACCCATTTCGGCCCAAGCTTTATCTTCCTGCCTGATGTCTTGAGATGTTGCTTCAGCATTGCCACATAATCTTCTTTCCTCATGATGCCCTCTATTTTGTGAAGCACCAGTCCCTCCTTCAGCAAAAAAACCACACAACATGATGCTGCCACCCCCGTGTTTCATAGTCTGGATGGTGTTCTTAGGGTTCCACCAAACATAACGATGTTCATTATGGCCAAACAGTATCGTCGGCCCACAGGACATGTCTCCAGATATGTAGGTCTTTGTTCTTGTGTGCATTTACAAACATTAATCTGGCTTTTATATGTGTCTTTTGGAGTAATGGCTTCTTCTTGGCAGAGTGGCCTTTCAGCCCATGATGATACAGTTCTCGTTTCACTGTGGATAATGACACAATCTTACCAGCTTCCACCAGCATCTTCACAAGGTCTTTTGCTTTTGTTCTTGGGTTGATATGCACGTCAGACCAAAGCACGTTCATCTCTGAAACACAGAACCCATCTCCTTCCTGAGTGGTATGATGACTGGACATTCCCATCTTGTTTGTACTTGAGTATAATTGTTTGTACAGATGAACGAGACTTCAGGTATCTGGAAATTGCACCCAAGGATGATCCAGACTTGTGCAAGTCCACAATTCTCTTCCTGATATCTTGGCTGATTTCTTTAGACTTTTTCATGATGTTACATACAGAAGCAGTGTGTTCCTGGTGAGATTAAAATACATCCACAGCTGTGTCTCTGATTAACTCAGATATTGCCAATAAACCTATCTGAAATTTCCAAAGACACAACATCATCCTATGGGGTGTCCCAAATTGTTTTAAAGCAGAGCAATCCTAGTGTATGTAAACTTTTGACTTTGCAGAAAGTTATAAAAATGCCTTAAAAATTCTCTCTCATTATTCTGGCATTTGGCAAATATAAATAATTAATTGACCTAAAACGGGGAAGGTTTACTCTGATTTCATGTCAGATAGTGAGAAAAACCTGCAGATGGGGCTTTAATGTAGTGTATGTAAACTTCTGGTTTCAACTGTACATATATATATACATATATATATATATAGTATATATATCTTATGGTTTGTACACTCGAAAAACCAACTATAGGCAGAGTTTAGGACATCTACAGTACTTTATTTTGAAGGTATCTAGTGTCACATGCTGGAACTTGTGATTCCATAGTAGCTGCCTTAGAAAGCTGCTATGGGACTACTAGCCCCATCATGTAGATTCTGCACCCATACGATTAGGACATGTACTCAACATCACCGTATCGTGCTTTTTGTGCAGTTTTGCATAAAAACACGGTTGGTTTTCGGATTTGACACTGGCCCAGTACATTGACTGTATGGGTATCCAACGGGAACCCAACGGAAGATCGAACATGTTCTATCTTCTGGCAGAGGGGCGGCGGTTTAGAAATCCCACAGTAGACAATCCTTGCTGTGTAGATTACAGCACAGATTTTCTATTGTGGTCTAAGGGGACTGGTTACTGGTTGGAATTTTGCAGATTCTAAATAATGAATCCACCAAAAATCCGACCAGAAACCAGTGCTGTGTAGACATGGCCTTACAGTTAGACACCTGCACCCGGAGTCCTCTGGCCTAGCAGCTATCTGTCCAGCTCCTTTCAACTCTTGGAGTACGTTCTCACGGCATCTTTGCAGGCCTAATTTGGTGCATAATTGCACTGCAATACGTCCAAATAATGCCCTTCAACTACGGAAATTCACAGCTCTCATTTCTTCCTGCTGCTTATGTGCTGGGAAAAGTAAAAGTGAATGGGGGCCGAGCAAAAGTGTTCTAGAAGTATGCACTAGCCAGAGCGTACATCTAAAACATCCAGCGTATTACAGCGTGCACAAGCACACGCCACAATACGCCATGTGAACATAGCCTTCCTCTCCTGTGCCTCCTGTGTCTCCCTTTGGGGTTTCTGCACAGTTCTTTAATACGGCCCCTTTTCCCCCTCCTTACAAGCTCACACACATCAGCACCATCATGGACTGAGTTGCCTGGCAATAGGGAAAAAGGCCAGCCACCAGTAAGCTTGCAGGTATGGACATAAGTCCTTAGGAGGTTGTGACTCTGGTGCAAAGTATGGCTGTTTTGACAAGTAGAACTTAATCATTGTGGAGTGGACTGTGAACTGGAGAAGTAACCACTACTAAAATCCTAGGGCTAGAGAGGGACTGGCTGTGGAAGTGAGGAGTTTGCAGTAGCTTCATGTGGGGAGTCAACCTGTAGGCAAACCTTCCAAGTGTCCCTCTTTTACAAGGAAAGTCCCTCCTTTTGACCCAAATTCCTCTGTCTCTCTTTGCTCTTTAAAGGAGTGACTGCAGGTCGGCTTATAGCTAGCTACGAGTGTGCTCAGCTACATTTGGAACTCCTATAGAAATGAATGGGGAGGACGATTGCAAACACCACCCTTTTCATTCTCTCAGACGAGCTATGAGCCAACCTGAAGTGTAAAAATGGGCTTGTGGGAACACCCCTTTAAATATTCCTATTTTTGTTTTGACAAAAAATATTTGCATCAATTAATTAATTATTTAATTAATTAATTAATTAATTAATATAGTGTTAAAGAAATTGTCTGGTAAATGTATAATTATATGATAGTAATATGGTTACATGTCATATCATGATTAAATCCAATTTCTACCAAAACATAATTTTAGATGTAGTGTGTATACCAAGAAAGCGTAAAATGTAAAGAAATGCATGAAAAACTGGATCTTTTACACTGCAAGTCATAAGTGTCCCTCTTTGACCATCCACAAATTTGTTGCAGTGGTGAAATGCTATTGAGTGTGTTGGGAAGAAGGAGGCTGTTTTGGGGGCAAAGTGAGTCCAGCTACAGTAGGAACTCATAACTCTGCAGGTCTGTAAAGAGACCTGGGAAGTTAAGCCTGTAAATGTGAACACAACAACATATCAGCAGCACTCTATAAACACTAAGAAGAAGTCTAAGTGAATATAGGGACAATTTTAAAATAAATTTCTGCTACTTTTTTTATACATTCAAATCTGAGGTCCTTAGCGCACATTTTTTATCAAAACTGCCAGAGCCCCTCCACCGTGACAAGGTGACCTCAGTACAGATGGGGCCTACACTAACATCTCACCATCTCTCCTTGCTTGCATGGAGGAGTGGCAGTCTCCATTTTGGTCATGCACTCTGTCCATCCATATAGACTGTCTTTCATCAGTGCAGAATATACCTCAAACCTTCATGCCCTGAAAGTATGGAGACCTGAGAGGGCACCAAGTGAGGTGAGATGTTAGTGTAGGTCCTTGTCTGAACTGAGGTCACTTTGTCGCAGTTAATGGGCCCTCGTAGTTTTGATAAAATATGTGCGCTAAGAACCTCAAATTTTCATGTATCCAAAAGTAGCAGAAATGCATTTTTAAAATAGGTCATATATTCCCTTTGGCTGTCTCTTAGCATTTGTAGAGTGCGGCTGATAGTGTGTTGCATTTGCTACAACACTGTGCACCTACATAATTTTCTTTTAATTTTTTTGGGATGTGCTGATCAATTTTTATTTTTGGATTAGGCCTAGGTTCAGTGGCCTGAATTGTAGACCCAAATAACAACAGCCATGTAAGCAGTGGGCTCGGTCTGGTAGACACTGGACCTCAATTGAGGGGTTGAATATTGTAATATCTCTGGTGACTCTATTATTTTGTAAACTTCAAGAACTTGTAAACAGCAACCACTATGCTTTTGTGCCTCTTCTTAGAATTGCAATCATTAAGTTTGTTGTACTTGTTTGTTTCAATTACATTGGTCTATTCTTATCTATTTTTTCCAAGAGAAGAAAAAGATCCAATCCCACATGCTACAATTCTGGCACAACATTCATTGATTTGAACTGGCCTTTGCTCAACTGTTGACTTTCTAGTTTAAGAAATCTCTATGCAGTGAAAAAGGGATGTAATCTTTGAAAAAAACCCTCTTTATTCTGGAATTAAGTGGTGATTTTAAATCCCTTTACTTCACCAATGTGATCTTCTAAAATGTGTATAATGTACCTATGTGATATTAGAATTTTGACTAGATTTCCTTCCAAATGGTTTAAAATGTACAGTAACTATTATGTTATGTTCACATGGTGTAATTGCGGTGCGAACAGTACGTCCGCAATTACGGCGGGTCATTTGGGAGTCGCGCTGACAACCGCGTACTCCCCCGGAGGGGGGGGGGGCGGCAGCCCGTCGAACCCATTGACATGCATTACTCGTGGCGCGTATTCGTCGCAAGTAATTGACATGTCACTTATCTCCCCGCGCGTACAATACGATCGTATTGTACGAGTGGGGAGAGGAGGCGTAATCCATAGTTCTCTTTAAGAACTATGGATTACCGTAATTTCGGCGCACATCTCGCTCATATTAGAGCACAAATATGACGCAAAATGCGCTCCGAAATTACCCCGTGTGAACATACACTTACGTTTAACGTAGTCAAGCAAAGGTAATATTTAGTGACACCTGAGGTTTAAATTGGAGACTCCATAAAAAAACCAACAAAACCCAAAAAGGAAACCGTGAATCTGGGGCTGGTGCACACCTCGAAAAACCTCTTGGTGAAGATGATGAGGTCAACATGTTCTTAACTTTTTTCAAATGTCTTCTCAACAGTGCAGCTCCTACGAAGATGTAGGTTACACCAGACATATCTATCTTCATCAATATACAACATTTTTTTATGTCCTTGTAATGATTGAAATTAATTTTGGTATCTGTGCTATGATCTTATCACTCACAGCTTCTCCTATTAAACAAAAGTCAGAAGCTTGTATCTCATACCTTCCCCTTGTACATTGTATGGTTGTGGTATCCAGTTCACATCTATTTTTGTCTGGCCGTCTATGTTCACACATTGTTGTGGTTTTGTTATAGGAATTTGTCTGCAAGGTGCCAACCCTTTACATGATGACAAGTCCATAAAACAACTGCTGACCCTGGCCCTCTTGACCCTTGAAGACGGAGCATCAACAAAACATTGTAGTCCCTAGAAGTATTTGGAAGTAAAATTCATCCTGCAATTCATTTATCCTGTAAACATAAAATTCAAAAAAGCAAACTAAATGTAATGTGTCAGAAATAGTTCTTACGCATCTTAGAACTCTGCATTCTGGCGTTTCTCTATTATTCCTCTTGGAAAATCATAAAATAAACTAACATGGCAACTAAAATCAATAAACATTTCGAAACACATGCAAAATAGGAGAGTAAAAAAAAGAGAGTTCACACAATATTGGGATACTGTAAAAGAAATCTACATAGAAAACTAGAACACAAATAACATGGAAAATAAAAATAAAACATGGTTTAAAATTACTAAAATATACATATTTATATAAACATTTATTATATGTAATTTTTTTTATTAAAGAAACTTTGAAACTTTGTTTTTTTTTGTTTCAAATAGAATGGAAAATAAAAATAAATGAAGGTTTTAAAATTTCTTTGCTAAGCATTATATATACATACTGTATATTATTATTTTTTAATTTTGAAACCTTATTTTCTTTTCCATGTTATTTACGTTCTACTTTTATACGCAAATTTCTTTTATACCAACATTGTGTAAGTTATTTTTCTTATCCCTTTTTTCCATTTTTGTTTACCTGAATCGTTGAATATTAATTGCATTTTACATTAATTTTATACATTTCCCAAAAAATTGACAGAATAAGGATTCCTAAGAAAAGATGTGTCAGGAATATTCATTTTTTGCTTTTTTCTAGTTTTATTTTTACATAACAAACAAATTGCTGGGTCACAAGTTGTTTATGAATATTATCTACAGCGGGTGAAATAAGTATAGAACACGTCACCAATTTCCAATTTTAAATATATTTCTAAAGGCGCTATTGACATGGAGGTCTCACCAGATGTTCGTAACAACCCATTCAATCCACATAGACAAAGAAATCAAACGTAGATTCCATAAATTAAGTTATGTGTATTAATGAGAAATGACACCGGGAAAAAGTATTGAACACACTCACTGAAATGTATTTCATACTTCATACAAAAGCCTTTGTTGGTGATGACAGCTTCAAGATGTCTCCTATATGGAGAAACTAGTCGCATGCATTGCTCAGGTGAGATTTTGGTGCATTCGTCCATATGAACGCTTTTCAAATAGTTCAATTTTTGTCTCATCTGACCAGACTATAATCTCCCAGTATTTCACAGGTTTCTCTAAATGTTGTGGATCAAGCCTTAAATGTGCTTGAACATGTTTTTTTCCAGCAATGGAGTGTTTCATGGTGAGCGTGCATACAGGCCATGAAGGGCGAGTTCATTACTTATGGATTTCTTTGAAACAATTGTACCTGCTGATTCCAGGTCTTTCTGTAGCTCCCCACAGGTGGTCGTTGACTCTTGGACAACTCTTCTGACTTTACTTTTCACTCCTCTGTCTGAAACCTTGTTGATTATGGCCCCTCCAGTGCTCACATGAACCTTCAGTAGTTTAGAAATTCTTCTGTAACCAAAGCCATCAGAATGTTTTGCAACAATAAAATTGTGAAGGTCTTGAGACATCTCACTGGTTTTACCCATCATGAGATGTTTCTTGTGTGGCAGCTTGGTAATGAGATATCTTGTTATAGGCCATCAGATGAACCAGTTGATATTATTTTTTACTCAGTGGCAGGATTGCTTTCTAATTACTGATTCAGCAGCTGTCATGACTTTCCATGGCTTTTTACATCTCTCTTTCTTCATATGTTCAATACTTTTTTGCTGTTTCATTTCGCATTATTACACGAGCTTTTGCCCTGAATAAAACTGCCGGTACTCTGCCAGTTTTACTGATTGTACAGGTCCCATATTGGGTATGATGACCACCAGAGATCCAAGTGGGAGCCAGAGAATAACTTGCCACATATTAATATAATTATTTATTTTAAAGTGCCATTACTTCCAGGGTGCTATGCATTTGAGGGGGGTTACATAGATAACATAGGTCTAAATAAAGTACATTGTCAATACTAATTGACTAACAACTGGCAGAGAGGGAGAGAAAACCCTGTGCACGAATCTACAATCTACAAGAAGGAGAAGGAAAAAGGCAGAAGGTGCGGGGCAGACATATTTAAGGGGTGGTATAGTGGCAGCAGGGCACATCAGTTGATTTAACACTTTTCTCTCCCTAGTCGGAACTGAACAAGGCAGTTTGATACTGTCAACTAAAACCACATAGCAAAAAGAGATGGGTTCAACTGTCTAGTTAGAGGAAACAAACTGCAGCAAGAATAGCAATAATTTAATGTGTGGATGACACTGCTATAGTTAGAACTATAGGTATAACCATGGTGACATATAGGAATAAACAAAATTATGTAAGAAGATCACAAAGATACGTTTACGCAAGAAACATTCAGAACTAAGCTGGGAACCATCACATACAATTGGTAAGGGTAGGTGGGTGCTTGTTTTTGTTGGCTAATGGATGACCCAGAAAGATAGAAAATCATTCCTCAAAGGATTATATTAGGCTGGAAAGCCCACCGAATTAACCTTGTGCCCACCCAGCCAGTTGAAGAAAAATACAGCCAAATAACCACTGGGAATTTCCTTTAAAGGTACTCTGTCCAGCAGTTTGTCTGAGATTCATAGAATTTCTTTGTTTGTATACAGCCTTGACCTGTCTGACTTTGCTGACCTTGACTCAAACCATTTTCTTATTTTCTTCTTCATACACCTGCATCATGCTCCAAGTCCCAAAGAGTCTTTGCCACTCCCTGTTGCATCTATACCCAGCTTCTAACCTAGGAAACTATTTTAAGGACTAGAAATTACAGATATTCTGCAACAGACCAACCCTTCCTTATAAACATCATTGGGCACATTAGGCTTAGAGAATGACTAGTATGGGCAGATGGGCAAAGTATGGAGAGTTGAATGACTTCCAGACCCCACTGATAACACATCTTGTAGGTAGGAAGCATTAAGATAA
Organism: Phyllomedusa bahiana; assembly: GCA_025379985.1. Taxonomy (NCBI): domain Eukaryota; kingdom Metazoa; phylum Chordata; class Amphibia; order Anura; family Hylidae; genus Phyllomedusa; species Phyllomedusa bahiana. Next base: position 251,670 of record JAODAL010000201.1, read on the forward strand.
GACAAAAATTAACTTGTTCACCCCACATTTCCTTCAACAAAAGATGTCAAGGGTCTGTCTGAAAGATCATATACATACTGTATAAGGTTACTGGACAATTCCCCCTACACAGGCTAAAATATTAATATGGCCATCTTTACGGCTAAAGTGGCAGATGTTCCACTTGACTTTGGCCAATATTGCCTTTTTAATTTCCCTTGAATAGTTTTATCATAATCTGGTCCACTGTTTGCTTGAAGAAGTTCCAGAGAAACAAAAAAAACAATGAACAAAGAGGCATTTTATGTACTGGAATATGCTAGAGCCATTTATATTAAAGGGGTTTCCCACCATGCACTTTGATGGAATATTGATAAGTTTGCATAGCTTAATGATATGCCATCAAAGTATATGGTGGGAACAGCCTTTAAATAAAATTAACTCCATGCAGAAGAGTGCTAAATGAGCAAAAATGGTTAAAAGGGTTGTTCACTTTGGAAATCCCATTTTGCTAAAAGGGTTCAACAATAAATCAAACACATGGGGCGACATGAATGATTTTTGGCACCCAGGCGCCATTTTTTTGTGCGCTTTTCTAGCGTAGAATGCACCTGAATCTATGAACCTGTTCTACTGAGGGTCATAGATTTAGCATTTTCTAGCTATAAAGTGACACTTCTGGCTCAGGTAAACCACTTTTAAAGTTCTCTACCTGTTCCAGCAGTAATGCACCTGGATTTGCCGTACTGAAGCTACAAATGTGTAGCTTCATATGGTTGTAGTGCGACCCGCCTCCAGCATGCCCCCGATCTCAGCCACGGGTGCTTTGTAATGCGCCTAATATTGAAGAGCGTCTGTTTAAAAATAGAGCGAACAGGTCTGCGCTGGTCTTTGGGCTGAAAAGATGCCAGACTTCTGGCACAGTCCTGTTTATACATTTCCCCCATGGTGTTCTTCTAATAGGAACCCCTTTGGCTGGCTGTAATCTGCAACATTACTAGGACCAAATGGTCTGTTCAACTGCAGCCCCGATCATCCATCAGTTGGCCATGTAATGCATGGACATGCTGGGTCCTCCATAGAGAAAGCTTCTCTTTGTAGCCTCTCTCAATTCTGGTTTATAAATGAGGATCCCTCAGATTTCTGTAAAAGTAGAAAAAAGTAGACAACCACGTTGATACATGAGGGAAAATGGAAATAGAAACCCAACCATGGACATCTGTAAGTCGGCAAATCAAAATTAAATACAGTATAATGAAAACATTGCTAAAAAAAAGGTTCTTCAGGTTTTACACTGCAAGATACAGTGGTGGCCAAAAGTATTGGCACCCCTGCAATTCTGTCAGATAATACTCCGTTTCTTCCTGAGAATGATTGCAATCACAAATTCTTTGGTATTAATATATTCATTTATTTTGCTTGCAATGAAAAAACACAAAAGAGAATGAAATAAAAATCAAATCATTGATCATTTCACCCAAAACTTCAAAAATGGGCCGGACAAAAGTATTGGGAGCCTCAGTCTAATACTTGGTAGCACAACCTTTAGCCAAAATAACTGCGAACAACTGCTTCCGGTAACCATCAATGAGTTTCTTACCAAATGTCTGCTGGATTTGGACCATTTCTTTCTTTGAAATGCTCTTTTTTCCCTGTAGATTAAGGTGTGCCTTCTCCAAAATGCCTATTTTGGATCTCATCACCAGGTGAATTCTTAGGATTGTCTGGCTTTTGGAAGTTTGGGAAATTCTCCAAACCATTTTTAGTGCTTTGTGAAGAAGTGGGGTCATTCCTGGAAGACCCCTCGCCTTACAGTCCCTTTTCATTCAGACGCCGACGGATAGTACGGGTTGACACTGTTGTACCCTCGGACTGCAGGGCAGCTTGAACTTGTTTGGATGTTAGTCGAGGTTCTTTATCCACCATCCGCACAATCTTGCATTGAAATCTCTCGTCAATTTTTCTTTTCCGTCCACATCTAGAGAGGTTAGCCACAGTGCCATGGGCTTTACATCTAGGGAGGTTAGCCACAGTGCCATGGGCTTTACATCTAGGGAGGTTAGCCACAGTGCCATGGGCTTTACATCTAGATAGGTTAGCCACAGGGCCATGGGCTTTACATCTAGGAGGTTAGCCAACGTGCCATGTGCTTTACATCTAGGGAGGTTAGCCACAGTGCCATGGCTTTACATCAGGGAGGTTAACCCGGTGACCCTGCTTTACCCCTCAAGGGAGCTTGATTGCTTTGATGTTAGCCAGGCTTTACCCTCCTCGATAATTGGTTAATCTACGGTCATATTTCTTTTACATCTAGGAAGGTTAGCCACAGGCCATGGGAGAGGTCAGCCACAGGGCCATGGGCTTTACATCTAGGGAGGTTAGCCACAGTGCCATGGGCTTTACACTTCTTGATGACACTGCGCACGGTAGACACAGGAACATTCAGGTCTTTGGAGATGGACTTGTAGCCTTGAGATTGCTCATGGTTCCTCACAATATGTATTCTCAAGTCTTCAGACAGTTCTTTGGTCTTCTTTCTTTTCTCCATGCTCAATGTGGTCCACACAAGGACACAGGACAGAGGATGAGTCAACTTTAATCCATGTCAACTGGCTGCAAGTGTGATTTAGTTATTGCCAACACCTGTTAGGTGCCACAGGTAAGTTACAGGTGCTGTTAATTACACAAATTAGAGAAGCATCACATGATTTTTCAAACGGTGCCAATACTTTTGTCCATCCCCTTTTTTGTGTTTGGTGTGGAATTATATCCAATTTGGCTTTGTGACAATTCTTTTTGTGGTTTTCCATTGAAGACAAATTAAATGAAGATAATAATACCAAAGAATTTGTGTTTGCAATCATTTTTAGGAAGAAACTGAGTATTATCTGACAGAATTGCAGGGGTGCCAATACTTTTGGCCACCACTGTATATTCGATATAGTTTATAGATATAGTTTTTGATGGTACAACATTCATCCGTGATATTTTACAGACAAGGAATGTGTTAAATTTCCCATTCAACCTTTCGTTGCTACCTGTTTGTAAAAGACTAAAACGCCTGGCAGCCAAAAAGCCATTTTGGCAAGAGTTTTGCAAGGCGTTTCCCAATCCAGGTGGGTCTGTCGTAAATCTGCTTATAGGCAGATAATTTAGCAAAAACGCAAACGTCTTTATAGCAACATATTGTTTAGAAAGCTATAATTATTCACTGCCAGGCCAAATAACGGCATTAATTTCAGTTTGGTTTGCAGAACGCTAATCAGCAAGTTCTGACAGAACCCCGGGAAGGTTATTGCATTGTTTATCAACAAGATGGAAAAAATAAATAAATACAGGGCGCACGGAAAGACAAAAATATTCGGTAAATACCGTCAAATATCTCGTCTAATTGCAAAAAATGCAACCAAAAAAATCAAAAAGTTGCACATCGAACTATTAGACGCCACTTTTACTACATGTATTTCCAACAAGATAGATCAAAATCTTCTATGATGAAGACATAATGTGTCAGAATAATTAGGGACATAGACAAAAGAACAGCTAATCAGCATGCAAATTTATGCTGTTCTATTGATTCAGATGAGGCAGATTCTACCTCTCTGTCTTTTTTTTTTTTTTTTCCAAGCCTGATTCATCTTCATTGGTAATCATCACAAGTCTGCCAAATGTTCCGTGACACTAATGTATTACAGGTCAAGAGTATCAGGGCTTCACCTATTACCCCCACAAACAATATGCTCTCCTTTCCTGTTCCCTCTTCAGGATTTTAGCAATTACTGCCAGATGTAATCAGACTTCTTGAATAGGAGCAACTGGGGCTTGTTTGTGGCTTGGATTCATTAGAAGCAGGAGGAACAAGAAAGGAATAAATTACTTAATTGCACAAAAAAAGTTGCAGCCAAAGTAATAGTGAGAGAGGCTGATTGTGTGAATGTGTATTCGACTACTCTTGGAATGGAGAATCTTCAAATAGCTGGTAGTTTGGCCTTGTAGATTCAGAGAGAGTTGGGTGCGCTCCAAAGCAGATGGTCCCATATAGCCATCCATTCTTTCCTTTGTCAGGTTTTACTGTTTATCTGATCTTGTCCGTCTATGATGCCGCTTATTCGAGATCTAACAAAAATATGCATTCATATCATATTCATTTTGCCGGGTATCCATGAGCTCGGTCTCCCCCACCTCCTCGTTTTATCTCGATGAGACGATCAAATCGGAACAAAAGCCGTCCTCGTCATCACACAGCCCCTGATTTTTTACCGTTTAAAAAAAAAAACAAAGCTAAAATTTCAGGGAAAAAAAAAACCCCAAAAATGGTTTAAAAAGGCCGGAGAACGCTGGCAATGTCCTGCGCCACTTCTCCCTTTGAAGAATGTGAACTTGGTGTGACACGAAAGATGATTTTGCTCAGGTCTCTATTACCTCTCCTTCCAAGTGTTTTTATGGGGCCAGTTTTGGTGGGAAATTGGGAAAATCAAAATTGGGGCCTTTTTAAAATTTATTTTTCCCAAATCCCAAATTTTTGTATATTCGGAAACTTCTTTTTTTTGTCCTTCATTAGGATTCACTGTATAAAGAAACTGTTGCTTGTTTTTTGGGCTTTTTGGAAAAAGCATGAAGTGTTTTTCATTTAAAAAAATTGGGAGTTGGGAAAGAGTCAAGTCAAAATCTCTGTAGCTTCTGAAGACATGGTATTGATGAAGAATGATGGTTCTTAGGTTTAAAAAGGGGAGGGTCCAAGGGGTTCATTTTAGTTTTTTTTTGGGTTTTTTCAGGGTACAAGGTTTTTCTTTCCCGCCGAAGCCCTTGCTAATAAGCCTACTTTTAGTTCTGTTCATTAGCACATTACTCAACTGTCCCATTGTGAATTTTTTTCACGTGGGTGGAAGGGCACAAATTCATTTTTTCTATTGCCCAAGTGTTTTGTTTCATCTCCCCCAGTGGGGTAAATCCTTGTCTCCATAGTCCCGTTATTGCCCACCGCCTTGTCGCCATAGTCCCGTTAGTGCACACCTCCATGTCTCCATAATCCCGTTAAATGCTTTCTCCCTTGGGCCCATAGTTCCCCCTTTGTGCACACCCCTTTTTTCCAAAAGTCCCCTTGTGCACACCTCCATTTTTCCATAATCCCGGGTTTGTTTCACACCCCCTTGTCTCATAGTTTCCCTTAGTGCACCCTCCTTGTATTCCCTAGTCCCCTTTAGTGCACACCACCCTTTTTTTCCCTGGGCCGTTAGTGCACACCTCCCTTTTCTCCATAGGGCCCATTAGTGCACAACCCCCTTTTCTCCATTGTCCTGTTAGTGCCTTCTCCTTGTTTTCAAAAGTTTCCCCCTTTGTGAAAACCTCCCTTTTCTCTGTAGTCCCGTCGTGCAACCCACATTGTTTTTAAAAGGCCGGGTTTGGTGAAACCTCCTTGTCCCCCATAGTCCAAATTTGTGCACACTCCTTTTCTCCAAAAGTTTCCCCGGTTTAAATTTCCACCCCCTTGTCTCCCTAGTCCGTTTGTGCAACTTTCCTTTTTTCTCCATTATCCCCTTTGTGACAGCTCCTTGTCTCCATAGTCCCGTTAGTGCACACCTCCTTGTCTCCATAGTCCCGTTAGTGCACACCTCCTTTTTCTCTTTGGGCCATTTGGTTTCAAACCTCCTTTTTCTCCATTGTCCCTTAGTTTCACATCCTTTTTTCCTTGCTCCAGGGGGGCCCCCTTCTTCCCCTTTTGTAAAAATATATAGTGTGAGAAACATATTTCTTTAATGACAAGATAACTGATCTATGGGCCCCTGTGAATTTAAATTGTTGTGAGACCAAGGTTTTAGAATGTTAACACATCTAGGTTCAATCACAAAAATTATTACTTTAAAGCCAGGACTTTACAACAACTGCTTAAAAAACAAAATGGAGATTTTTTAAAATTCCCCCCACGAATCATAACATTACAAGGTTTCAAAAATTAAAAAAAAATCACAGAATATGTTTTTTTACATTACCCCTTTTGAGTGTTTGTGGTTGGATGTAGAATAGGAACCCCTTTTTTCTTTTATAGACCGGGGAAAAGGCTCATGGCTGCCTCCACTGCATGGTCCCGCCTTTTTGCATGGTTTGTTGGGTCTTCCTTGGGGGTTTCCCCCTTTGGGGTTCCCCCCACCCCCAAAAATTTTATGCTTTTTTCTGTTTTGGGTGTTTTCTTCAATTGGCCCGATGCAATTTTTTAGAATGCCAAAATTTTTGTAATATGGTTAAATATTTCCCGGCTCCTTTTTGGTCATTGGGGTGATGACTCCCTATTTTGTTTTAAACCCGGGTTAAACCCCGCCCCTTTTGCTTCCAAAATTTGTAATTTTTTAAAACAACTTTTAAAAAAAGAAAATTTTTGCATGTGGTTTCCCGTTGGCTATAGTTTAACCCTGTATATTCATTAACAGCTTATTGACCATATACTATAATTATTGTACATTTAAACTCTCAAATTACCTTTTAACACCTTCATAACTCTAATGGTGCAAACGTTTTCATATTTACAGTCCCATTTTTGCTAATCTCATTTTTACAACCCACAATGATGTACACCTGCTCGTCTCTACATACCTGTGGTGCACACCTCCTCATCTTTAGGGCATGTACCCACGGCACGGGTTTGTGGCCGGTTTTTCAGACAGTTTTCGGTTTTGAAAACCGTCTGAAAAACCGTCTGCAAACTTTTCAATGGACTGCTATGGAAAACCCGCGCAGCAGCCCCCACTGCACGGGTTTTCCGCCTGGGGTTTTTCAGACCACCGACAGTCCGAAAAACATTGAACATTCTTCCGTTCGGTTTTTGTACGGAGTATGAACATTTCTATGGGAAGGGGGAGGGCTTTTCTCTGCAAGCAGCGGAGAAATGACGTCCCACTGCGGTCGTGTGCATGGATAAACCGACTGGTATTTGTTCTGTGCCGTGTAAAAACCCCCCCTATTTCAGATTTGCACCACCCTTCTTCACTTTAGAACCCTCTTAGTGGTGCAACAAACTTCTCATAGTTCTAGTAATGTCATCTTATCACCACAGCTCTCGTGGTGTATATCTACCTATCTCTATAGCTCTAGAGGTGTACACCTTCTGTAAAGGAGGGTATTAATAACGACAGGGGTGTACAACTTCTTATCTCCAGAACTCAAGTGCTGCACACCTCCACAGTGCCTTAGTTACAGAGGTGCATGCCTTTTTATCTCCAGAACTCTAGTAGTGCACAATCCCTCAATACCATAGTTCCAGTGGTGAACATTTTATCTTCGCAACCCATGGTGCACACCTACATACTTCTCCAGGGGTGCACCCCTTACCTTCATAACTCTGATGATGCACACCTCCTCAGTGTCATAGTTCCAGTTGTTTCCTCTCCACAGCCCCAGTAATGTATATCTACGTATCTCTATAGCTTTGGGGGTGTACACCTTCTCTAAAGGAGGGTGTTAATGATGACAGGGGTGCATAACTTCTTATCTCCAGAACTCAAGTTTTGCACACCTCCACAGTGCCTTAGTTTCAGTGGTAAACATCTTATTTCCACATGACTAAGGGAGGAGTCTCCCGAAACGCGTCGGTGTGCAACACCATATGTTTCCTCTTTGAGATGTTTGGATGTTTTAAATTGACCAAATAAAGCTACTATTTTTTACCTTTGATAAAAAACGTTTGGACTGGCTGCTGGATTACCCTTCCTGGTCGGCACTATAGGTTCACCTCCAAAAGATATTTGATTATTGCTCCTTACAGTTAAACACAATATAGTTAAACTACAACAGAACCAACCTGGCTTAAATCCATACAATGATACCGGCAGCAGCTAAAAGACTATGTAGAAGCTTTAGGCCCTCCTCTCAAGTTCAATTTCAACTTAGCTTATGTCTCCAGGGGATACTAACTTAGCAAATTAAGCACAGTGAAGATAGCCTTATCTTCAGGGGCATGCCCATGGACAGGGAATCTCTCTTCCTATGCATTATCCTCAAAGGCTTCTGGCCAACTATACTGGCTCCTTCCGTTTTCAACCTCTTCTCCAGGTCAGTTTCTAGCTTTTAAATGCTTTTCGCTTTCCCTCAGGGGCTACACAGAATGGCTCATGAACCTTCTCTCTTTTAAGTCCCAGGCATACCTTCCTCTCTCCTCCCACCTGGAGTACCTGAGACCTGGAGATCTGATACCCTCTACCATCCTCGAAAACTGCAGACCCAGTAGCAGGCTCTAGTGCTATACTTATGTTTAACTCTAATCTCTTCATGTCTATAAAGCCAGAGGTGTGCACTTCATTCCTCACTAGCTTAAGGGTGCACAGCTTCTTCTCTCCATTATTCTGGTGGTGCACACTCCTCCATAGATTTAAGGGTGCATACCTCCTCATTTCCAACAGCTCCAGTGGTGCACACCTGATCTCAAAGACAGCTTTGCCAGTGACTCTTTTAGACTTTAAAAGACAGAACCACAACCAATGATGTGTGTAATAATTATATGCAAGGGACTCACTGGATTATGGCAAATTTTGGGTAGATACAATCTAAATTCCTCAATTTTACGAAAGTTAACCATGCAGTAATGCCCAAGAGGCTTCTAGAAGAATCCAAGGTCTTCCTTGAGGAAGGAATTCCATAATCCTGATGGACTGCTGTAGGCTATGGTGGGAATGCAAAGTTTATAAAGTGAAGCGAATTCCAGTCACGTCAGCAGTTCTCCTGTCAGCACTTAAGAAGAAGAATGTCCTCCCTCTTCCCTTAATAAAAGATACATTTTTGTCACCTGCTTTTTAGTGGATTGAGTCACCCATCTCTTGGGCTAAGGCATGTATAACTGAGCCACATGGTCACCTCTTCACCTCTCTTCATCTGGATAGGATTATTAAATGGCTTTTGGTGAGGATGGATGTCAGAAGCTTTGTAGGTTCCCAGTAAAGGCCAAGAACAGAAGCCCAATGTGCTACTCCTCTAATCTGACACTGGCTATACAGCACCTCAGCATCAATAGTGCACATCTCCCTATCTCTATAACTTCAGTTGGCCTTTCACTTCTTTCCCTAAATTTCATTCTTTTATTTATTTTATTTTTTATTTTTTTCAAAGCCCAAGAATATGCTATCAGCAAAGTGCATAAAAGCGCATGGTGCCATACATAGAGTCCACAAAGAAACTGTCACGGATCGCGCCGCGGCCCATGCCTTGGACCTCGGTCGGGTCCGTGCCCCTGTGTCTGGGTCCGCTGTGGCTCCCTGTGCGGGGTTTACAGTGGCAGTGTCAGTTTGCTCTACACCTGCTTCTGCTCAGCGTTACTCACCTGGCCCTGCTTCCACGCGTGTCCGTCCTCTGTGGCTTCCCCGGCGTGTGTGTGCACCCCATAGGGCGCGCGCGTGCCAGCCTGCGGATATTTATACGCACAGTGCTCCTGCGTCCTGCCCGTGACCTCTGACCCTTTCCTTCAAAAGGAACTTCTTCCCTGGATTCAGTGTCAGTTCCTTGGTGTTCATCATTAGAGCTAGACCGCTGCTGCTGAGCGCCTGCTGTGTTAACCCCTTGGTTTCCACTGTGTCTGCTGAGGCTCTGCATTAACCCTGCGCTGTCCAGCGCACCTGTTACCTGCTGAGTTCCTGACGTATTGTCTTCCAGTTTCTCATTGCTGTTTCCTGCTGCTGTATTACTCTTTCATCACCCTAGGACTGTGCATCCGTTCTACAGCTACAGCATCCGTTTATCCACCACCTGTCCTGCACTTTGGCTACCCCCTGCTTGCACCACCATCTGCACCCACGGTGGGCCTTGAGGATCCCCTCTATCAGGACATTTCTGGCTTTGCGGTCGGAAAACGTGACAGTACGAACTGACCATACTAAATGGATCCCGCCGGAGTGACTCTACCTGACCTGGTAGCGGTAATCAACCGTCATGGCACGCACCTGGAGCAACTCTTCCAGAAGCTACAGACAGTTACCGCACGTCTGGATGAAGTTGCGTCTGCATGGGTACCTATGCCAGCTCTGCTACCTGCAGTATCTCTGCCTCCTGCGGCCATGTTCAGTTCCAGCCTGCACTTGCCTCTGCCTGCCCGTTACGACGGAGACCCCCTTATATGTCGCGGATTTATCAACCAGTGTACCATACACTTTGAGGTCCTGGCACGCCACTTCCCGTCCGATAGAGCCAAAGTGGCGTTTATCATAAGCCTGCTCTCAGGTGAAGCTCTGGCCTGGGCCTCACCCCTCTGGGAGAGAGGGGATCCGCTGACAGGGGACATCCAAGAATTTCTGGTCGCCTTCTGGAAAATTTTTGGACAACCTGGGCGCAATACCTCTGCGGCATCTGCTCTGCTACGTACCTGTCAAGGCGATTCTTCTGTGGGCCAATATGCCATCCGGTTTCATACCCTGGCTTCGGAACTCGCTTGGAACAACGAGGCCCTTGTTCCAGCCTTCTGGGGATGCCTCGCTGGGCGCATCAAGGATGAACTGGCTGGTCGTGACCTACCAAGTAACCGGACGACCTCATTGCTCTAGCTACGAGAATCAACATACGTTTTTCTGAAAGAGAGCTAGAGCTTCGCCAGCAGTCACCGCCCTTCCGTCCTCGCAAGCCTTCGCCTCGCCGTGTACCTGCACCCCCAAGTCTACCTCACCGGGCACCTGCGTTCCCACAAGATGTTCCTATGGAGGTGAATCATGCACCTCTAAGCCTGGAGGAACGCACTCGCCGGCTCAGTCTGGACCTGTGTCTATACTGTGGCAGTCCCAAGCACTATCTGAAGAACTGCCCAGCCCGCCCTGCTGCGCCCCGGAAACCTCCATGCCATGGTGTCGTGGGTGAAGTGTCTCTGAATAAAGATGCCTCTGCTCCTCGTCTGACCACCCCGGTCACACTCTGTTATGGTTCCGGTATTAAAGTTCAAATTCCTGCTCTTCTGGACTCTGGCTCATCTGAAAATTTCGTCCACCCGTCATTGCTGGAAGAGTTCTGTCTGCCTGTCACCCGTCTGAGAGAACCACTTCATTTCTCTTCTGTCAACGGGAAAATCTTGAAGGAGCCAGTCCAGCTCCGCACAAAACCTATACCTCTGCTAACTGGAAGCTCTCACCAAGAGGACATCTCATTCTACGTTTTGCCTAATGCTTCTGCTTCTGTCCTGCTTGGCCTACCGTGGTTCCAGCGTCACAACCCTTCTCTGGATTGGAAAACGGGTGAAGTTCTCCAGTGGGACGAGCCATGTCATTCTCGCTGCCTGAAGCCTGTCCATCCTGTGCAGTCTCGCCCACCCGTTACCCTGCCCGTTTCTGCTGTGCTGCCTGAAGAGGATCCTCAAGCACAAGAAGAGCTCCTGGTCTGTAAAGACACCTCTGTTTCCCACCCACCTCTCCCCATGCCTACTGTTTCTGCTTCTGCCCCCCAGGTTCAAGAAGTAATCCGGGACTCCCTGGAAACCTCCTCTGAAGACAGTTCCTGGGATACCGAGGAGGAGGTGGTTACCTCTAGCTGTTATGGGGGTACCTGGCTAGCCCGGAGGGGAGGGCTTAATGGGGGGTACTGTCACGGATCGCGCCGCGGCCCTGCCTTGGACCGCGGTCGTGTCCGTGCCCCTGTGTCTGGGTCCGCAGTGGCTCCCTGTGCGGGGTTTACAGTGGCAGTGTCAGTTTGCTCTACACCTGCTTCTGCTCAGCGTTACTCACCTGGCCCTGCTTCCACGCGTGTCCGTCCTCTGTGGCTTCCCCAGTGTGTGCGCACCCCATAGGGCGCGCGCCTGCCAGCCTGCGGACATTTATACGCACAGTGCTCCTGCTTCCTGCCTGTGACCCCTGACCCTTTCCTTCATAAGGAGCTTCCTCCCTGGACTCAGTGTCAGTTCCTTGGTGTTCATCACTAGAGCTAGACCTCTGCTGCTGAGCTCCTGCTGTGTTAACCCCTTGGTTTCCACTGTGTCTGCTGAAGCTCTGCATTAACCCTGCGCTGTCCAGCGCACCCTATTACCTGCTCTGTTCCTGACGTATTGTCTTCCAGTTTCTCATTGCTGTTTCCTGCTGCTGTATTACTCTTTCATCACCCTGGGACTGTGCATCCGTTCTACAGCATCCGTTTATCCACCACCTGGTGCACTTCGGCTACCCACCGCTTGCACCACCATCTGCACCCGCGGTGGGCCCTGAGGATCCCCTCTACCAGGACGTTTCTAGCTTTGCAGCCAGTAAACGTGACAGAAACATTCTATTGCAAACCTTTTCTAAAAAGATAAAGACCCCAACAAACCTTACCCAACCCTGTGAGCAAGAACACCCTGCAACAGTCAGGGATGTCCACCTTTGGCCTAGGTCCTGCTCTTGGCTTCAGTGTCCACCAAGGAGCCATAAGGAGGATATCTCCCCCTCCCTCAAAATGGAGGGCTAGGGTTTTTTTTTTTTTAGGGGAAGGGAGGGTGGAACCTGATTGCCACCCACACGCTCATTCACATCCCTAAAGCTTTGATAGGAAATTCCCAGAAAGGCACCTCAACCTGATAAGATCCTAATGACAAACACATGTGGACATAAATAAGAATGTGTTCTGTGTAAATGGGCAGGTTATCCACATTAGATCCAGAGTATTTATCATATTGTCCAGTCAGACGGTCTGGCCAAATAGAGGTGAGCACGCGTAAACATGTGGAAGAAAAGAGCAAACAAAGTGCAATCCACTCAATAGGCTTTGCAGTGAGTTTAAGGACCCTTGGGTCACCACTTCTGGGGCATGTGTGCACCTTGGACTTGTTCAAGAGTCCTGGGTCAACTTCAGATAACTACATATATCCAGGATATAACCTCCTTGTGTATCAATGAACAGTTGTTGCAAAACTTAAACGGGTTGTCTCACTACAAGGAATGGTTTTTATTTTGAAGATTTTGCAAAAACAAATCACTTTGCAATATGTGTCCATTAACAGTGTCCTACCTATTATGAGATTTCCCCTCTTGTATGGGCTGCATCAGCTCCTCAGGTTGCTATAGCTACAGACCTGTTCAATCTCTCCTATAAGCTGCCAACACTGGTTGCTATAGCTACAGACCTGGCTTCTACTGCAGCCTAGTGGAAGCCAGTAAACACGCCCCTGAATTCAAACTGAAACCAAGAAAACAGGACTGAGGTGAGAGGAATCAATGTAGTGAGACAACCCCTTTAACTTGATAATTACCGCACTTTGATGCTGTGGAACAGAACTTTATCTCAACATTTCCAGATTTTGTGATGACCTAAGTACAGATAACACGGTGCAGTAAAATGTCACTGTGAAGTTCAACTTTGCTACATTCATAACTGTCCATATCCAATAGCCTTATTCTAACTACTGATAAGAATAGATTTTTTTTTATTTTAAGTTCAAATTTAAGTGTCCCCCTATAAATTTGTGAAACAGAGGGGCCAGGCAAGATCGTAAGACAAGTTCCTTAAATATACAGTATCTCACAAAAGTGAGGACACCCCTCACATGTTTGCAAATATTGGATTATATAGTTTCTTTAAAATCTTTTTAATTAATCATTCCAGAGTACACATTATAAAAGATCCCAGGTGTGAATGGGGAGCAGGAGTGTTAAATTTGGTGTTATCGCTCTCACATTCTCTCATACTGGTCACTGAAAGTTCAACATGGCATCTCATGGCAAAGAACTGCCTGAGGATCTGAAAATAAAGAATTGTTGCTCTACATAAAGATGGCCGAGGCTATAAGAAGATTGCCAACATCCTGAAACTGAGCTGCATAACAGTGGCCAACAGCATACAGTGGTTTAACAAGACAGAATCTACTCAGGCAGGTCTTTCCATGGTCGACCAAACAAGTTGAGTTTTTGTGCTGTCAGCTTTGCTGAAGAGGTTAAAGGGGTAGCGGGTCTACCTGTCAGTGCTAAAACCATATGCTCTACGCTGCATCAAATTGGTCTGCATAACTGTTGTCCCAGAAGGAAGCCTCTTTTAAAGATGATGCACCAGAAAGCCTGTAAGCAGTATGCTAAAGACAAGCAGACCATGGACATGGATTACTGGAATCATGTCTTGTGCTCTGTTGAGACCAAGATAAACTTATTTGGTTCAGATGGTGTCCAGCGTATGTTGCGACAACCAGGTAAGTAGTACAAAGACAAGGGTGACTTGCATACAGTCAAGAAGGGTGGTTTGGGGCTGCATGATTACTGTCGGATGTGGGGATAGGTCATTGATGGAACCATGAATGCCAACATGTACTGTGACATACTGAAGCAGAGCATGATCCCCTCCCTTCAGAGACTGGGCTGCAGGGCATTAATCCAACATAATAACAACTCCAAATACACCTCCAAGATGACCACTGCCTTGCTAAAGGGTAAAGGTTCTGGACTGTCCAAGAATGTCTCCAGACCTAAACCCTACTGAGCATCTGTGGGGCATCCTCAAACAGAAGGTGGAGGAGCCTGAGGTCTCTAACCTCCACCAGCTTTGTGATGTCATCATGGAGTAATGGAAGAGGACTCCAGTGGCTGCAACCTGTGAAGCTCTAGTGAGCTCCATGCCCAAGAGAGCTAAGACAGTGCTAGAAAATAATGGGGCCACACAAAATATTGACACTTTGTCCATGTTCACTTAGGGCGGTCCTCAATTTTGTTGCTAGAGGTTTAGCCATTGATGGCTGTATATGGAGTTATTTTGAAGGCGCATCAGGTTTCCACTGTTATACAAGCTGTACACTGACTGCTTTACTTTGTATCAAAGTGTTATATATCTGAGGGGTATACTCAATTTTGTGAGATACTGTATAACCTCACACACCCTGAATGGATCTGCAAGCAAAAAAGGTGATCAAATCCTGTCGACTATGCAATGCTGCTAACTTAAAATAGGCAGCCCCCCAGAAGGACTGCATATATCTGAAGTTAAGCAGCGTCATCCTTGGTACCCCATCAGGCTTGACCAATATAACATCTATTCTTATAAGAACTGATACTATACTTGACCTTAGCCATCAGAGAAAGGAGTGATTGTTTGTTAATTACTTTGAAGGGAATGTGCCATCAGAAAATAACCTATTTTTTACTCATGTTTTTATTTTAAACACATTTATTAAGAGTTTATGGCTGTGTCATGTCCCATGACTTCATGGTTCATAATCAGTATTGTAATTCCTATTACTACTTTGTATTATTCCTAAGTTTGTCCCTCTCATCTTCCTGTATGAGTGCTCTGAGGTATTCAGCTCCTCCCTCCTTCTAGCATTCTCCATCTTTCTGTCTGACTGAAGCACTGTAACCTCATTCTCTGCATCAGCTCTGTAAAGTTATCATCTTTTCACCTACTACTTTGGTATAAACTACAAGATTCAGCCTGGAATAAACTCCTGTTGGTTCTTCATACACGTCGGAGCAGTCGAGTTGACACTGTCTGACAAGATTGCTGAAGTAAGTTTACAGTTTAATACAGACTTCCATTACCACATGGGCCTGATGAACTTTACACTTGTTGTCAGCTTATTGGAGTCAGAATAGTGAAAAGATGCTTTAGAAACAGCACAAAAAAGGGCATCTGTGGAAGCAGAAACAGCACAAAAAAGGGCATTTATGGAAGCAGAAACAGCACAAAAAAGGGCATTTATGGAAGCAGAAAAAGCACAAAAAAGGGCATCTGTGGAAGCAGAAACAGCATGCAAAAGAGCCGAGATGCAAACTCTGCAGAAACAATGTGAACATGCCACCACCATGGCAAGATTAAAGGTTCTAGAACAAGCTGCCCGTGGAAGTGAAGGAACCTAAGTTGAGTGGCTGTAGAAGAGCCTGCTAAGCGCACAAGAGACTATGTGCTAAGCCAAAACAGCGAATCTCTGAATGCCACCAACATTCATGACAGTTCAGATGTTCCTCCAGTGAAACATAGCACAGATCCTTCTGCAGATCCCTGCATTCGAGGTCAGTACAGTCCTACACCCATGCTGCACCCTGTATCTCCTTCACACATCACAATGCACCAAGGTCATACACCTCTGCAACCTCAATACAATGATACCAAGGTCCAAATCAATATGCCAGCAAGCTGCCCAGCCCCCGGCAACCATGCCGATCCAGCTACACATAAATTCGAATGTAAACCTGCCCTTGCATTAAATGCCTATGCAGCCCCATATGTCCCTATGTCTCTTAATCAGACTACCACTAACAATATGATCAGCACTACTCAGCCTATGATTACCTGCCTGACGTCAGAAAGGTCAGACATGTCAGAGTTTGCAAGGTTCATGGTCCGCCGTGATCTTACTAAAACAGGCCTTTCCAGGTTTGATGACCGGCCTGAGAACTACAGATCCTGGAAATGTGCCTTCAGAACGGCAATTGATGATATTGGCATCACAGCTGCTGAAGAACTAGACCTGCTAGTCAGATGGCTCGGCCCGCACTCTACAGAACGTGTCAAGAGACTCAGAGCTGTTCATATTGCAAATCCTGTGGCAGGTCTAGTGGCTGCTTGGGAGAGACTAGAACGGAGCTATGGTAGTCCAGAAGCCATAGAGAATGCTCTGTTTACACGGCTTCAAAGTTTCCCAAAAATATCCGGCAAAGACAATGAGAAATTCCAAGAACTCAGTGATCTACTGTTGGAGCTCCAGTGGCCAAAGCAGACACTCACTTACCTGGCCTCAGTTACCTGGACACTGCTCTGGGTAACCCCAATTGTTTTTTTCCAAACTGCATACAACAATCAAGAAAAGTGGACAGCCCTCGGGTCAAGAACAAAAGGGAGACCACGTTTCCTTTCCTCCATTCGCCTACTCCTGTGAGTTTCATAATACATTGCAGAGTCCAAGAATGACCCAAGCTTCTTATACAGTGAGTCTGGCCGGTCCTACTTCATCTCCTCCTAATATGACAGTCCCCGCTCTAAACTACAGGAAATCGTAGAGACCAGTTTCAGTAAAAAAGACAGACGTTCTTCTCACCTGACAATCATCTCCACATAAGAGCAGTCGAGGTGAGAAAATTGTAAACCCAAATCGTCCCTATGCCCATCATAAGAAGCCACATCCCGCTCAAGAAATGCATTCGGCTTCAGAAAGAAACGCTTAAGAAACGCAAAGAGCTTCTGACAAAAGTTGTGATAGTTACAAATGCTGTGCTTCCACAGCAACATTTTGCTAAAGATGCAAAGCTGGTTATTAAGTGCATTGAAAGTGACAGTGTTGAACATGTGCAAGCACTTCATCCCATCTCACCAATACACGGAGCCACCCCTCTCAGTCCACCCGTCCGGAGGCAAAGCATGGCGGGGAGAAATTGGACCAAACTGTAAATCCCCTACCACCGTAATCTTCCTCATGCCCGAGAAGTTTGTGGTGATGGTCTCTATGACACGATCGATTCAAAGATATGGTCTTGTCAACGTATATGCTCAGGCGTCATCCCAGAAAGATCCTAAAGGAGTATGCATATTGATGATAAAAACAAAGCATCCGGTCACTTGCAAGATCTGAACTCTTGATTTGTTCAACCTTGAAGGAGACACCTTCCCTTACACATTGGGTACCTGTAGTGGCGTCACAGAGGTCTCTGAAAGAGAAGCCAGCGGACTCATGGTAGCTCACTTGACAACAAGGTCAGGATACCTTAACCCCAACACTTGTTTGAATGCAAAACCAAATACCATCTAATAAGAGAGGATTTCCTACGCCAGAAGTGCTCTTCATCAAACGCATCTAAGGTCTATAGTCACTGAAATACCTGCTCTTGACAAGAACCAAACCTCCTACTTCTGCTCGGCAAGAGACATTCTCCGGGTATACAAGGTACGCCAGCATATCAATGGACCTCATGATGCTTCATCTTGCTCAACGCCTTGATCCTAGGCTGGTGATCATACGAAACGTTTGCATAGACCCGATTAAGAAGCCCACTAAGATTCCTCATTTAAAACCCATGTTTTACCCAAATCGTCGCAAGCCCCATTTTTCAACATGCATACCATTCCAGGGTAAAATAAATCTAACTGTAGTGACAGACCACATGATCTAGAAGATAACATACCCTGCTCTTTCTCGTCCTGTGATGACAGTCCTTGGATCAGCATCTTTAGTCTAACAAGTGTAGACAACAAACTAGCACCTGCACGTGAAGACAAGGAATTTCTTAAGATTATGAAAGGAGTTTGCCCAAGATGACTCCAACAGCTGGGTAAGCACCTCTACCCTTTTCGCACTCCCAAGACCAAAACTACCAAAACAATCTACACAAGCAAGTTTGCTAGATCTCTTCTATTTAAACGAACTTTAAAGAGGAAACCAGAAATGGAAGAAACATATGTGGACTTGATGCAGAAAATTATTTGACAGGGACCATGCAGAACCGGCACACCACTAGAGGAAGGAGAAGAATGCTGGTACCTACCATCTCTTTGCGGTACACCCACAGCATTAAGGGGGGGGGGGGGGGGGGAGGGGGGGGGGGGGGGGGGGGTGTATAATATGGGGGGGGTTGGGGGGGGGGGGGGGGGGGGGGGGGGGGGGGGGGGGGGGGGGGGGGGGGGGGGGGGGGGGGGGGGGGGGGGGGGGGGGGGGGGGGGGGGGGTATATATAAACAAATTTAGAGTTGTGTTTGAATGTCCAGCACGCAGCATGAAGGCATTTCCTCTCAACAACCTGCACCTCACCGGCCAATCTCAACAACAGTCTCCTAAGTGCAATCCGCTTCATATAAGACCACATGCAGTAAATGGCTGACAGACCAGCAAATGTTTCACTGCTTCATCGTGAGGGAAGACCAACAGAACTATACCTTAGATTCCTATGCCCAAGGACAATAACATCAACAGTGAAGTCTAGACTCACCGGATGAGGTACATGTCCTTTGGCAACACCCCTCTACGCCCGTACAATCTATGGACAAGAAGAAACCGCCCAAGCGGAGAGAAGGAGTTTTTGGATCCGATGCTCGTCAGTTTGGTTGAAAGAACTTTATGTAGATGATGGACTTAAATCATTCCCCTACCAGCAAAGAACAATTTGATCTCTCACCAGAACACAGGAAATGCTGTCTAAGTGCAACCTCAACCTCCACAGATTCATCTCTACCAGTCCCAGAGGCAGTCGGATGCATTTCGCTGGATGACCATAGCTACCTAATTTAAATAGACCCTTAATCGTGGCTCTGATTCCCTCCCATTCACGCAGCCTATGTTTACTGTGGACGTCAAACAAGACATGTTTACATTTCAAGTGTCCACCCTGTTGACAAACCTTTCACTAAGCGGGAATCTTTGTCTGTTGTGAACAATGTTCCTTCGACCCTCTTGGATTTTATAGCTCCAATTACCATTCATGTAAGATGCTACTGAGACAGCTAACTACAGAGACCTGTAGACTGGGACACACAGCTACCTACTGAGAAACAACACAGGTGGGAAGCATGGAAGAATCTTTGAAAGTGTTTGGGAGGCAACTTCAGGTCCCACGTGTTACGTTTCCACTTCCTTTACAGGCTGCTGTTAGGAAAGAAGTGCATGTCTTCTCGATGCATCCATGGAAGCCATAGCTGCCGTAGCTACCTGAGGGGTCTGGAGAGGACAGCAAGCCACAACTGTGATTTCTCCTAGGTAAAGCAAGCTAGTTCCAAAAACCTGCACATTCTGTTCAAGACTCGAACAATTGCGAATCTGTCCCAGCAGTAGAAATTGCGGAAGTCATAAACATCTCTACAGACCTCAATTCCAGCTGACTGCGGAACAAGATGTTTCTCCCTGCTTCAGTCTCATTGACCACCTGACTCTCAAAATTTCTTGTTTCAGGACTCACTACTACTGAGCCAGGTACGATTTGCTGGACCTGAGTCCTTACAAGGAAATTATGCCGACAAGTTCTACACTCTATACCATAGTGGTTCCTAAGATAAGAATCAAGACATACCGCTTTCAGCGTTTCTCACGAATGGAAAGACTCACAAAGTGGTGGTTAAGGCGGCTAAAGGAGGCTGACACTTGAAGAAGGAAGTCCCTACTATCAGAACTGTCACTGGAAACCATTCCTATAACCGTACCACTGGATTACCATGGTTGGTGGAAGGTGTTGGCATGTTGCGGCTTCCCCAATCCGAAGATGGGTTCTCTTGATCCGTTTTCCCATCGGAATGTACTGTTATAGAATCTAGACTTTAAACTGTTTGATATTTTGCATGTTTGTCTCTTTCTTACAGTTCAGAGAACATTGGTTTATTAGTGTATTAGTATGAAATCTAAAGATTTCAGACGGGGAGTGTCATGTCCCCATGACTGTTCATGGTTCATATTCAGTTATTGTATTCTTATTAACTGCTTTGTATTTGTTCCTAAGTTTGTCCTCTCGTCATCCTGTATGTGTGCTCTGAGGATTCAGCTCCTCCCTCCTTCTAGCATTCTCCATATTTCTGTCTCATGAACACTGTATCCTCATTCTCTGCATCCAGCTTCGTAAAGTTATATCTTTTCCCTACTACTTTGGTGAAAACTACAAGATTCAGCCTGAATAAACTCCTGTTTGGTTCTCAAGAAACGCCGAAGCAGTCGAGTTGTCGCGTCTGACAAGATTACTGAAGTAAGTTTACAGTTTTAAGTACAGACTTCCATTACCACATGGCCTGATGAACTTCACACTTGCGTCAGCATATAGGAGGCAGAATAGATACCTCCATTTTGGTCCTGCACCCCGCCCACCCTCCACTCTCTGCTTTTGAAAGGTTGGGGCTTTTTTTTTCATTTTCTCTCTGCATTTTGGAGCCGTTGGCACAGTGAGAGTCTATCTGAAGTTGACCCAGTGAGAGATAATATAGAGTATGACCACCCAACTGAAGATCCGTGTAAGCCGGGGTGGCTTGGCAATCTTTTTGGTTTGGCCCAAAAACAATGCGGAACCAAGAATCTCAAAGTTTTTTCTTTTCTTGTAGAGAGCATAAAATGCTCCTTTGGAGATTTCCATGTGTTTTTTTGTCCTTTTTGCATAGAGCTTGACCCCTGTCTGCTTTATCGCTGCTCTTTCCCTGTGTGTTAACTGCATTACCTATGCGTTACCTGTACATTCCCTGCTGTATACCTGCTGCTGCACCAGTTCGTTATACCTGCTGACTACCTGCTGACCTGTCTGGGATCTGTGTTACTTGCCCACAGCTACACCTGCTGTGTCCTGCCACCCGTAATAGCACCTGCTGTCCTTGTCCGGCACTTCGGCTTTCACTGTGGGTCGCCACCTACAACATCTTGCCCATGGTGATCATGTAGACCCACCATATACCGGTGAATGACGGGTCAGTGCATACTGACACCGCCGGGTCATTACAGTACAGATTCTCACTATTATTAGAAAGGCAGAGCAGCGCTGCTCCCATCGTTCCTGGACATTTACCGCTTCGCTGTCACTAGATCTTTGGGACACCGAAGACGTAACTTTCACGATTTGAACCTTCATTTCGGTCAGTGCAGCTCCCTGAAGCCTAATCAGAGGAAGCAGTGAACGGAAGATCTCATCCTTTCCTGATAGGAAACTTCACCTTTCCTGCCTCATGCGGATGACCGACGAGTCGCTGTGACATTTAGGAATGAAGTGCTGGACTTTCCATGAGGAAATGCAGACAAACGGCACCATGCCCTCCCTCAATAGCTCAGGCAAAGTGTGATGAGCGATACTGTGCCCTACGGGGAGGTCTGAGGAAGCTGAGGACAACCCACATGGCCATTATAGCACTTTTTGTAAAATTGTCAATTACCTGAGGGCCACATCCAAAGTCGGGGCCCGTGTCTTGCACAAGATTCTGCAGACGCCAAACCTGCCACAGTACAAAAAAGGGAAGGTTACAGAAAAAAACATCATGGCTGTAAACGGGTTTTAGGCCAGGGATTAGCTGCTTGGGTGTTCTCTTTCATGATGGAACAAAACACACTTCTTCTCTGCTTTTTTTTAATGATGCAAAACACATAGGCCCCAAATTTTGAAAAAATGTCTAGGTCTAAACTTTCTTTTTTGCCCATAGCAACCCAAACAGAGCTCAACGACAAACCCGCGCTCATAACAACCAATCAAGCCCATAGCAACCAATCAGAGCCAAACAAAATCGATCCACATTCATTTTTATGTAGTGCTATGAAAAAAATAAAGGGGGCTCTGATTGTTTTCCTTTTTTGGGTTTTCTGATTGGTTTGCTATGGGGCTCTGATGTTCTATGGCTCTGATCGGTTTCTATGAAACTCTATTGGGTTTATGAGTTCTGATTGGTTTCCTATGAACTCTGATTGGGGTTTCTACGGGGCTGATTTTTTGGGTATACTATGGCTCGGATTGTTGCTATGGAACTCTTTATTGGTTGCTATGATTTTTATTGGCAGCTATGGTTTTTGATTTTGATTGCTACAGTCAACAAAGAAAGAAAAAAAACCCCCCCCCAACCAGACAGTTTTCATACATGTCCCCCATAGTCCTGTTTCA
This sequence comes from Phyllomedusa bahiana, assembly GCA_025379985.1. Taxonomy (NCBI): domain Eukaryota; kingdom Metazoa; phylum Chordata; class Amphibia; order Anura; family Hylidae; genus Phyllomedusa; species Phyllomedusa bahiana. The sequence continues at coordinate 274,087 of JAODAL010000201.1, forward strand.
TTGCTTTTTCTGTGTAAGGGTATGTTCACACAATGTTTTGCGGCCCATAGAGTACGCGCCGCAATACATCGTGTGTTTCCAGAGCTCGCACTGATCAGCGCGTACTCCCACGGCACGGGGGGGGGGAGGCCGGCAGTCCGCCGGCCCCATTGACATTCATTACTCGCAGCACGTAATTGACATGTCACTTATCTCCCCATGCGTACAATACGATCGTACTGTACGCGCGGGGAGACGAGGCGTAATCCATAGTTCTCTATGAGAACTATGGATTACCGTAATTGCGGCACACATCTCGCCTGTATTAGAGCTCAAATAAGCGGCGAAATGCACGCCAAAATTACACCGTGTGAACATATCCTAACTTTTGTTCTGTTGTACTGTTATCTCTAAATATTTTCTATATATTTCTATTTGTCTCTCCATGTAAATGATGTAGGTACAGATAGTACTGCCTCCCTGTCTCTTCCTGTAAATAATGTAGATACAGATAGTGCTGACTCCCTGTCTCTCCCTGTAAGTGATGTAGATACAGATAGTACTGTCTCCCTGTCTCTCCTGTATATGATGTAGGTACAGATAGTGCTGCCTCCCTGTCTCTATGTAAATGATGTAGGTACAGATAGTGACTGCCCTCCCTGTCCTCTGTAAATGATGTAGTACAGATAGTAGCTGCCTCCCTGTCTCTTCCTTGTAAATGATGTAGGAACAGATAGTACTGCCTCCCTGTCTCCCTCTGTAAATGATGTAGTACAGATAGGCTGCTCCCTGTCTCTTCTGTAAGTAATGAGATACGATATGTCTGCCTCCCTGTCTCTCCCTGTAAATGATGTAGGTACAGATAGTACTGCCTCCCTGTCTCTATGTAAATGATGTAGGTACAGATAGTACTGCCTCCCTGTCTCTCCTGTAAATGATGTAGGTACAGATAGTACTGCCTCCCTGTCTCTCCCTGTAAATGATGTAGGTACAGATAGCGCTGCCTCCCTGTCTCTCCTGTAAATGATGTAGGTACAGATAGCGCTGCCTCCCTGTCTCTCCTGTAAATGATGTAGGTAAAGATAGCTATTGCCTCCTGTCTTCTCTGTAAATGATGTACGATACATGATAGTACTGCCTCCTGTCTCTCCCTTTAAATGTATGTAGGTACAGATAGTACGGCCTCCCTGTCTCTCCTTTAAATTGATGTAGGTACAGAAGTACTGCCTCCCTGTCTCTCCTGTAAATGATGTAGATACAGATAGTACTGCCTCCCTGTCTCTCCCTTTAAATGATGTAGGTACAGATAGTACTGCCTCCCTGTCTCTCCTTGTAAATGATGTAGGTACAGATAGTACTGCCTCCCTGTCTCTCCCTGTAAATGATGTAGGTACAGATAGTACTGCCTCCCTGTCTCTCCTGTAAATGATGTAGATACAGATAGTACTGCCTCCCTGTCTCTCCTTTAAATGATGTAGGTACAGATAGTACTGCCTCACTGTCTCTCCTTTAAATGATGTAGGTACAGATAGTACTGCCTGCCTGTCTCTCCCTGTAGATTATATAGGTACAGATAGTACTGCCTACCTGTCTCTCCATGTAAATGATGTAGATACAGATAGTACTGCCTCCCTGTCTCTTCCTGTAAATGATGTAGGTACAGATAGTACTGCCTCCCTGTCTTCCTGTAAATTATGTAGGTACAGATAGTACTGCCTCCCTGTCTCTCCTGTTAATGATGTAGGTACAGATAGTAGTGCCTCCCTGTTTCTTACAGTAAATGATGTAGTTACAGATAGTACTGCCTCCCTGTCTCTCCCTGTAAATGATGTAGCTACAGATAGTGCTGCCTCCCCGTCGTCTCCTGTAAATGATGTAAGTACAGATAGCACTGCCTCCCTGTCTCTTCCTGTAAATGATGTAGGTACAGATAGTACTGCCTCCCTGTCTATTCCTGTAAATGATGTAGGTACAGATAGTACTGCCTCCCTGTCTCTCCCTGTAAATGATGTAGGTACAGATAACCCTGCCCCCTGTCTCTTCCTGTAAATGATGTACAAACAGATAGTACTGCCTCCCTGTCTCTCCCTGTAAATGATGTAGGTAAAGATAGTACTGCCTCCCTGTCTCTCCTGTAAATGATGTAAGTACAGATAGTACTGCCTCCCTGTCTCTCCCTGTAAATGATGTAGGTACAGATAGTACTGCCTCCCTGTCTATTCCTGTAAATGATGTAGCTACAGATAGTACTGCCTCCCTGTATCTCTCCTGTAAATGATGTAGGTACAGATATTACTGCCCCCTGTCTCTCCTGTAAATGGTGTAAACACATAGTACTGCCTCCTGTCTCTCTCTGTAAATGATGTAGGTACAGATAGTACACTGCCTCCCTGTCTCTTCAGTAAATGATGTAGTACAGATAGTCGACTGCCTCCCATGTCTCTCCTGTAAATGGTGTAGCACAGATAGTATGCTCCGTCTCCTCCTGTAAATGATGTAGGTACAGATAGCATGCCCTCCCCTCCTCTCCCTGTAAATGATGTAGGTACAGATAGTACTGCCTCCATGTCTCCCCTGTAAATGATGTAGTACAAGATAGTACTGGCTGCGTGTCTCTCCCTGTAAATTATGTAGGTACAGATAATACTGCCTCCCTGTCTCTCCATGTAAATGATGGAGATACAGATAGTACTGCCTCCCTGTCTATTCCTGAAATTATGTAGGACAGATAGTTCTGCCTCCCCTGTCTCTCCCTGTAAATGATGTAGATAAAGAAGTACTAGTCACTCTCCTGATTCATAAAGTAAATGATAGTAAGTCACAGATAGTACTGCCTCCTCCCTGTCTCTTCCTGTAAATGAGTAAGTACAGATAGTACGTCTCCCTGTCTCTCCCTGTAAATGATGTAGGTAGCAGATAGTACTGCCTCACTGTCTCTTCCTGTAAATTATGTAGAACAGATAGTACTGCCTCCCTGTCTCTCCCTGTAAATGATGTAGGTACAGATAGTACTGCCTTCCTGTCTCTCCCTGTAAATGATGTAGGTACAGATAGTACTGCCTCCCTGTCTCTTCCTGTAAATGATGTAGGTACAGATAGTACTGCCTCCGTCTCTCCTGTAAATGATGTAGGTACAGATAGTACTGCCTCCCTGTCTCTCCTGTAAATGATGTAGGTACAGATAGTGCTGCCTCCCTGTCTCTCCTGTAAATGATGTAGGTACAGATAGTACTGCCTCCCTGTCTCTCCCTGTAAATGATGTAGGTACAGATAGTACTGCCTCCCTGTCTCTCCCTGTAAATTATGTAGGTACAGATAGTACTGCCTCCCTGTCTCTCCTGTAAATGATGTAGGTACAGATAGTACTGCCTCCCTGTCTCTCCCTGTAAATGATGTAGGTACAGATAGTACTGCCTCCCTGTCCCCCTGTGAATATGTAGGTACAGATATGTACGCCCACCTGTCCTCTCCCTTGTAAATTATGTAGGTACAGATAGTTCTGCCTCCCTGTCTCTCCTGTAAATGATGTAGGTACAGATAGTACTGCCTCCCTGTCTCTCCTGTAAATGATGTTGGTACAGATAGTACTGCCTCCCTGTGTCTTACAGTAAATGATGTTGGTACAGATAGTACTGCCTCCCTGTGTCTTACAGTAAATGATGTAGGTACAGATAGTACTGCCTCCCGTTCTCTCCTGTAAATGATGTAGGTACAGATAGTACTGCTCCCTGTCTCTCCTGTTTATGTTGTAGGTACAGATATACTATGCCTCCCTGTCTCTCCCTGTAAAGGATGTAGGTACAGATAGTACTGCCTCTTTTTTCTGTCTGTCAATGATATAGGTACAGATAGTACTGCATCCCTGTCTCTCCTGTAAATGATGTAGGTACAGATAGTACTGCCTCCCTGTCTCTCCCTGTAAGTGATGTAGGTACAGATAGTACTGCCTCCCTGTCTCTATGTTAATGATATAGGTACAGATAGTACTGTCTCCCTGTCTCTCCCTGTAAATGATGTAGGTACAGATAGTACTGCCTCCCTGTCTCTCCCTGTAAATGATGTAGGTACAGATAGTACTGCCTCCCTGTCTCTCCTGTAAATGATGTAGGTACAGATAGTATTGCCTCCCTGTCTCTCCCTGTAAATGATGTAGGTACAGATAGTACTGCCTACCTGTCTCTCCTGTAAATGATGTAGGTACAGATAGTACTGCCTCCCTGTCTCTCCTGTAAATGATGTAGGTACAGATAGTACTGCCTCCCTGTCTCTCCCTGTAAATGATGTGGTACAGATAGTATTGCCTCCCTATCTCTCCCTGTAAATGATGTAGGTATAGATAGTACTGCCTCCCTGTCTCTCCTTGTAAATGATGTAGGGTACAGATAGTACTCGCCTCCCTGTCTCTTCCAGTAAATGATGTAGGTACAGATAGTACTGCCTCCCTGTCTACCCTGTAAATGAATGTAGGTACAGATATGTGCTGCCCCTGTCTCTCTCCCTGTAATGATGTAGGTAAGATAGTATTTCCCTCCCTGTGTTTTACGTAAATGATGTAGGTACAGATAGTACTGCCTCCCTGTCTCTTCCTGTAAATGATTAAGTAGAACAGATAGTACTCCCTCCCCTGTCATTGTAATGATGTAGATACGATAGTACTGCCCTGTCTCTCCTGTAAATGAGTAATACAGATAGTCTGCTGCCTTTCCCCTGGTCTCTCCCTGTAAATGATGTTTGTACAGATATTACGGCCTCCCTGTCTCCCCTGTAATTGATTTAGGCACAGATATCACTGTCTCTCCCTGTAAATGATGTAGGTACAGATAGTACTGCCTCCCTGTGTCTTAAAGTAAATGATGTAGGTACAGATAGTGCAGCCTCCCTATCTCTCCCTGTAAATAACAAGGGCACAGATAGTATTACCTTTTTTTGTATGGTGAATCTGAAGGACATTTTACATAGTCCAGTTTTAGGCTAAATGTTGAAAGCTTGTGCTAATCTGACCCAACATCGGTTTGTGCACACACTGGCATTTGATAAGTGACTTACTTAACTTTGCTTTTGTAACGATGGATAAAACGTACACAGATGTGACTATATCTTCAAAAGAGACATCAGTTTTATGCGCCTTGAAAGGCACAGAGATGTCTTCTCTTCCAAATAGCTGTTTATAATGAAAAGAGAGTTCAGAAGGGCATCAGGTATCGGAACGGCTAAACGTGTCCAAAGACTCGGCACTAAATTACGGCTGGAGCCATGCGCCTCTGACAACCTCTCCTAATCAGTATAATGGTTCAAGATTACGGCTCCATTTTACTGAGCCAGTGTGGTATGTGACCGTATGACATCATGGTGCTAGACATCTAAACGTCCGTCACTGTAACAGGCCGACGCCAAAATAAAGTTCAACCGGAGGCCAAGGTGCCTCAATGCTTCCATACCATAGGCTCAGAATTCCTTCTAGGTGCAAAATAGTTAACGTTAGTGCTATGAATTCCGACCGTCTGTCAAAGTATTTATTTTGTGCTCAAATCCTTGAGTGGTCGTCTATTCTATAAAACCATTTCTTACTTCTGTCTCTGTATTAGCTGTTGTTTCTTTACATGTTTTTGTGAAATTTACATGACAGCGGCTGTCAACCAGATTTCTCTTGAATACCAGCTGGCCATGATGGCATGGGCAATTAGTTGGTGTATAACTATGTAAATACCTACTGTATTTTAAGGTGGGAAAGTATCGATGCCCATCAAATTCTTTAGTGGAAAATCTTCGTGTGTAAACTAGGTTCACACTAAAATTGGAGGGGACCCCTTATATCACCTATGGAACCTAGCCCTGACTTGAACTTCAACTTCAGCCTGATATGGCCACCATACATGGCCACCATCCGGGCTGTTCCTAGGGGCGGGCGAGGCGGGCGATCGCCCAGGGCGCCGAGGCTCCGCTCACCCGAGGGGGGCGCCGCCCAGGGGCGTAGCTATAGGGGGTGCAGAGGTAGCGGTCGCTACCGGGCCCTGGAGCTTTAGGGGGCCCAAAGGTCCCTCTACTGCATAGGAAGATACCAGTATTATAAATGGCACATGGTAGGTGCGGGCCCTGTTATTGATTTTGCACTGGGGCCCCGCAGCTTTCAGTTACACCTCTGGCGCCGCCCGTCTCGCCAGCCTGGAGATTATCCCTTGACACTGCGCGGCCATTGAAAACGGCCGTGCAGAGTCAGTCAGCAGCTGCACACTCGTTACCATCCTGCCTTCTCCACTGTATGTATAAGGGTCGCAAGGGGCGCACTGCTCTGCCGGCCCAGAAGATCCCTGGGAGCTGTGTGACAGCGTAAGCAGCGTGATGACGTCATGCTGCTTACACTGCTCCGCAGCTCCCGGACCTGGACTCGGGGACCATGGGACCGTGGCGAGGTTTGTAGTTTTTATTTTTATTTTATTATCATTAGCTGCAGGGGGTTACTATCTGACTACAGGGGCTACTACCTCTACCTGGCTATAGGTGCTACTACAGGGGCTACTATCTGGCTATAGGGGCAATTACCTGGAAATAGGGGCTACTACAGGGGCTACTACCTTACTATAGAGGCTACTACCTTACTATAGGGGCTACTATCTTACTATAGGGGCTATTACCTGGCTATGGGGGCTACTACCTGCCTATAGGAGCTACTACAGGGGCTACTACATAGCTATAGGGGCTACTACATGACTATAGGGGCTACTATCTGACTATAGGGGCTATGACCTGGCTATAGGGGGCTACTACAGGGCTACTACCTGGCTATAGGGGCCTACTACCTGGCTACAGGAGCTACTACCTGGCTACAGGGGGCTACGATCTGGCTACAAGAGCTACTATCTGGCTACAGGGAGCTACTACATGGCTACAGGGGACATATTACCTGGCTACAGTGGCTACTACATGGCTACAGTGGCTACTACATGGCTACCGAGGGCTACTGTCTGGCTACAGGGGCATATTACATGGCTACTATATGAGGTGCTATAGATGGGGAGTTTGTATAGAGATATGAATTGGTAGAGAAGTGCTGATAAAATGAGGAGTCTAAGATGTTTGTTTTGTAAATTCTACAGTGAAGAGTTGTGGCCAGGAGAAGACATCATGGTGTCTGGGACAGATGGAGAAGAAAAAGAGAAAAATAACAACTCTTCAGAGACGTCTCCTGTAAGTGCCTGGATGTAACTTTACTGTAATCGCTTATATGTCTGCAGAGCCTGTGTACAACTGGTATCCACTACTGTATGGTCACTGTATGCTGGTATTATAGGTTGTAGTATAATGGTTTGTATTCAGTAATGGCATTGTGTATTATTCAGTCACTATGTGCTGGTGATATGTGGTCATGGTGTTGTGGTATTATTCAGTCACTATGTGGTGGTGATATGTGGTCATGGTGTTGTGGTATTATTCTACATGGAAATCCCTAAAGAAGCATTTATGCTATTTATCATACATTAAAAAACTTTGAGATTCTTGGTTCACATATTTTTGATCAAAAAATGCTTAAGCTGCCCACTAACTTACAACGTGATCTCAGGTCGGGTGGTCCTATGCTATCTTTACCTCTCAATAGAGCCAAATCCAGGCCTCTCACTGGATCAACCAACTTCCATTATCCAGAGAGAAAGAAAATAAAAAAAACACCAAACCTGCAAGCTGCACTTTTATAACAGCCTGTGAAAGTGGGCATGGTGCAGAAAACCAAAATGGAGGCACCCCTTCCTCCCCATATAGATTAAAAGCAATATACGCCAAATACAACGTATGGTTCTGCACAAAAAAAAAACATTTCTGAAAAAACACTATGCGAACCTGGGTGCCACTGGCAGGGTTGCGGCACATATAAGTTCGTGGGCAGCTTAAAGGGGTTTTGCCACGATGTAATGTTGACGTGGGATCCTCGAAAAGGGGTTTTTAATCACTTTTCTAAATATATGTGATTACAAAAATTGTAGTCTGAGAGAGCTACAGCCTTCCTTACATGCCCTTGGTTACTTCAAAGCTTCTATTAGATTCGACCTGACAAGAGCTGCTGTCTGCTGGCCGGGCTTGCGCAGAGAAAGCTTCTTATCTGATGAGACTGAGCTGCAGAAGTTTTTAAGGCACCGGGTAGCAATATGTTTTCTTTTGTATACAGAATAAACTAGTTGTAGAGTGATTAGATCCCTGCTTTATCTGATTTACAGAGAAAATGAAGAAGCTTTCAAGCTGCTGTGTAGAAAAGCTGTTGTCTTTTGTACACAGAAGCCACAAGTTATAGTTTGATTATTTTAGTGAACATGTCACAAAGGATCCCTTATGCAGCTCGTGCTTGGCTGTGTGCGTCTCTCTCTTTCAGCTCCGTGATTTGTTTACATTAGCTTCTTAGCAGATAAGGCTGCTCTGACAGTGCAGTCTGAGGGTGTGTCTTGCTGTATTGAGAATCCACTCTTGTACTTTTTATTATTTCACTTAAGTTTTGAGACGCTCCCTTGGATTCCTCACTCCTCACTGGCCCCCACCTTCTCTCCCCTGCAGCTTCATGACTCAGCGTGATTTGTTGACATTCTACCTGTGCTAAGGAGAGAGATAAGAATCTTTCGTCTCAGCAAATCCCCTTTAAGCATTTTTTGATCAAAAATATGTGAACCAAGAATCTCAAAGTTTTTTCATGTATGATAAATAGCATAAATGCTTCTTTAGGGATTTCCATGTAATGTATTGCCCTTTCTGCAGTCGTGTGCCGCTGGTAGTGGTGTGCGTGTATATATATATGTGCCGCAACCCTGCCAGTGGCACCCAGGTTCGCATAGTGTTTTTTCAGAAATGTTTTTTTGTGCAGAACCATACATTGTATTTGGTGTATATTGTTTTTAATCTATATGGGGAGGAAAGGGTGCCTCCATTTTGGTTTTCTGTACCACGCCCACTTTCACAGGCTGTTATAAAAGTGCAGCTTCCAGGGTTGGTGTGTTTTTTTATTTCTTTATCTCTGGATAATGGAGGTAGGTTGACCCAGTGAGAGGCCTGGATTTGGCTCTATTGAGAGGTAAAGATAGCGTAGGACCACCCGACCTGAGATCACGTTGTAAGTTCGTGGGCAGCTTAAACATTTTTTGATCAAAAATAGGTGGACCAAGAATCTCAAAGTTTTTTCATGTATGAGGTATTATTCAGGCACTATGTGGTGGGGTTATGTGGTCATGATGTGGTGGTATTATTCAGTCACTATGTGGAGGTGATATGTGGTCTTAGAACATTGGTGCTATTAGCCTTGGGATTCTTGTTTTGTGTAGCAGTGTTATTTGGTAACTGTATGACTATTATTTAGTAGTTTTATATGTAGCACATTGTCTTAAAGCTTTTTGTATATTTGGTTGACGGTGAGGCACTGTGTCGCATCGTGGCGCATTATGTTACAGGAGTGGGGGGGCGAAATTTCTTCACCTCACCCTGAGTGCAGTTTAGCCTAGGAACTGCCCTGGCCACCATACTTGCCTACATTCTTCCAGGTGGGTCAAAAGTGTGTGTTCAGGGGTGATGGTATATTTTCGAGGGTGTTCCAAGGATTTGGGTTAAAAATCTCCCAGATAATAATTTTTATGAGTTGCCAAGTATATTTTTCAAGTGTTCCAGGCTGGATAGTGTCCCAGAATGGCCATCAGAAGTCCCATTTTTCTGGGAGCCCCGAGGTGAATAACGTAAACAACTCCCAAAATAATTACTGACTACTAGGGGGGACACAAGAAAATGCTGGCCGCCAAGCAAGTGTTCAAAACTTTCTGCTCTGGCCTGCTTGGAAAGAGGATGCCTGGGTGACAAGTGAATGGTAAATTTTGTTACATTCCCAGAGTATCCACCCTGTAAACTGTCTCCAAAATTAGCATTTAGAGGGGGCATAGAAGGACATATATATGACCACATGTCCACCTCTTTTTAGCCATGCATTCTTACAGGAATCTTTCAGAAACAGGGCAAAAGTGGGTGTTTTGGGGTTGATGGTGTTGGGTTAAAATCTCCAAAATAAGAATTTCGCAAAGGTTTCCAAACAGAGTCTAAGCTGAATGGTATCCCCAAATGACCATAAAGGTAGCTCCATTTTCATAAGAACTATGGTTGACATGTATGATTGGAGCTGCGCCAGAAATCAGACATCTTTTCAGACCGAAAACTGGTGCAGCCCTTTCGCTAAATTTTCAATGAAGCACACTTCAATATCAGGCACATTACAGAGTGCCCGCAAGAACTTTGTAATGCACCTCAGATCGGAGGGAGTGGGAGGGGGGGGTACGCTGGAGGCGTCGCACTACAACTGTACAAAGCTACACATTTATAGCTTCAGTACGGCCAATCCAGGCGCATTACTGCTGGAACAGGTAGAGCACTTTAAAAGTGGTTTACCTGACCCAGAAATGTTGTTTCGTAGCTAGAAAGTGCTAAATCTATGACCCGCAGTAGAACAGGTTAATAGATTCAGGCGTATTTTGCGCTGCTAACGCACACACAAAAAAAAAACAGGCGCCTGGGTGCCGAAAATCATACATGTCGTCCTAGATGTCCCAGAGGTAAATAGTGTGTCCACTACCCCAAATTATGACTGACTCCTGGGTGTGCAATAAGAAAATTCTGGCCCCATAACAAATGTTCAAAACTTTTTGCTCTGGTCCACTTAGAAAAAAAAGGATGTCTGGTTGACAGGTGAATGGCAACACAATGAGGCAATGGCTGTCTAGACTTCTGGACAACCATTTTTCATAATCTGGTTGGGATTTTAAAACCAAATTTTAAGAATTGGCCTAAAGAGGGAGATTCGGTGGTGGAGACCTATTATGTCCCCTGAATAGTCTCCCTAGAACCCCAAAATAAGCAATTAGGGAGGCTTAGAAGTACCTTTCTTCATCTGCTATTCAGTTCTGTATGAAAACTGATACAGCTGCTATTATGGCTTCAACAAGATATTTCACCAAGCTCCTCAAAGGCAAATCGACCTTATTATGAAGAGCTGTCCCACCTACCATGTTCTTCTACTAAGGAGATTTCCGACTCAGGTCTCAAGTATGTTAGGACTCTCAGATATAGGGATACTCAGCTCATGGACTCCTCTATGGCAAACCTGCATAATCTAATCACAAACTAATAACTTACCATTGTTGCTACAGGACTTACACTTAAAGGGGTTGTCTCACTACATTGATTCATCTTACCTCAGTCCTGTTTTCTTGGTTTCATTTTTGAATTCAGGGGCGTGTTTACTGGCTTCCACTAGGCTGCAGTAGAAGCCAGGTCTGTAGCTATAGCAACCAGTGCTGGCAGCCTATCAGGCGAGATCAAACAGGTCTGGAGCTATAGCAACCAGCGCTGGCAGCCTATCAGGAGAGATCAAACAGGTCTGTAGCTATAATAACCAGTGCTGGCAGCCTATCAGGAGAGATCAAACAGATCTGTAACTAAAGCAACCAGTACTGGCAGCCTATCATGAGAGAATAAACAGGTCTGTAGCTATAACGACCTGAGGAGCTGATACAGCCCATGCAAGAGGGGATATCTAGGAATAGGTAGGACACTGTTAATGGACACGTATTGCAAAGTGACTTGTTTTTTCAAGATCTTTACCATAAAAAGCATCAATCCTTGTAGTGAGACAACCCCTTTAAAGAAATTTTTCCTTACAAAAAATTTTGCAGCAACACATCCCACTATATGTATTATTAGAGATTTCTAGACCTTGCAGTAGGCAAGCTTGGGGACAACCTCAGGAGAGGTGTATGTAAAGATCATATCTTAAAAAAGGAGATTCTTCTTTAATGTTTGTTGGCAGCTTGTCATGTGTCTGACGACTGCTTATCCCTAATACTTGTGTGATGCAACATTCATCCTGATTGCATGAGAGCTGTATCCTGTATCCTGCAAAAAGCGAGGTGGCAGTGTCACGTGCTGTACATGTGGGCTGATCAGTGAGGCATTCATACATAAAGTGAAAACAAGAGAAAAACCTCTGAAAACTCTTCTCTCCCCTATTAACTCTAAAGGGAATATGTCATCAGAAATAACCTATTGTTTATGTTAAACACATTTTTAAAATAATTTTTGGTTGTTTTCTTAAACTTTCTCATATCACTATCTTTTTTTTTATGCATCTTGAAATCCTGCAGTTTTCATTTTGACCACTAGGCCTAATACAGTGGGTACGGAAAGTATTCAGACCCCTTTAAATTTTTCACTCTTTGTTTCATTGCAGCCATTTGGTAAGATGAAAAAAGTTCATATTTTTGCTGATTAATGTACACTCTGCCCCCCTCCCCAATCTTGAAAGGAAAAAACCCAGGAATGTAGATATTTTTGCAAATTTACTAAACAAGAAACACTGAAATATCACATGGTCATAAGTATTCAGACCCTTTGCTCAGTATTGAGTAGAAGCACCTTTTGAGCTACTACAGCTATGAGTCTTCTGGGGAATGATGCAACAAGTTTTTCACACCTGGATTTGGGGATCCTGTGCCGTTCTTCCTTGCAGATCCTCTCCAGTTCCCTCAGGTTGGATGGTGAGCGTTGGTGGACAGCATTTTCAAGTCTCTCCAGAGATGCTCAATTGGGTTTAGGTCAGGGCTCTGGCTGGGCCAGTCAGGAATGGTCACAGAGTTGTTCTGAAGCCATTGCTTTGTTATTTTAGCTGTGTGCTTAGGGTCATTGTCTTGTTGGAAGAAGAACCTTCGGCCCAGTCTGAGATCCAGAGCGTCTGGAAGAGGTTTTCATCCATGATATCTCTGTACTTGGCCACATTCATCTTTCCTTCAATTGCAACCAGTCGTCCTGTCCCTGCAGCTGTAAAACACCTCCATAGCATGATGCTGCCACCACCATGTGTCACTGTTGGGGTTGTATTGGGCAGGTGATGAGCAGGGCCTGGTTTTCTCCACCGCTTACAATTAACACCAAAAATTTCAATCTTCATCTCCTCAGAGCAGAGAATCTTATTTCTCATAGTCTGGGATCCTTCATGTGTTTTTTGCAAACTGTCTGCGGCTTTCATATGTCTTGCACTGAGGAGAAGCTTCTGTCTGCGGCTTTCATATGTCTTACACTGAGGAGAGGCTTCTGTCTGCGGCTTTCATATGTCTTGCCCTGAGGAGAGGCTTCCGTCTGCGGCTTTCATATGTCTTGCCCTGAGGAGAGGCTTCCGTCTGTGGCTTTCCTATGTCTTGCACTGAGGAGAGGCTTCCGTCTGCGGCATTCCTATGTCTTGTACTGAGGAGAGGCTTCCGTCTGCGGCTTTCCTATGTCTTGCACTGAGGAGTGGCTTCCGTCTGCGGCAATCGGAGGTCTTGCACTGAGGAGTGGCTTCGGTCTGCGGCTTTCCTGTGTCTTGCACTGAGGAGAGGCTTCTGTCTGTGGCTTTCCTGTGTCTTGCACTGAGGAGAGGCTTCCGTCTGCAGCTTTCATGTGTCTTGCACTAAGGAGAGGCTTCCGTCTGTGGCTTTCCTATGTCTTGCACTGAGGAGAGGCTTCCGTCTGTGGCTTTCCTATGTCTTGCACTGAGGAGAGGCTTCCGTCTGTGGCTTTCCTATGTCTTGCACTGAGGAGAGGCTTCCGTCTGTGGCTTTCCTATGTCTTGCACTGAGGAGAGGCTTCCGTCTGCAGCTTTCATATGTCTTGCACTGAGGAGAGGCTTCCGTCTGCGGCTTTCATGTGTCTTGCACTGAGGAGAGGCTTCCGTCTGCGGCTTTCCTATGTCTTGCACTGAGGAGAGGCTTCCGTCTGCAGCTTTCATGTGTCTTGCACTGAGGAGAGGCTTCCGTCTGCTGCTTTCCTATGTCTTGCACTGAGGAGAGGCTTCCGTCTGCGGCTTTCCTATGTCTTGCACTGAGGAGAGGCTTCCGTCTGCGGCTTTCCTATGTCTTGCACTGAGGAGAGGCTTCCGTCTGCAGCTTTCCTATGTCTTGCACTGAGGAGAGGCTTCTGTCTGCGGCTTTCCTATGTCTTGCACTGAGGAGAGGCTTCCGTCTGCGGCTTTCCTATGTCTTGCACTGAGGAGAGGCTTCTGTCTGCGGCTTTCCTATGTCTTGCACTGAGGAGAGGCTTCCGTCTGCGGCTTTCATATGTCTTGCACTGAGGAGAGGCCTCTGTCTGCGGCTTTCATGTGTCTTGCACTGAGGAGAGGCCTCTGTCAGCACACTCTGCCATAAAGCCCCGACTGGTGGAGGCTGCAGTGATAGTTGACTTTGTGGAACTTTCTCCCATCTCCCTGCTGCATCTCTGGAGCTCAGCCACAGTGATCTTGGGGTTCTTCTTTACCTCTCTCACCAAGGCTCTTCTCCCACGATTGCTTAGTTTGGCTGGACGGCCAGGTCGAGGAAGAGTTGTGGTCGTCCCAAACTTCTTCCATTTAAGGATTATGGAGGCCACTGTGCTCTTAGGAACCTTGAGAGCTGCAGAAATTCTTTTGTAACCTTGGCCAGATCTGTGCCTTGCCACAATTCTGTCTCTGAGCTCCTTGGACAGTTCCTTAGACCTCCTGATTCTCATGTGCTCTGACATGCACTGTGAGCTGTGAGGTCTTATATAGACAGGTGTGTGCCTTTCCTAATCAAGTCCAATCAGTTTAATTAAACACAGCTGGACTCCAATGAAGGAGTAGAACCATCTCAAGGAGGATCAGAAGGAAATGGACAGCGTGTGAGTTAAATATGAGGGTCAGCAAAGGGTCTGAATACTTATGACCATGTAATATTTCAGTTTTTCTTGTTTAATAAATTTGCAAAAATATTTACAATTCTGTTTTCTTTTCTTTCAAGATGGGGGCGGGGGCCAGAGTGTATATTAATGAGCAAAAAATGAACTTTTTTGATCTTACCAAATGCCTGCAATGAAACTTAGAGTGAACAATTTAAAGGGGTCTGAATACTTTCTGTACCCACAGTAGCAGTCTGACACTTTCTTTTCTGTAGAGAAAACTTTTTAGCAGTCTCCTAATTAACAGTAAAATCAGGGTTACACTGAAAGGTGACAGCAATGTGTATACATAACACAAGATCCACCAGTCAAAATAGGAGATGCCACAGATCCCCCTCTCCCCCTCCCTGCACACTGATATCTTCCCAGGTCACAGAGCCCAGAAAACTCTCCTATAGAAGTCAATGGGTCTGTTCCTGTCCACAGGCTCCTATGTCCATGAAGCTGCTGTAAATCTCTCTTTAAGCTGTTAAAATCAGCTCAATTAAGATGGCTGCCCCCATAATAATATACAGACAACAGAATTAAGAAATCTACAGTCAGAAAATAATACTGGCTAAGAATAAAAGAATATTTATCACTATCTTATTTTAATTTCCCCCCAAAAATATTGATGATAAATTCTCTTTAAATAGAGCCCCTTTAAGAAAAAGAAAAATGTTATGTGATGTTATCTCAGATCCTGATGGTTAAAGGGGTTCTTTAGCTCTACAAAATTGAACCCTTCATAAGGTCATACTATCGTAATCAGATTGTTTGTAGTCTGACCCCTGGGATGCCCACCAATCAGCAGACTGAAGGGGCCAGAGTGCTCCAGTGCCTATGCTTATCCTACCACAGTTCTTGGTCTTTACATCTGGCATCCTTTATCAGGTCTCAAGTTGTGGGTGGTGTGGCTACTACCTCTTGGAGGCTGTTTGATCATTACTTTCCTCCAGTTGCTCCAAAAGCAAATCCAGAAACGCCCAGTTTATACGCCAGAACATAAGCTGCGTATGTGGGGCTGTAGTGAATGGCGCATGGTGGGTTATGTCATAGATATGGCACTACAGCAGTCTCCTTCCCACCTCAGAGGCGGATGTCAACAGAGACACTACCGTCAGCGTCAGCACTGGAATGGTGCGGAGCGGTGAGGTTGGTATATTTCTCATTTTAGAGTGCCTCTGTAGCTTATATTTCCCCCCAAAAAATGGGAACCCTTTAAAACCTGTAGTCTCCCTTTTTTGCTAGCAGACCTGCTATAGATGTTAGAGTGACCTGCTACTCATACTGACCCACTGGACCACGCCATGTCTATGGGCCCACCAGGGGGTTTCTCCTGTTCCCCTGTGGGCCAGTCTAAGAATGATGACTGCCTTGCTGGAGAAAATGCACATACAAACTGCTGCAATAATGAGATGTTTTATTTGCAGGAGGCACTTATGCTTGATGGTTACATACATACAAGCTCAAAAAAGCATGGCGGTTCTTAGCAAGAGGAGCAAGACTTTTGTAGAACAGTTTGGCTGTATCAAAGTTACAGTCTCGGACTCTAAGACCCTGCTCATACACAATCTTTGGCTTCTACTACTTACTCTTGATATATCTTATGCTATCTATAGTTAATAAAATGTACATATAATGATATAGGTGATAAGCTGGTGTGCACCAGTGAGTAACAACAACAGGATCCAACGACGCTGAGACTGTGTGACAGGAAAGCTAACGAGCTGTGCAAACAATTCATATTAATTTGATAAGTAAACAGCAGCCATCCTCCCAGCTGTATTGATTCATGTAGGAAGGCGCACTTCATTAGATTGGCATGCTGCACACAGCTCACCCCATTTCACTTTGCCAACATATTGCAACATTCTGGAGTTTGGTAACACAAACCCCATTGTTCCAAAACATCTATTATAAACTCGTTTCCGACTCCCAGAAATAATAATGATCTATTGTGATTTAAAACTGGCTTTTTGGTGCTTATAAACAGGTATGGGAGCTTTAAAAAAAAACGTGAAAAATATCTGCACAACTGACCGCTACATGGAAAGTAAATGTAATTTAAAGGGGTGCTCCCACCATAGGATTTGATGACTAGGAAATACCATCAAAGTGTAATAGGGAATTTTTCAGGACTGGGCCCCTAAAAGTTTCGGCTCAGGATGGAGAGTCAATCACGCTTGTGCATGATAGTCCATTCTGTTCTGAGGGAGTTCTGGGTTCAGAACATTCCGCCTCCCTGTACTGGGAACTCCCATAGAACAGAATGGAGAGAAGTGTGACCAGCTCTCCATCCTGACCCAAAACTTTCAGGGACTTGTTACTGACATAGGTGCGGGTCCTAGGTTACTGGAACCATGTCCTGTGGTCTGATGAGGTAAAGATAAATTTATTTGGTTCGGAGGGTGTCAAGCGTGTGTGGTGGCAACCAGGTGAGGAGTATAAAGACAAGTGTGTCTTGCCTACAGTCAAGCATGGTGGTGGGAGTGTAATGATTTGGGGCTGCATGAGTGCTGCTGGCTGTTGGAAACTACAGCACATTGAGGGAACCATGAATGCCAACATGTACTGTGACATACTGAAGCAGAGCATGATCCCCTTCCTTCTGGGCCGCCGGGCAGTATTCCAAAATAACGACCCCAAACACACCACTATGACAACCACTGCCTTGCTAAAGAAAATGAGGGTAAAGGTGATGGACTGGCCAAGCATGTCTCCAGACCTAAACCCTATGGAGCATCTGTGGGGCCTCCTCAAACAGAAGGTGGAGGATCACAAGGTCTCTAACATCCACCAGCTCCATGATGTCGTCATAGAGGAGGGAAGAGGATTCCAGTGGCTGCAACCTGTGAAGCTCTAGTGACCTCCATGCCCAAGAGAGTTAAGGCTGTGCTGGAAAATAATGGTGGCCACACAAAATATTGACACTTAGGGCACAATTTGCCCATTCTCACTTAGGGGTGTCCTCACTTTTGTTGCCAGCAGTTTAGACATTGATGTCTGTGTTGAGTTTTTTTGAGGGCACCACATTTACACTGTTATATAAGCTGTACACTGACTACTTTACATTGTATCAAAGTGTCAGATTTTCAGTGTTGTCTCACGAAAATATATAATACAATATTTACAAAAATGTGAGGTGTTTACTCACTTTTGCGAGATACTGTAGCTATAAAACAAGCTGGAGAAGTTGGCCTGCCACTTGTCGTGTTGGGGGAATGGGGACAGAGTTGAGTTAATTATTTTTTTTCCTTTTTTTTTATGTGGGGCCTGACTACAGCCTACCTGGCTACTTGAGGTCCAACTACAGCCTACCTACCAAGCTACCTGAGGCCCATCTACAGCCTACCTTATTAGCTACCTTAGACCCTATGCACACTAGTATCTACCACTATATGGTCACTGTATGGAGGTAATATACAGTCTGAAGAGCCTGTGTACACTGGTGTCTACCACAATATGGTCACTGTATGGAGGTAATATACAATCTGCACAGCATGTGTACACTGGTGTCTACCAACATATGATCAGTGTATGGGAGTAATATACAGTTTGCAGAGCTCCTGTGTACACTGGTACCTACCACTATAAGGTCATTGCATGGAGGTAATATACAGTCTGCAGGGAACCTGTGTATATTACTGCTATATACCACTATATGGCAGTAATAGTGGTCGTTGTATACTGATCTTTATTCAGTAATAGTGTAGGGGTATTATTCAGTCACTATGTGGGGGTAATTTGAGGTCGTGTTCTAGCGGTATAATTGGATTCTTATGTAGTAGCGTTATTGGTAATGTTGGTATGGGTGTAGTGGGATTTGTTTGGTAGCAGTATAATGGTGATATGTATGGTGAGGTATGTTCTCCTTGAATTATCTAGTAATTGCACGACTATTATTAAGAGGTCCCGGTAAATGTTCTTGGACTGAGGGACCCCATTGAAATGTTTGCTATGGGGCCCAGGCTTCTCTAATTACGCCTCTGATTGGGGCAAGTGATGCATGGGAAACCCACATTAAATACTGCAACGCACATGGTATGTGTAAACGTGTTCTTATGGTCCAGCAACTTATTCTGAAGCTTACCACCTTGACTGTTGTTGGGGGAGCTTGCGCCCACTACCCTGTGACTGCCATAGTGGGCATCTGATCGTCCACCAAGACTTTTTTTGTATTATTATCTTTTAAGCTCTTATGAAGTTAGCTTAAGATCTAACAATGTTGGAGTATGCTTCATTGCACTCTATAACCTTTTGTTCTCATTGTCAGGACAAATAACATCAGGACCGTTCTGGGTCTATTTTGGAGTCTGAGAATTAAATATGGAGCTCACATGTCATTTCGCCTATGGTCCAAGAATTTGTAATGGTAAGATAGATATCACCACAAGCCTTGTTTCTCCTTCATTACCCTTGAGCTTGATCTTTCATTTTACATAGGTTAAAGATTGCTCAGCTACAAAACAAATCCATGAACTCCAGCATCATCAGACACCCTGAAGAGGGGTGGGGAGGAGGGGAAGAGGAGTTTTCAAAATTGAATCAATTTCTCGAGTACAAATGGACTTTATCTTCATCTGGAATTAGGCTCAGGAGCACGGATTTGTCAGAGCTTGCCTGTCTCTATTTCAGGCAGAATAAGGGAAGATTTCTGTTGCAGCAAGCTGCCTCCAACATATGGACTAACCAATGTTAAAGGGGTTGTCTCACTACAAGGATTGCTGCTTTTTATGTTAAAGATCTTGCAAAAACAAGTCACTTTGCAATATGTGTCCATTAACAGTGTCCTACCTATTCCTAGATATCCCCTCTTGTATGGGCTGCATCAGCTCCTCAGGTTGCTATAGCTACAGACCTGTTTGATCTCTCATGATAGGCTGCCAGCGCTGGTTGCTATAGCTACAGACCTGTTTGATCTCTCCTGATAGGCTGCCAGCACTAGTTGCTATAGCTACAGACCTGGCTTCTGCTGCAGCCTAGTAGAAACCAGTAAACACGCCCCTGAATTCAAAATGAAACCAAGAAAACAGGACTGAGGTAAGATGAATCAATGTAGTGAGACAACCCCTTTAAGCCTTCACATACAATATCTTGGGTTTGTGTAAGCCTTTGCAATATGGGACTGAACAGAAACTCACAAGAGATTAGAAAGCTGAGATCTAGAGAGTTGTTTCACATTTTTTACAAAACTAATATGGAAGAAAAAAGTAGTAATTGTCTCTTCCCCTAATAGAGTACTATTTATTTTTATATGTCTCTTCAGCCATAAGCTGTATGGCTTGGACAAAGGTTGCCTAGTAGGGAGAGATTTCTACTGCAGGAAGCAGTGTAAGCCCTTTACATATAGTAGCCTAAGAGGTTGCAACTCAAATAAAGTAGCCTTAGAGAAATAGCCTTGCAAAGGGAAACAGTTTTGTAACAAGAGAGAAAACTTTGAATGTGTTATGGATCTGGTTTCGGATCCCATCACTCTACCGAAACCATCCTAACCAAAATAACAATGACCTGGTTACCGCTAAACCCTCACACCACTACTCTGTGCTTCTTCCTCTGCCTTTGACACTGTCGACCCCCTCCTGCTACAAATCCTCTTATCCCTCTGCATCATGGTTTGGCCCTTTCCTGGATCTCCTTGTGCCTCACGGACTGGACGTTCAGCGTCTCTCGTTCCTGCACCACCTCCTCCTCCGCCCGCGCTCTCTGTTGGTGTGCAGAAAGATCAGATATAGAGAGAAAGACCAGAAGTTTTCAGATAAAAAATACAAAATTATTGACAAATTCTTAAAGCTCATGGCAGTGTGACAAATACATCTTAAAAAAGAATAGGTTCAAGAAAGTTTACAAAACCCCGCCGACGCGTTTCGCTAATCTAGTCTCTTTAGTCATAGCACGGTTTGGTAGCGCCCTGGAGCCTCTTTATATATTACTTCCTGGGACAACTCAGGCTAATTACGACTCTACAGGTGCTGGCTTCAGCGTCTAATTAATACACATTTAAAAAAGAGAGAAACACCATTTCCTTCTATCAAGAACAATGAAAAAATAACAAAATGAAACAGCAACAATAACAACCATGATCAAAGATACAATGTACAACAAAGTGAACCTAATAGTGTTACATTATCTTACATATCATTTTTCTAGATCCCCTCCTCTAATGGGACGAGTAATTTTCTCGATCCCCATAAAGGAGATCATGCCACCATGTACTGTGACCTACTGAAGCAGAGCATGATTGCCTCCCCTCTGGGCCAGAGGGCAGTATCCAACTTGATAACGACCCCAAACACCTCCAGG
Organism: Phyllomedusa bahiana; assembly: GCA_025379985.1. Lineage (NCBI taxonomy): Eukaryota > Metazoa > Chordata > Amphibia > Anura > Hylidae > Phyllomedusa > Phyllomedusa bahiana. Next base: position 295,081 of record JAODAL010000201.1, read on the forward strand.
ATAACCACTGCCTTACTATAGAAAATTAGGGTAAAGGTGCTGGACTGGTCAAGCATTTCTCCAGACCCAAACCTTATCTGTGGGGCCTCCTCAAACAGAAGATAGAGGATCGCAAGGTCTCTAACATCCACCAGCTCCGTGATGTCGTCATGGAGGAGTGGAAGATAATTCCAGTGGCTGCAACTTGTGAAGCTCTAGTGACCTCCATGCCCAAGAGAGTTAAGGCTGTGTTAGAAAATAATGGGGGCCACACAAAATATTGAAACTTTGGGCACAATTTGTCCATTTTCACTTAGGGGTGTACACATTTTTGTTGTAAGCGGTTTAGACATTGATGTCTGTGTGTTGAGTTATTGAGGGCACAATAAATTTACACTGTTACAAGCTGTACACTGACTACTTTACATTGTATCAAAGTGTCAGATCTTCAGTGTTGTCCCATAAAAAGAAATAGTACAATATTTACAAAAATTCGAGGGGTGTACTTAATTTTGTGAGATACTGTATGCACTGTGGAGTCAGCCAATATGGTTGCTAGTGGGTGCCAAAAGAGGCAAGTCTGAGTTTAGGTCTCATATTTTGGACAGAGCTTGCCTGCTTGGGGAAGGATTCTTCTGCTGTGAGCCACCTTCAACTCAGAGACAAAGCAGTGTAAGCCCTTCACGAGCAGTAACCTATGAGCGTGCAAATCAAATATAGTAGTTTAAAAGGATGCAAAGGGGAAAACAATTTTGTATAAAAAAACAGCTTTGTGTTATGGTTCTAAAAAGCAAGAACCCATGTGCTGTAGAGGCAGCGCATGCGGATTCTAGGGGAGTCCTGAGGAGAGGAGTCTTGTTCCAGACGTCATTCTTTCTAGAGAAAGCTTGTCTGGTAGGGAGATAGGGGGAAGTCTCTGATGAAGCAAGCTATCTCCAAGTCATAGAAGTAGTGGTCTAAGCCTATGTCTACACAGCACTGGTTTACAGACTGATTTTTTAGTGGATTCAGTATTTAGAATCCGCAAAAATCCAACTGTGAATAATCCCCATAGACCTCAGTAGAAACTCCCAGCTGTAGTCTACCTAGCTCAGATTTTCCGAGGTCGGATGTCAAAACTGATGGTTTTGAAAAAAAAGTTAGAACACGTTCTATAATCTACCGGGAAACAGCGGATTGTAGTACTGTTCTATTGAATGGGTCGCCCGAAATCCAAAGACCAAATTGTGCAAAAAAATGAAAACTGTGGGCGACACGTCCCAACACGTCAACGCCAGTTTTTTGTTCTATTTTGCGGCAAACTCACTTTTTACGCCATATTCTTGTTGTAAATGGACTGTCGTACACCAAAACTAGGCGCTTCATACACCGGGAACGACACTTTGTAATGCGCCTAAATATGGTGCACTGAGCGTTCCCGTCACGAAATGCGCCTATTGAGGCGCCTTACATATATTTTGCGCCCCTGTCGGGCAATGAGCCTTCGATAGACGCATACCATATACTACCAATGATATGCTATGTGGCGCGAGTTGAGCAATGCGCCCTTTTTTGATACAATGCGCCCTTTTTTGATACAATGCCCCTTTTTTGATACAATGCCCCTTTTTTGGTGCAATGCCCTATTTTTTGATACAATGCCCCCTTTTTTGATACAATGCCCCCTTTTTTGATACAATGCGCCCTTTTTGATACAATGCGCCCTTTTTGATACAATGGCCCCTTTTTTGATGTAATGCGCCCCTTTATTGATGCAATGGACCCTTTTTTGATACAATGCCCCTTTTTTGATACAATGCCCCCTTTTTTGATACAATGCGCCCTTTTTTTTGATACAATGCCCCCTTTTTTATGCAATGCCCCCTTTTTTTGATGCAATGCGCCCTTTTTTGATACAATGCCGCCTTTTTTGATACAATGCGCCTTTTTTGATACAATGCGCCCTTTTATGATACAATGCCCCCTTTTTTGATCCAATGCACCCTTTTTTGATACAATGCGCCTTTTTTGATACAATGCGCCGTTTTTTGATGCAATGCGCCATTTTTTGATGCAATGCCCCCTTTTTGATACAATGCGCCCTTTATGATACAATGCCCCTTTTTTGATGCAATGCGCCCTTTTTTGATGCAATGCCCGCTTTTTTGATACAATGCCCCTTTTTTGGTGCAGTGCCCCCTTTTTGATACAATGCGCCTTTTTTGATACAATGCACCCTTTTTTGATACAATGCCCCCTTTTTTGATGCAATGCGCCCTTTTTTGATGCAATGGACCCTTTTTGATACGATGTGCCATTTTAGGCGCATTAAGTAATCTATGCAAGGTATACCTGACGCCAATTTTTAGAAAGTATCAGACTTTCAGGCTCACTTTACACTGATTTAATGCACCTAAAACTGGCATAGATACGCCACTTTTCGGACATGTCGCCCTGTATCTTACCATCTGCCATGTAGACGAAGCCTAAGAATGCAACTCGCATATAGTAGCCTAAGATAGTACACCTGAAATAAAGGAGCCTAAAAGGGTGCAAAGGGGAAAGCAGTTTGGTGACAAAAGATAAAACTTTAGATGTGTTATAGGTCTGAAAAGCAAGAACCCATGTACTGTAGAGGCAGACAATGTAGCTACTCGTGGGCTCCTATGAAGGTGAGTCTTATTCCATATCCAAATTTTTTTTAGACAAAGTTTGCCTGCTTGAGGGAGGTCTCTGCTGCAGCAAGCTACCTTCAAATGAATAGTGTAAAGAGCTTACAAATAATAGCCTAAGAGAGTGAAACTTAAAGGGGTTGTCTCACTACATTGATTCATCTTACCTCAGTCCTGTTTTCTTGATTTCATTTTGAATTCAGGGGCGGGTTTACTGGCTTCCACTAGGCTGCAGTAGACGCCAGGTCTGTAGCTATAGCAACCAGTGCTGGCAGCCTATCAGGAGAGATCAAACAGGTCTGTAGCTATAGCACCATGCTGGCAGCCTATCAGGAGAGTCAAACAGGTCTTAGCTATAGCAACCAGTGCGAGGCCTTCAGAGAATCAAACAGGTCTGTAGCTATAGCGACTGAGGAGTGATCAGCCATACAAGAGGGATATCTCAGAATAGGTAGGACAATGGTAATGGACACATATTGCAGAGTGACTTGTTTTTTGCAAGATCTTTTAAAAAAAAAAAGCAGCAATCCGTGGGAGCAACCCTTTAAATACAGTAGTCAAAGAAGGTGCACAGTGGAAAACAATTTCGTAACAAAGGGTTATGGATCTGAAAGGCAAAAGTCTATATTCTAGTTAAGGGATTCCTTTCCCGGTTTGGCTGGGATTGTCTTCAAAAAGGTTTTGCCCAATGTTAGTTAAGTTTAAACTTTGCTAGGGGCCCAAGGGCAAATTCACATAAGAGCAATTGCCCCTCAGCAAAAGAAAAAAAGCAAAAAAATTATCAATTTTACAACACTTTTATTATCGCAGATGTTCTTAATAAAAATTCGACACAACAGGGGAATGTTGAGTTTTTAAATTTCAGATATCCCTGTGGAGGGTTTTTGGACCCGCCATTTTTTCCCCCCTATATTTTATATATATATATTATATAAAAATATATATATATAATATATAAAATATAATAATATATAATATTTTAATACCCCTTTTAAAATAATTTTTTTTATATATATAATATATTATTATATATATATATAAAGACAGAGAGAGACATAGAGAGATTGATAAATGTTACATAATGTACATAGTCCATACAATGTACAATAATTGCCACCAAAAGCATAAGAAACCGAAAATACAAATAAATTAGTCAAATAAGTTCATTGCACAAAAATCATAGATCAACCCGAAAAAGTAGGCGTGTATCGTGCCAAATCCTAATACATAACTCTTTATTGAGAAATGCAGAATAACCAAAAATGTCCCATTACATAGGACCTACAATGGAAATAGAAAAAGTTATTGTTCTCAAGACACGGCCGTGCAAAACCAATAAAAAAAAGTTTAGCTTTTTTTTAAAAGTAGTAAAACCTGGGTAAAATCATAGAAATTTGGTGTCACAGAAATCATATGAATCTTCACAATAAGGGTAATATGTCGCTTATGTCACAAGGTGAACTGCGTCAAAACAAACTTCTCCAAAAAGTTGCGCATTTGTGTTTTTTCCTCCTTTTTCTCCGCACAATTTTTTTTTCCTGATTTCCCAATACATCATATGGTAAGGTCATTAAAACGTGGATCTTGTTCCACAAAAGACAAGCCTTTCAACTGTTATGTTGATGAAAAAATAAAAAAAGTTATGGCTCTTGTTAGGCAGGAGGTAAAAAAAACTAAAATGGGCTAAGAGGACCGGAACACAAGTCATTGTCATCAGTTACTATTTGAAAATGTTATGCATTTATAAAAGATGTTCATGCTGTATCCAGGGAGTAGCGTTACTTTATTTTCTATGAAATTAGCAGGGTGGTGCTGTCAATCTGCTCCTTAAAGGTATTTTAAAGTTGACGTACGAAGCTTGAAAATTAAATAACAAACATGTTCACCATTCATCATTGCTATAAATTATGCACCATTTTTGTTTTAGCTTCTACCTTAATGATCCATAGTGTACAGCTCATACATCAGGGACAAGAGCTCCTCAGTCCTGACCGCACATGCTCAGACATGACGTCTCCTCTCAGGCAGCTACTGACAGTCTCTTCTCTGCCTAGTAATGACACATACTCACTGCTGTGCGATTATTCAACCCCAGGTGCTGTCATTCTACTCCTGTCCTTTGTTCTCCTTAGTAATCACACACACTCACTGCTGAGCGCGTGTTCAACCCCAGGTGCTGTCATTCTACTACTATTCTCTGTACTCCTTAGTAATCACACACACTCACTGCTGAGCGAGTGTTCAACCTTAGGTGCTATCATTCTACTCCCGTCCTTTGTACTCCTTAGTAATCACACACACTCACTGCTGAGCAAGTGTTGAACCCCAGCTGCTGTCATTCTACTCCTGTCCCCTGTATTCCTTAGTAATCACACACACTCACTGCTGAGCGACCGTTCAATCCCAGATCCAGTCATTCTACTCCTGTCCTCTGTACTCCTTAAAAATCACACACACTCACTGCTGAGCGAGTGTTCAACCTTAGGTGCTGTCATTCTACTCCTGTCCTCTGTACTCCTTAGTGATCACACACACTCACTGCTGAGCGAGTGTTCAATCACAGATGCTGTCATTCAACTCCCGTCCTCTGTACTCCTTAGTAATCACACACACTCACTGCTGAGCGACTGTTCAACCCCAGGTGCTGTCATTCTACTCCTGTCCTCTGTATTCCTTAGTAATCACACACACACTCACTGCTGAGCGAGTGTTCAACCCCAGGTGCTGTCATTCTACTCCCATCCTCTTTACTTCTTAGTAATCACACACTCACTGCTGAGCGACTGTTCAACCCCAGGTGCTGTCACTCTACTCCCATCCACTGTACTTAGTAATCAGTCAAACAATACAGATAAATGAAAAAAAGGAAATCTTAGTCAAGAATGCAAATTAAGAAGAAAAAAAACACGTTTGGCTCCTGCAGGAATTTGAACCTAGGAATTCTATGCTGGAAGGCAGAAGTAATAACCACTCAGCTACATTGTAGCTACTAATAGCGCTTGTATTTTAAGTTATTTGGCTTTGTGTGACTGTGGGGGAAGGCATGGTAATGTCAAGCTTAATGGGTCACATGATATGCAGTTCAAACAAATTATTCACGCCTCCTTTTAAAGAGACTGAAAGCTAAAAAGAGGAGAAGAGGACATGAAATGCCTTTGTGGTGAAACCCCTTAAAAAGGCCTTAGTTTTTATCTTTTCTCCCAGAACTCTAGGTAAGAACAGCGCAGAATGTCAATTGACCGATCCAGGGCTGCCGTAGTGGTCTCTTCTATAATGGAAACCATAACAGCGCGGTGAACAGAGCCTACGTGTTGCTACTTTTGCTGAATCTATGCATAAATCTTCCAATAGGTAAAAATGTATCCTCAGAGTACCCTTCGTAATTTAAGGATATTTAGTCTAGTTTGTATGGTTGCCTGATGACGTGGCTCTATCACCTCTAACAATCTAAGACATCAACGTAATACGATATAGACGCGCAGGAGTGGGGGGGTCCTGCCACTCCGAGAATTTCCCTTAGTAAGTAAAAAATATAAATTGAGAGCATCATATGAATATCACATCATAGATGTTTGAGGCTTGGGCTGCCTTGACTCATCTCGGGGCGGATTAGATGGGTCATGTCAGGATAACCGGACGACTTAAATGGAATATACAGTATACAGTACACAATGACCGCTGCCTAGATCAAAGGACGGGGCCCGGTGATTCATCAGCCCAGAGACCGTTTATGTTCTCATGGACACTTTGTAAGGTCAGCAGAACTAGAAGGAATGACTAAGAGACAACAATGGAACAGAGATAAGAACTATACTGTATATGAATAATCTAACCCTATGGCAGGGTCATGTTCATCCTTTGCTACATCCAGCTACTTATACCACAAGATCATCGCTGATGTGGGCAGTTTATAGAGGAATATTTCAACTTTTTTTTTCAATTTATCACTATTATTAACACAATTAAACGAGAAATGACAACACATAAAATATATTAAAAAACAGATGAAAACAGCACATTCCAACCACAATATAAAAAGACCCATCTTCAGGTATTTATCACTATCAGACAGAAATCAGAATAAACATTCCCCGTTTTAGGTCAATTAGGAACCAAAATAATTCATATTTACTAAACGCCAGAATAATGTGAAATAATTTTTTAAGGCTTTTTTATTCTTTTCTGCAAAGTCAAAAGTTTCAATACATTTCTTTAGTATTTGGTAGCATTGCCATTAACCACTTCCCGACCTTAGACGTATTGATACGTCCTGAGGATCGCGTGAACTCTAAAGCTGAGTTGGCGCGATCGGCGCGGGGTGTCAGCTGTATATTACAGCTGACATCCCGCAGCGTCAGCCCAGAACCACGGATCGCTCCGGGGAGGGGGGGGGGGGGGGGTTAATCCCTCAATTATCGCGACCATCGGGTCGCAATAACTAAGAGAGAGGGCAGGAGGAGATTGCGCGATCCGGCAGCTCCTGCCCTCTGACAGACAGCACGGAGGGCATAGAATGCCTTCCGGGTTGTCTGTGACGTCAACATGCCCGGCAGTGCTCTGTGGGCATGGCCCGGCATCGTGACTGACAGTTGTCATAGGAACCAGTGCACAGCAACAAGCTTGCTTGATTCCTATTGAATGAGAGATCTAAAGATCTCTCATTCAAATCCCCTATGGGGAAAAGTAAAAAAAAAAAAAAAAGTGAAAAAGTAAAAAATTTGAAAAACAAGTAAAACACAAACAGGGAAAATAAAATAAAAAACACGTAAAAACCGCCCTTTTCCCCTTTACAAACGCCAATCGCCCCAAAAAAGTGAAAAAAATAAATAAAGTACCCATATTTGGTATCGCCGCATGCATAACGACCTGCCCTATGAATCTGTCATGTTAATTTACCCGTACAGGGAACGCCGTAAAAAAAAATCAAAAAAAAAAATCACAGAATTAAGATTTTTGTTTATCCCGCAGCACATAAAATGGAATATAAGTGATCAAAAACTCCTATAAACGCCAACTTTGTACAAATTAAAACGTCTGTTCATCCTGCAAAAAAAAAGTCCTTATACAGCTCTGTATACGGAAAAATAAAAAATGTATGGTTCTCAGAAGATAGCGATGCATAAATATTCTTTTACACACTAAAATTGGGTATCGCCGTAATTGTATCGACCCACAGAGTAAAGCTAACTTATTACGGATACTGCACAGTGAACGCTGTTAAAAAATAAAAACAAAAACACTACTAGGTTTGCAGTATTTTCTTCACTCTGCCTTCCAAAAAACGCATTTAAAACTGATCAAAAGTCTTGTCCCCCCAAAAATGATACCAATAAAAACGTCAAAAAACAAGCCTGTACACAGCTCTGTACACAGAAAAATAAAAAAGTTATGGCTCTCAGACTGCGGCGATGCAAAAATGTGTTTTCCTGTTTGAATAAAAGTGTTTTTTTTTGTATAAAAGCAGTAAAAAATAAAAAAAATATACAAATTGGGTATTGCTGTAATCGTATCGCCCCTGCTGAGTAAAGCTAGCATATTATATCTAACGCAGAGTGACGCTAAAAAAAATAAAATAAAAGACACTACCAGGATTGCTGTATTTTGTTCAAAATGCCTCACAAAAACCTTAAAGTGAACAAAGTGTTGTATGCACCCCATAATGGTACCAATAAAAGCATCAATTCACCCCCGCAAAAAACAAGCCCATAACAGCTCTGCACACAGCAAAATATAAAAGTTTATGACTGTCAGAAGGACAACATAAAAACGCAATTTATTATAGACCTATTTCTATTGTGTAAAAGTAAAAAAACATAAAAAACTATATAAAAATCTTATCATTGTAATTGTACCAACCCCCCCTAGTAAAGTTATCACATCTTTTTCACTGCACGGCGAATGCTGTAAAATTAAAGCCCAAAAAAACCATGGTGGAACTGGGGTTTTTTTTCCCCCCATTTTCATGGCCCAATGCTAAAAAAAAACATGGAACACCTGTGTGCCCAAAAAAGCACAATAAACCCTATATGAGATCCATGAGGGGTGTTGAATCTAAAATGGGCGACTTCTGGAAGGTTTCACCTGTTCTGGTACTTTAGGGGCTTTGCCAAATGCGACATGGCCCACCAAAATCTGCGTTCCAAAAGCCAATTTGCGCTCCCTCCCTTATACGCCCAGACATGCGCCTCAAACAGCAGTTTACACCCAAATGTAGGTATTGCCGAACTTGGAAGAAATTGCTTAACAAAGTTTTGGGTTCTTTTTTTCCAGGATTCCTTGTAAATATGAAACATTTTAAGCTAAAATTGCAGATTATTGGAAAAATGTTTTTTTAAATTTTCACAGCCTAATGCTAAAAATTTTTTTGTGAATCACCTGTGGGGTCGATATACTCACTACACACCTGTATATATACCTTTAAGGGGTATTGTTTCCAATATGGAGTCTTTTTAGGGATTGTTTATTAAGTTTTAGCACCTTGGGCCTCCTCAAAAACCCGAAATGGCGCCTTAATAAAATTGCATTGAAATGAGAGCCCAACGTCAGAAAGGGGCTCCTCCTATTTCTGGGGGCTTATGGTTGCCAAATAATGCACTAGGGGCCAAAAATAAGGGATAATCTCTAAAAACAGCAGACCTGGGGGAAATGATATTACATTGCATTTACCTTTGTCACATTTTCCGTATTCCATGAATAATGGATAATATTGGGAAAAACTGCAAAAATAGTGAAATTTTGAAATTTCACCTCCACTTTGCTTTAATTTTTGTGAAATACCTAAAGGTTACAAACTTCCTAAATAGTGTTGTAAAATACGTTTTAAGGGGTCTAGTCCCCTTTAGAAGGCTCACTTATGGGGGTATCTAACATGCAGGCCCCTCAAAGCCACTCAGAACTGGATGGGGCCCTAAAAAAATGTATATTTCAATTTTCTTGAAAATGTAGAAAATTAAATACTAAGTTTCAAGCCCTCTAATGTCATAAAAAAGGACATTTAAAAAATTGATGCCAACCTATAGTGGCATATGGTAGATGCTAGTTTATAAACTATTTTGTGGTGAATAATTATCTGTCTTGCACGCAGAAATTTTTGAACTTTCAAAATCACAGATTTTTAAAAATTTTCATGAAATTTTGAGATTTTTCACAAAAAAACAAGGATTGTATGGATAAAATTTTCTTACTAACTTAAAAGCCCCAATGTGTCACGAGAAAACAATCTCTGAAGCACATGGATAGGTAAAAGTGTCAAAAAGTTATTCTCACATAAAGTGACACATGCCAGATTTCAAAAATAGGGCTGGCCAATACAGGAAGGCCAAAACTGGCTGGATCCTTAAGGGGTTAAACTGTAGGACTTGGGTCAAACATTTTGGATCCTTCCACAAGCTTCTCACAATAGTTGGTAAGAATTTTGGCCCATTCCTCCTGACAGAACTGGTGTAACTGAGCCATGTTTGGAGGTGGCCTTGCCCGCACCTGCTTATTCAGCTTTGCCCATAAATTTTCAGTAGGATTGAGATCAGAGCTTTGTGATGGCCACTCCAAAACATTGACTTGGTTGTTCTTAAGCCACTTTGTAACCAGTTTGGCAGTAGCTTCTGGACATTGTCCATTTGGAAGACCCATTACGCCCAAGCTTTAACTTCCTGGCTGATGTCTTGAGATATTGCTTCAGTATTGCCACATAATCTTCTTTCCTCATGATGCCATCTATTTTGTGGAGTGCATCAGTCCCTCCTGCAGCAACACAACCCCACAGCATGATGCTGCCAACCCTGTGTTTCACAGTTGGGATGGTGTTCTTATGCTTCCAAGATTCTCCCTTTCTCCTCCAAATGTAACGATGGTCATTCTGGCCAAACAGTTCAATTCTAGTTTCGTCAGGCCACAGGACATGTCTCCAAAAGTGTAGGTCTTTCTTCCTGTGCATTTGCAAACATTAATCTGGCTTTTATATGTTTCTTTTGGAGTAATGACTTCTTCCTGGCAGAGTTGCCTTTAAGCCCATGTTGATACAGAAATAATTTCACTGTGGATAATGACACAATCTTACCAGCTTCCGCCAGCATCTTCACAAGGTCTTTTGCTTTTGTTCTTGGGTTGATATGCACATGTAGGACCAAAGCACATTCATCTCTGAGACACAGAACACATCTCTGTCCTGAGTGGTATGATGGCTGGATATTCCCATCTTGTTTGTACTGTGTATAATTGTTTGTACAGATGAACGAGGCACCTTCAGGTATCTGGAAATTGCACCCAAAGATGATCTAGACTTGTGCAAGTCCACAATTCTCCTCTTGATTTCTTTAGACTTTCCCATGATTTTATACACAGAAGCACTGTGTTTCTGGTGTGACTTAAAGTACATTCACACCTGTGGATTCCAAGTTTCCAAAGACATGACATTATCATATGGACCATCCCAAATTGTTTAAAAGCATAGTAATCAATAATTTTGGTTCCTAATTGACCTAAAACGGGGAAGGTTTATTTTAATTTCATGTCAGTGAGAAAAACATGCAGATGTATCTTTTGAAACTTTTGCTTTCAACTGTATGTAGGGAAAGATAACCAAAAATATAATAATTACCGAATACATTGCTGTTCTGATTTTGCTTCATTTAAAATTAGAGCAGATCTTATCTCCTGCTTTTGTACACAAGCTTCCCTAGGTTACCAGCCACCTCTCTCTGCCTTTGCAGTCCTGACCAGGATGGTGACATCCCTCCATGCTGTGTCTTATCAGCAGCACAGGAGCTTGTTTGTTTCTTACTAACAAGCTTTAACCCTTTAAAACTCTGTAACCTTGTGCCCTGCTGTTAAAACTGCTGCATCACCTATGTCCCTCTAACTAGTCCCATAAGTGCTGCAGATAACTGAGTTGTCTTGCTGTATTGATGTCTTTACTGTTCTTTCTTATTAGGATTCTTGCATTAACGTGTAAGCGGTTTTGGAGAAACATCTGCATCTGGTGAGCAGGTGACCCTGTGACATAGACAATACATAATCTGCAACTCGAGAGGTAGACTAACTTGGACACTTCTCCTGGCCACAAAACCATCTCAGCTGGACAACCAATACATTCTCCCATTATAACAGTAATGGGACACCATAAAGATATAGTGGATATGTAACTAGTAGAGCCGTACTACAGAATGATCCAGAGCAGTGGTCCTCAACTTGCAACACCTCCCGATGTCTTCACAGTCTACGGAGCGGAAGTTTTGCAACCACTGGAGAGTCATGATTTTGGAGACCTCTTGTCTAGAACGTGGTCATCTCTCATTAACTGATTGCATGGGGTTAAGGGTACAGTTTCTATTTGGGGTCTGTTTATGGCTTTGTGCCCATCAACATTTTGGGTGAGCTTGGTGTACCCTTGGGTAAAACGGCTGTACTCTTCTTTTTATTCTTATGTTTTTGTATATGAAGGGTTCCTTAGTGAAAATCACCTGCTCTTTTCTCTACACAAAGGTGATATCACGGTGCAATATCTGTTCTTTTTAGTTCTGCTACATCTGTATAAACAGGTGGTTGTCCAAAATTTGTCTTAGACATAGAGGGCAGTGATTCCCAATCTGGTTTCTTTGAAAACCTGTGTGCAATTAACATTTTGCTCAACAGCAATTTGCACCTTCTTTTTATGGGCTGGTGAAGATTTCTGCCTTACAACAGGAGGTTTGTACTGCACAGTAACATCATTGGTCATTTACTAAGCAGGGCATGAATCAAAAGACTGACTGGACGGTAGAGGTGGCCTCCTATGCCAGTGTCATGTTGATAGTCACTGAGTTCTTCATTATGACCCCCTGCCCGATTCCCACCGGTGTAAGTCTGTGAAGGTTGAATGTCTAAATCTTTAGGGTATGTTCACACGTCAGGTTTTTCCTAGTAGCAAAATTTTATATGAAATCCTCAGCAGAAATCTGAGGTACGTGTCTCCGAGGTGCTGGGTCTCGGTGAGGGGATCCAGCAGTCTTGGTTCAGTAACCCTGAGTTACTGACACTGGTAGCAGCTGTTAGAATAGCTGCGATGCAGCTAATTACGGGCTGGCTTTTTTGAAACGGCTATAGTATTGGGTTAGAGGAACTTCCGACGGTTCACTACAGGCTTTATCAGGCCTATTAGGGCATGTCCCCATGGCAGGTTTTTTAGTCGGTCTTGATTTGAAAACCGTCTGTAAACCGACTGTCAACCGGACGGTTTTTCACACCTCTAGTGTTCCTAAAAATCTTAGAACATGTTCATTCTTCCGCCCGGTTTTTGGACAGAACATGAACATGTCAGTGGATGAGGGGGATGGGCGAATCCGCAAACTATGGACAGAACCGTCCCCCAAAAACCATGTATAAGATGTCAAAATACTGGCCGGATTCTAATTTTAATCTGCCGTGTGGACGTACCCTTAAAGCCTGTCTCATTCAGACACCAGGAGGAGTATGGTTTGTTGACAGGAGTAAGGAGCAACAGTAGAGCTGAGGAGAGGGCTCTGACAAACCCATGCTTACCAGTAGGTAACTGGTAAAATAGTATATTTGTGGTGCTGGGTGATAGTCCCAGAGCACAGAAAGAGAGGGACTCTCTATGGGCGAAGTGCCAGAAAAGAGGTGCCGCCACGCCAGTTTTAAGGCGCATTAAATGAGCGTATAGTGCGCCTGAATGTATGAAACTGCCATATGTGGGTTCATAAATCTGGTGTGTGGTATATCTTGTATAGAATTGCATAGCATATCTTAGGTGCATAACTTGGGTGCATTCAAATGTGCAGTGCCTGGCGCAAACTGTGCCTTGTTTTGGTGTACGACTGTTCATACAGATATAGAATAGGGCCACAACAGTTTTTTGGCACAAAATACACCAAAAAGATGGCACAGACAAAATCTGACATGTCGCCCTATGCGTTGAGTTAGCGGCCAGATGGCCTAGTTTTTCTGATTGTTTCTTTACTGTCTTTCCTGAAGAATAAAGCTGGCTGAGGTCATTTATTAAAGAAGTTTCACTGGTTTTACTCTTATCTTAATTACTGGGGATTCTCTGAAAATTCCCCTAATTTATTTTATGAATTTTCTACTTTCTTTTATGAATGGAAAAAGAATCAAAAATATTCAACCAACAGTTTATTCTGTCAAAGAATGGAAACAGTTTCCAAACTATGACAATGAGATAAAGGGCCGGGCTTAGCTTCTCAGAGAAAACACAACAGGTTGCTCAATCCTCACAAGCAGCATATACTAGAATAGCTTTTCCTGTAATTCACGTGGAAAGTTCTCAGACTGTATTTACAATCCAGTTATGAGAATATCTTGGGTTCCTATAAAACCTTTTCTGGCCTGGGGGCAATATTGTCTGATTGCACCACTCCTGGGGGCCACGATAAAACATTAAATGGACATCTGAGACATACATGGCATATGGACAGTAAATGTCATAAATGAACTGTAGGGGTTTCACATTTAGGGCTTCTATATATCACAAAAATAGGGTCCCCTGCTCCCCTATTTGGCACATCCTTAGAGCAGGAGGTGGTGCATAAAGTCATGAGGAAAAGAAAGTACACCCTTCCTTTTTGAACTCTATGGTTTTACATTGTAGGACATAATTAAAAAAATCTAGTCCTTAGAAGGTTTTAAAAGGACAACCTCGGATGAACAATAACAACGAAAGATTCTACCTTGCCACAATGGCACTGAGGACAGAAGGTGGATCCGCTGGTCACCGCATAGGGTTGGCATAGCAGAGTCTAAGAGGCCCCCTGGTCTTCACCAGAGCCCACCGCAAGGCAGGAGTGGACTTCGCTGTGGGGAACCTCCATGTCGCTACCCCGGATGTAGGGCCTAGCGGTGACAGTCAATTGCCCAGGAAAATAGTACAGGAGGGCTAGGCAATAACGTGGTCCGGGGCACAAGCAACAAGGTCAGGGCAGGCAGCATACAGGCGAGGTCAGGAAGGTCGGTAGCAGGAAATCAGACAGAAGCTAAAGGTGCAGAGATGGCAGAACTCACAGGACGAACACCAATAACTAGGGAAAGGTTGCTGGGAAGAGATTCCCTAAATAGCCTATTCCCACAGGCGATTGGCTGTGGAAGGTAACTATGGCGCACGCTAGCCCTTTAAATGAAAGGAAACAACGCATGCACCCCTCTCCTAGTGGCCAGAAGCAGAACTGTGGTCAGAGGAAACAGGAGGAAGAGGAAGCCAACACGAGTGCAGGTCAGGCAAATGGCAGAGTGGAGACAGGCAAGTCCCTGAGCAGGAAAGCCGGGACACGGAGCGGGTGCGACTGTGGACAGAGTGTCGTTACACACCTTATCAATCCTTATTTCACAAAACCAGACCAAAATGCAGAAGCAATGAATGACACTGCTACACTACAGGGTAAGTAGCAGCCAGATGCTGCTAATAAAATGATTAATCATCAGCCAATAAGAGCACCTCAATAAAGGCAGAAGTTATAGCACTTTGCTGGTCTGTGGCATTTAGGCCTGAGTTAATGTAAAGCCAAGGAGAAAAGACATCAGCAATGATCTTAGAGAAGCAATTGTTGTTGCCAAAGAAATCTGGGAGGGATTGTAAGGGGATACCCAAACATTTTGAAGTCCATCATTCTATGACAAGATAGATTATTCCCAAATGAAAAGAATTCAAGACAGCTGAAAATCTTCCCAGGTGTGGATATGCCAACAATTAATCCCGAGGTCAGACTATGTAATGTTCAAAAAAATTGCACAAAGACCCTCAGATTTTACAGACCTCAGGTAGCATGTTCAATGTTCAAGTTCATGATAATATAATTAGAAAATACTGAACAATTATGGCTTGTTTGGTAAGGTTGCCAGTATTAAAGCTTTTTGTCTCTAAAAAGAATGGCAGCACAGCTTAAGTTTTCAAAGTTGTATCAGTAAAAGAAACCACAAGACTTCTGGAACAATGTCCTTTGGACAAATGAGGCAGAATAGGATATGTTTGGCCATAATAGACAATGCCACATTTGGGGAAAATCAAACACAGCAAATCAGCACAAACATCTCATACTGTCAAGCACGGTGGTGGAGGAGTAATGATTTGGGCTTGCTTTCCAGCCCACAGGACCTTGGTTCTTTGCCATTACTGAGTCAACTATGAATTTATATGCCAAAATATTCTAGAGTCAAATGTGAGGCCATCTATCCAACAACCATAAGCATTATTACATTGGTAACAGGCATAGCAGTTGTGCTATGGGGCCCAGCAGCTAAGGGGGCCCATTTCCACTTTGAGATCAAGTGTATTTACAGTTTACCGTGAAGTTTGGAAGGAACAGCAGAACTTTAAAGAAGTTGTCTTTTGAATACGATCCCTGTTCATGTGGCCCAGTAGGGTGTATGAACATCACAGAACTGAGAATCTTTGAAGAGTCTCCCATTCTAGTACATTGACACCATCCTTAATCATCATCAATCTTAAGTGCAACTAAGTTAATACTAAATTGTGGCCACTACAATGGCCAAACCATTACAATACACCACTGGCCATGGTTTTCCTGGCAAAATGAGCTGTCGAATGCTAATAGCAGGAAGTGGGACAATCAGCTGATCACCTCAAGGACTACCTTTTGAAAGGGGCTATCTCTGATAACACAAATCCTCTCATGCATATTGCTGGTAACTAAGGTAAGGGGTAGACTGGGGGGCAGAGGTAAGGGGGCAGAGCGAAGACCAAATAACTGTACTGTTAGCTTTTTACATCATGAACTCACGTGTAGTTGATTATGATCTGCATGGAGGGGGTCCATTCCAAGCTTAGTTTTAGGGCCTTATGGTAACTTGTTACTCATCTGCCGAAAACTAAAGCTTGGCCGAAATTGGGTCATGAAACAGGACAATAATCCCAAGTACAACAGTAAATATAGAACAGAATGACTGAAGAAGAAAATAATCAAGGTGTGCTGGCGGCAATGTGCTGGTGGTCAATACGGCTACACCACACTAAACCACCAATTTACCTAAGCTGCCATGGAGGGAATAGGATCGATCACCATATTTTTATAATTAAAACAATGTGGCACTTAAACATCTTTTGATCAAAATATGTGAACCGAGAGTCTCAAAGTTTTTCATGTATGATAGATAGCATAAATGCTTCTTTAGGGATTTCCACGTAGTGTAAAGCCTAGACCACAACCCAATTGACAAGCTGCGGGGGGAACTTAATGGGAATCTATCACCAATATTTTTACTAATTAAAACAAGATGTTTTTTTCTTCACAGTCATTTTTTTTCTGACTGTATTTTTTAAATTTTATTGTTTGCATATGATTATGGGGGCGGCCATCTTACCCGAGCTGCTTTTAACAGCATTTAGAGAGATGCTTTACAGCAGCTTCATGGACATAGGAGTCTGAAAACAGGATCAGACCTATTGACTTCTATATGAGAGTTTTCTAGGCTCTGTGACCTGGGAAGAAGTCAGTGTGCAGGGAGGATGAGAGGGAGAACTGTGACATCTCTTATTGTAACTGGTGGATCCGGTGTTATCTATCAACATTAGTGTCACCTTTCAGTGTAATCCTGCTTGTACTGATAATGAGCAGACTGCTGAAAATCTTTCTTTACAGAATAGGAAATGTTAGACTACTATAAGGCCTAGTGGCCAAAGTGAAAACTTTCAGGATTTCAAGATTTAAAAAAACATTTATAGTGATATGGGAAATAAAAAAAAACCCATAGCTATGAAATGTAAAACCATAGAAGTGACAGAAGTTGTACTTTATTTTTTCAAGACTATAAATTTGGCTTTCTCCATGGGAGTTACAGCAACACCTGGACAATTCACAACTCTCATAATCATGTATGGCCATCTTTCTACCTCATTTTCTTCCAGTCAGGGGGTTACGAGACCCTTTGTTCTCTCAACATACGGGATTCCAACAATTGTAAATTAACCCATCTGATTTCCTGTGGAAATGCCTTCAATGTCTCAGATGATAACTCCCCTTGGAGGGAGAACACTGTGAAAAGTGATACACTGTTATACTCCTAGCACAGCTCCTCAGGGGTGGGACTTGATATTCAAATTCAGAGATCATCAAAAAGGGCATCCTTTTGTAAACTCCGCCCCCTCAGAACATACAGTAGCCTGGATCTTTTGATAGCTATGACTTTCTGAAGTACTGGGACACAAATTAGAGTATTGGTGCCCCAATAGTTGGTGGTGGGAGGCTAACAACACCGTACTGTGAGCTGTAAGTGCCTCTCAGGAACGTAGGCTTTGCACCCCTGCTAATACTATTTGACCTTGTCTTCAGTTACACTCGAAGTATCTGGTGCACTCTTTCTTCTTTAAGAATTGGGACACCTAGAAATAATTACATCCATATTTCCTATTTTACAAGACCACATCAGCTCCTAAAGATTAAGAGAAAACTCCAATCTTGACATTTATGGCAATGGACACATGTTTACAATTACGCTACAAAATATCCGCACAATAATGTAACTGGACCTGTCATATGGGCTTTATTTCCCTCTTCTATACTTTAGCTATGGGATAATTTCATCCAAAATATTTGCAGTGTTCCAAAAACTTCAGTCTGGAGAAGCAGAATGCCGTAAGCAGGGGTGAAGCTATCAGTATAGATTGTGTAGGAGCTCTTTTCGTACGTGGCTGCAAATTAAGAGGGTTTTTCCACTACAGTAAGTGATAACACATCCCCGTTGGAGTTGAGAATGCTTTTTTCCTCTTGTATCGGGCAACTGGCCTCCGCCTCATAGGGGTTTTTTCCTTCCTCAGGAACAACACTGTAGAGTTCTAGGTTGCTGTTGATGGACCTGTGTCTTTTTCTAACCTTATCTATTATGTTATTACACAAATGAGTCACATTATTATGACTACTGCCTACTGTTCGCTGTCGGCATACATATACCCCTCTAAGCTGTTATTGGGTAAAAGCGGAATTTATTTTAGAGTTGTAAAATTGAAGAATATTTGCTTTTGGGCCCAGCGTGTTGGTATTTTTGACACTGCACAGTATGTGAGTTGTTGGCGGCTGCTGCGGTGAAAGTGCATTGTGAGTGGAGAAATGGCGTCATTGTGAATAAGCAACGTGGAAACTGTGGAGAACCACCAGCCAGTGATGTGAGAGGTGCACATCGGCTACAAAGGTGCAGGAGAGTGGATCGACACACTATAGTGGAGCAGCTCATCGCCTAAATGACCTAGTGTATGGGGCCCTGGAGCAGACGGATGTCACTGCACCTCTGCTAACCCTACTGTGTATGGGGCCCCGGAGCAGACGGATGTCACTGCACCTCTACTAACCCTACTGTGTATGGGGCCCTGGAGCAGACGGATGTCACTGCACCCCTGCTAACCGTACTGTGTATGGGGTCCTGGAGCAGACGGATGTCACTTCACCTCTGCTAACCCTACTGTGTATGGGCCCCGGAGGAGATGGATGTCACTGCACCTCTGCTAACCCTACTGTGTATGGGGACCCGGAGCAGATGAATGTCAGTGCACCTCTTCTAACCCTACTGTGTATGGGGCCCCAGAGCAAACAGATGTCACTGCACCTCTGCTGACCCTACTGAGTATGGGACCCCGGAGCAGACGGATGTCACTGCACCTCTGCTAACCCTACTGTGTATGGAGCGTAGGAGCAGACGGATGTCACTACACCTCTGCTAACCCTACTATGTATGGGCCCCGGAGAAGAAGGATGTCACTGCACCTCTGCTAACCCTACTATGTATGGGGCCCGGAGCAGACGGATGTCACTGCACCTCTGCTAACCCTACTGTGTATGGGGCCCCGGAGCAGACGGATGTCACTGCACCTCTGCTAACCCTACTGAGTATGGGGCCCCGGAGCAGACGGATGTCACTGCACCTCTGCTAACCCTACTGTGTATGGGGCCTGGAGCAGACAGATGTCACTGCACCTCTGCTAACCCTACTGTGTATGGGCCCCGGAGCAGACGGATGTCACTGGACCTCTGCTAACCCTACTGTGTATGGGGCCCCGGAGCAGACGGATGTCACTGCACCTCTGCTAACCCTACTGTGTATGGGGCCCCGGAGCAGACGGATGTCACTGCAACTCTGCTAACCCTACTGTGTATGGGGCCCCGGAGCAGACAGATGTCACTGCACCTCTGCTAACCCTACTGTGTATGGGGCCCCGGAGCAGACGGATGTCACTGCACCTCTGCTAACCCTAATGTGTATGGGGCCCCGGAGCAGATGGATGTCACTGCACCTCTGCTAACCCTACTGTGTATGGGGCCCCAGAGCAGACGGATGTCACTGCACCTCTGCTAACCCTACTGTGTATGGGGCCCAAGAGCAGACGGATGTCACTGCACCTCTGCTAACCCTACTGTGTATGGGGCCCAAGAGCAGACGGATGTCACTGCACCTCTGCTAACCCTACTGTGTATGGGGCCCAGAGCAGATGGATGTCACTGCACCTCTGCTAACCCTACTGTGTATGGGGCCCAGAGCAGATGGATGGCACTGCACCTCTGCTAACCCTATTGTTTTTGGGACAACAGAGCAGACAGATGTCACTGCACCTCTACTAACCCTACTGTGTATTGAGCCCCGGCGCAGATGGATGTCACTGCCCCTCTGCTAACCCTACTGTGTATGGGGCCCCGGAGCAGACGGATGTCACTGCACCTCTGCTAACCCTACTGTGTATGGGGCCTGGAGCAGACGGATGTCACTGCACCTCTGCTAACCCTACTGTGTATGGGGCCCTGGAGCAGACGGATGTCACTGCACCTCTGCTAACCCTACTGTGTATGGTGGCCTCGTGCAGACTGATGTCACTGCACCTCTGCTAACCCTACTGTGTATGGGGCCCCGGAGCAGACAATTGTCACTGCACCTCTGCTAACCCTACTGTGTACGGGGCCCCGGAGCAGACAATTGTCACTGCACCTCTGCTAACCCTAATGTGTATGGGGCCCCGGAGCAGACGGATCTCACTGCACCTCTGCTAACCCTACTGTGTATGGGGCCCCAGAGCAGATGGATGTCACTGCCTCTCTGCTAACCCTAGTGTGTATGGGACACCAGAGCAGATACTGTAGATGTCACTGCACTTCTGCTAACCAAGCTTCATTGACAGAAAAGGCTTCAAAAAGGCAGTTTTGGAATTGGACCTCCGCTGATTGGCATGTTTTTTGCGTTATCAAATGTATGGATGTTGACGTGTCAGACAAGAAACAAACACCCTGTAAGCATTGCTGGAGGAACACAAGCTGGTGGTGGCAGCGTTATGGTCTGGGGGATGTTTCTGTGGCATTGTCTTGGCCACTCATCCATGTGGAAGGCGCTCTCACCTGATTTGGGTATGAGTCCATCCTTGCAGGTCACATACACCCATACATGCTGATTGTCTTCTCTGGGGTGGATGGAATTTGTCAGAAAGACAAATGTCACATGGCTAGAAATGTCCAACATTGGTTGGAAGAGCAGAACCAAGTACTTCCAAGTACTACCATGACCCCTAATTCCCCAGTGGTGTCAGCTCTTTGGCCCCTCCAGCAGCTGTGGGAGCTCCTGGATGGTGGTGTTGTCTCTAAGGCCCCTACAGCAGTTGTGGGAGCCCCTGGATGGTGGTGTTGGCTCTATGGCCCCTCCAGCAGCTGTGGGAGCCCCTGGATGGTGGTGTTGGCTCTATGGCCCCTCTAGCAGCTGTGGGGCCCCTGGATGGTGGTGTTGGCTCTAGGGACCCTGCTGCAGCTGTGGAGCCCCTGGATGGTGGTGTTTGCTCTATGGATCCTCCAGCAGCTGTGGGAGCCCCTGGATGGTGGTGTTGGCTCTATGGACCCTCCAGCAGCTGTGGGAGCCCCTGGATGCTGGTGTTGGCTCTATGGACCCTCCAGCAGCTGTGGGAGCCCCTGGATGGTGGTGTTGGCTCTATGGACCCTCCAGCAGCTGTGGAGCCCCTGGATGGTGGTGTTGGCTCTATGGCCCCTCCAGCAGCTGTGGAGCCCCTGGATGGTGGTGTTGGCTCTATGGACCCTCCAGCAGCTGTGGGAGCCCCTGGATGGTGGTGTTGGCTCTATGGACCCTCCAGCAGCTGTGGGGCCCCTGGGTGGTAGTGTTGGCTCTATAGACCCTCCGGCAGCTGTGGGGCCCCTGGGTGGTAGTGTTGGCTCTATGGACCCTCCAGCAGCTGTGGAGCCCCTGGGTGGTAGTGTTGGCTCTATAGACCCTCCAGCAGCTGGGGGGGCCCCTGGATGGTGGTGTTGGCTCTATGGACCCTCCAGCAGGTGTGGTGGCCCCTGTTTGGTGGTGTTGCTCTATGGACCCTCCAGCAGCTGTGGGAGCCCCTGGATGGTGGTGTTGGCTCTATGGACCCACCTGCTGCTGTTGGGCCCCTGGTTGGTGGTGTTGGCTCTATGGATCCTCCAGCAGCTGTGGGGCCCCTGGGTGGTAGTGTTTGCTCTTTGGTCCCTCCTTCATGTGTGGGAGCCCCTGGATGGTGGTGTTGGCTCTATGGACCCTCCAGCAGCTGTGGGAGCCCCTGGATGGTGGTGTAGGCTCTATGGACCCTCCGGCAGCTGTGGGGCCCCTGGGTGGTAGTGTTGGCTCTATGGACCCTCCGGCAGCTGTGGGGCCCCTGGGTGGTAGTGTTGGCTCTATGGACCCTCCAGCAGCTCTGGGATGTAGTTGGCTCCATATACCTGGGACAACCTATCAGGACCTTATTGAATTTCTGTTAAGTTGTACTGTAGCATTATTTATTTTTGCAAAAAGCTAATAAAAATGACTAAGAATAAAAAAAGGACTTAAGAAAAAACTGAACTTTCCTAAGGATGCAGCTACTTGCTGACAAGTCAGACATTCTGGTCATTCGGGAGAATTGTGTGTCATCAGACAGGGTTAGGTAGAGCTCAGCATTCCTCGCTCTTGCATCACAGCCCTTGTGTCAGGATTTCCTCAGAACTATACCGCACTATAGTGAATGTATGGTCAGACGCTTCAGACTGAAACTAGATTCCGACTTTCGATTTACCGGAAGACACGAGGCAGCAGACGAGCTTCCAGTAGAGCCCCATTGATTACAATGCATCCCAGTAATGAGTCGAGTTAGCATGTTTCACTTCTACAGGGGAACACAGCTGCGATCTTTCCTCATCTCATTCCATGACTGAAGATGACTCCATGACTATTTCTCAAGTCTTCCAGTTCCGCTTTCATGTTTATGCATAAAGCTCACTGTTCCCCAATACAGCTCTTTCTCTAATTTATGGAAACTAACTACATGTGATGAAGGGGAAGACCCATCAATGCCTATAGGAAATGTCATCTACATATTGCATAAGAGGTGATTTCATGTAATGTGGAGGAATCACCACAAAACACCTCCGCAGCCTGTCTGTAAACTTCAGCAGATTCTAAATAAAAAACACATATTTGACATTTATAGGGAGCAGTATAATAATAGTTATATTCTTGTACATAGGGGGCAGTATTATAGTAATTATATTCTTGTACATAGGGGGCAGTATTATAGTAGTTATATTCTTGTACATAGGGGGCAGTATTACAGTAATTATTTTCTTGTACATAGGGGGCAGTATTATAGTAGTTATATTCTTGTACATAGGAGGCAGTATTATAGTAGTTATATTCTTGTACATAGGATCAGTATTATAGTAGTTATATTCTTGTACATAGGGAGCAGTATTATAGTAGTTATATTATTGTACATAGGAGCAGTATTATAGTAGTTATATTCTTGTACATAGGGGGCAGTATTATAGTAGTTATATTCTTGTACATAGGGGGCAGTATTACAGTAGTTATATTCTTGTACATAGGAGCAGTATTATAGTAGTTATATTCTTGTACATAGGGGGCAGTATTATAGTAGTTATATTCTTGTACATAGGGAGCAGTATTATAGTAGTTATATTCTTGTACATAGGAGCAGTATTATAGTAGTTATATTCTTGTACATAGGAGCAGTATTATAGTAGTTATATTCTTGTACATAGGGGACAGTATTATAGTAGTTATATTCTTGTACATAGGGGACAGTATTATAGTAGTTATATTCTTGTACATAGGGGGCAGTATTATAGTAGTTATATTCTTGTACATAGGGGCAGTATTATAGTAGTTATATTCTTGTACATAGGGGCAGTATTATAGTAGTTATATTCTTGTACATAGGGAGCAGTATTATAGTAATTATATTCTTGTACATAGGGACAGTATTATAGTAGTTATATTCTTGTACATAGGGGCAGTATTATAGTAGTTATATTCTTGTACATAGGGGCAGTATTATAGTAGTTATATTCTTGTACATAGGGGCAGTATTATAGTAGTTATATTCTTGTACATGGGGGCAGTATTATAGTAGTTATATTCTTGTACATAGGGGCAGTATTATAGTAGTTATATTCTTGTACATAGGGAGCAGTATTATAGTAGTTATATTCTTGTACATAGGGAGCAGTGTTATAGTAGTTATATTCTTGTACATAGGGGCAGTATTATAGTAGTTATATTCTTGTACATAGGGGCAGTATTATAGTAGTTATATTCTTGTACATAGGGGCAGTATTATAGTAATTATATTCTTGTACATAGGGGGCAGTATTATAGTAGTTATATTCTTGTACATAGGAGCAGTATTATAGTAGTTATATTCTTGTACATAGGAGGCAGTATTATAGTAGTTATATTCTTGTACATAACAGGCAGTATTATAGTGGTTATATTTTTGTACATATGGAGCAGTATTATAGTAGTTATATTCTTGTACATAGGGGGCAGTATTATAGTAGCTATATTATTGTACATATGATACAGTATTATAGTAGTTATATTCTTGTACATAGGAGACAATATTATAGTAGTTATATTCTTGTACATAGGAGACAATATTATAGTAGTTATATTCTCGTACATAGGGAGCAGTATTATAGTAGTTATATTCTTGTACATAGGAGCAATATTATAGTAGTTATATTCTTGTACATAGGAGCAATATTATAGTAGTTATATTCTTGTACATAGGAGCAGTATTATAGTAGTTATATTCTTGTACATAGGGATTAGTTGTATAGTAGTTACATTCTTGAACATAAGGAGCAGTATTATAGTAGTTACATTTTTGTACATAGGAGCATTAATATGATAGTTATATTCTTGTTCATAGGATAATAACTATATGCTTGAACATGAAAATCAATGACAACCCATTTCCATAGTAAAGAGATTCCAAATGTTTAGCGTCTTTTAAAGGTGTCTTCTTTTGCACTATGCTATATGTGGGCAGATTTCTCCCCAAGATGCCAATGTGACATCTCCTTAAATTTGAACCAGCCAGGCCCACCATGTCTCTCGGTTATTACTGGACAGTGTAACAAACCTATGAGCATTATATGCTGCACATATATATTCTCACATACATTTCGCCCCTAATCAGTAACAGGCTTGTGTGGAGGAAGCCTTGAAGGGGTTTTATTGGAAATGTATGTGCACCACTACAAAGAAACTGCAAAATGAGCTTCAGATATTTGAAATTTACTATAATGTAGAGTGACTAGGCGTGACATCGATGCCTACTTATTCTGCCTATACTTTCCTGCGTGATGTAGAGTAGAGTAGAGTATATATGGCTTCCAGATCAATGGACGGTGCACTTCTCATAGATAGAAGAGCCACTGCATGGGCACCCGAGGGATGCATGTGGCCAATGGGGCCATCAGTCACTCAACACAAGTCTACACTTTAGATGCTGTAGATCAGGCATCCTCAAACTGCGGCCCTCCAGCGGTTGAGAAACTAAAACTCCCATCATTCCCACTGTTATAGATTATATAAATGAATGATGGGAGTTGTAGTTTCCCAACAGCTGGAGGGCCGCAGTTTGAGACCCCTTCTGTAGAGTACCCAATGAGGCCCCAAGACATGATGTCAATTGGCCTTAATCAGAAGGAGATTTTAATTAGTACATTAATTATTCTCAAAAATGAATCTTAAAAAGGCTACAATGGGTGATTAAATTCTGCTGATATTATCCGGATATGGACATCACTCATTGTTGGTTTGAAGCAAATGACTGTACTGACTTAATTTTACAGCCTGAAGTCATTTACTGAAACCTTATGTGAAGGTTTAATCTGCTGGCAGCTGGCAGCCAGGTGTCCTAATAGTACATGGCCTCAGGCCTCCCAAATATCCAACCACAAATGGTAAGTTGTATTGAGGATGATTCAGAAAACGGAATTCTTTGATTGAGTCATCGCCGGCCTGGTGTCCAGTGCACTCAACACTTCCCTAGATGCTCGGTAATTAATTCAATACATGGAAAAAAAAACTAGATAAATATGGGGCATTAATGGGGTGAAGAGGAGATTTTGGGTCTTCTGCCCCATTAGGACGTATGGAGATTATAGAGCCAGAACGCTTTATAATCTTGCCCGGTGCAGTGCTGGTCTGTAGTGGCCAAAACAGGCTAAATCTTTGAAGGTTGTAATCCAGACTTATGGCGATCACAGATTTAAAACATTTTTCAGGGTGACCTAACCAAAAAATGATGGAAAGCTGAGGTTATAGACAATCTGAAAAACTAGAATTAATCTTACAGGGGTTGTCTCGCTACAAAGATTAGCTTTCAACATGTAGGGAACAACAAATG
Organism: Phyllomedusa bahiana; assembly: GCA_025379985.1. Lineage (NCBI taxonomy): Eukaryota > Metazoa > Chordata > Amphibia > Anura > Hylidae > Phyllomedusa > Phyllomedusa bahiana. The sequence goes on from JAODAL010000201.1 coordinate 321,367, forward strand.
AAGACGTTTTCCAAATTTTTTTTGTTAAGGAGCTACAAGTGATTTTATCACCTTCTATTCTCTCTCTGGTTCCCCAAGTGACCGACCTATGTACTTCTCCCCCCTGCTATTTGTTCTATCTGATAGCAGGGAGTGATGTCATCACACAGGTAGTGGCCTGCAGTGAGAGCTTGTGTATTATCTGATCTTTAAGACAAAAGACAGTAATTACTCTACTGTTTACATTAGCTCAGCAGCTTCTCCTGTCCTGGTAGAAGGTAATTTAGCTAATCTAGACTAATAAACATAATAAACAGAGAAGTCTGAATACACAGAGCTCATATGCTAATTACAGACAGCTTGACCGGGAAGTGACAGAGCAAAGCAGCATTATTTCATTCATGCATCCTATGAAATGAGATGAGACAACCCCTTTAAATATCTATGAATAGTAATAAAAACAAAACATCTGTATTTATGGCAAATACAGTCATAACATTTAGGGTGTGTTCACATGGTGTTTTTGGATCCGAAAAACGAAGCAGCGATCAGATCCAAAACAGATCCAACACGTGTCCAACATGCAACTGTGTGTTTGGATGTGTGTTGGATGCAGCAGGATCGCACCCTATAGTTTATCATAGGGCTCCTGCTGCATCTTTCGGCCCAAGAATTGACATGACCATTCTTTGAACGCATCCGAAAGATGCAATTAAACACGCATCGGCCATCACTCTTCTGAACGCCGATGCGTGTTTCAACATTGCAAACAATGTAAATCACATTGCTATTTATTACATACGTGTTTAGGTCCGTTTAGGGTCCGACAAATGGATCCAAACACGTATCTAAAAACGTATGTTCACACAGACTCAACACACCATGCGAACATACCCTTACAGTTTGCAACAATTTCACTGACAAACACATACTTACAGCTCAATGGCTGGACAATAAACTCATCCCAGTTGGAGACAATATAAGCCCCAGTGCCACTTGGGAAAGATATAACAGGAGCAGCAGCTCACACACCAATCTTCGCATAGTCACATATTTCACTAGCACTACATAGGCGAACAACTGAATGATAAAAAACTGCACAATAGATAAGTACCAGTTCACACCAGCATGCAAAAAAGCCACAATATAATACAAGGGGAGATTGCACAAATGCAAAAGTACCAATAAGATAACCACTCACAGCCTTCTACGCATGAAGGGGGTGGTTGCTGGTATTATAATTATTAACTCAAAAACACAAACACGAGGCCACACTTACAGCTCAATGGCTGGACTAAAGACTAAACCCAGCAGGAGGCAACACAAGCCCCAAGATATCACAGGTGCAGATAACTAATGAGCAGCAGCTCACACACCCATACACTAGGGGAAAAACCTGAATTATAACAAAAAACTGCACATTGCATAGGTACCAGTTCACACCAGTATGCAAGAAAGTCACAGGATAATACAAGGAGAGTCTGCACAAATGCAAAAATACTGATAAACAACCACTCACACACCTACTATGCATGTCACTGACCCCACGCAGTTCCTCCTTTTGAGAAGGGGATTGTCTTTTAATGCCTTCCCACATGATCATGTGTATGTACTAAGGAAAAAGGGTACCTTTCCAATATCTTAATGTATGCGATGGTGTTTGTGAGAGCTACAAGTAAGGACGCGTATTGTTTGGAGCCCGAAAGGCATTAGCGTTATATATTCCCTCTATGCCTCCATTTTGATTGACCACTGTATACTGTTCATAGTGGTGAGTGCTTTTACTATAAGATTTTAAGCGTTGTTCAATAAATTTTGCTATGATTTTATTGGCCACAATCTTCTGCGTGCTGGACATTTCTACATGAACCCCAGAGGTTATGTACCTATCACATATCGGAGAACAACTGTGATTGACAACCAGCCTCGACCCGTGTCGGACTAGAGCCCACCAGTGGAATTGATTCTTGGGGCCCACCAGTGGAGTTGATTCTTGGTGCCCACCAGTGGAGTTGATTCTTGGGGCCCACCATTGGAGTTGATTCTTGGGGCCCACCAGTGGAATTGATTCTTGGGGCCCACCAGTGGAATTGACTCTTGGGGCCCACCAGCGGAGTGATTCTTGGGGCCCACCAGTGGAATTGATTCTTGGGGCCCACCAGTGGAGTGATTCTTGGGACCCACCAGTGGAGTGATTCTTGGGGCCCACCAGTGGAGTTGATTGTTGGAGGCCACCAGTGGAGTTGATTCTTAGGGCCCACCAGTGGAATTGATTCTTGGGGCCCACAAGTGGAATTGATTCTTGGGGCCCACCAGTGGAGTTGATTCTTGGGGCTCACCAGTAGAGTTGATTCTTGGGGCCCACCAGTGGTATTGATTCTTGGGCGCCCACCAGTGGAATTGATTCTTGGGGCCCAGCAGTGGAGATGATTTCTGGGGCCCACTATTGGAGGTGATTCTTGGGTCCACAAGTGGAGATGATTCTTGGGGTCATATGTATGAAACTGTTTTGGTCTAAAACTCACTTTTTTGCCCATAGGTTACTATGGGCAAAAGAGTGAGTTTTAGACCTAAACAGTTTTCATACATGTGGCCTTTGGTGCTCACCAGTAGAGTTGGTTCTCGGTGCTCACCCTGCAGCTACTGTACATGGCTTTTATACTCTGCCTCTTGCTTTTTGCCTCTTTCTTTTTTCTCAGTGAGTCACAAGTGACTTGAGGACTGCAACATCCAACAGATGGCGCTGGAGAGGTCAGCTCTCTTCCTATAAGCCTTTGTAATATGCAATTTGGAGGCATTTGGCTCTTGCTTTCCAGGGGTTAAAAATACATCCAGAATTTTTCCCCCTTGGACTTTAATGGATTCGGGATGTTCTGAAATATAATATTTTAACAAGTTTGACTGAACTGATCTTCAACTAAAATCTTATTTGAAGACACTAATCCATATGAAGTCTGTGTTTAGTCAAATCAAGGCAGATGGCACGCGAAGTCTGAAAAGCGAGTGGCCACATGATAGCGCATAGAAATATAGAGATTTTTAATTAGTTCACTTCAAGAAACTCTGAGCAGACAACAGGGGGCACAAACTATAAACAGCTGGATATAGCAAGGACTATTTAAAGACTGTAAATGCTTCCAAATTGCACATATCAAAGAATTTTCTTATTTCTTCAGTCTGTGATTTTGCATCTTTGTAAGTTAAATTGCAAACCGTCCCGAAGAGAATGAAGAAGCGTCGTAACTGCAGGTTCAATCAGTGAAGTCTTTGTTTTATTACGTGCGGTTATGTATTTGCTGCCGTCAGTAGCACATAGTGATTATCACAGGCTCATTAGCCAAATGAAAAACACCAGGTAAACAAATCAGTTTATTTCAATGAGATGCAGATGAAAGGATTCCTGTAATCAAGCAATCACCAGGCAGGATGCGCGGCCCACGCCAGACATGAAAAGACTTCTGATTCTATCATTCAGTGGAAAAGTAGGAAAATGGTAACACGGAAATGCAGATGATAGGAAAAACCACAGGATACGGCGAGCGACGGAAGCCAGGGAATGTGAAAAGATTATCAGTAGAGAGATAGAAGATAGATAGACATGATATATAGAAAGGTAGGTAGATAGATATGAGATAGATAGATATGAGATAGATAGATAGATATGAGATAGATAGATAGATATGAGATAGATAGATATGGGATAGATAGATATGGGATAGATAGATATGGGATAGATAGATAGATAGATAGATATGAGATAGATAGATATGAGATAGATAGATAGATAGATAGATAGATAGATAGATATGAGATAGATAGATAGATAGATAGATATGAGATAGATAGATAGATATGAGATAGATAGATAGATAGATAGACATGATATATAGATTGGCAGATAGATAGATAGATAGATAGATAGATATGAGATAGATAGATAGATAGATAGATAGCTATGAGATAAATAGATAGATATGAGATAGATAGATAGATATGAGATAGATAGATAGACATGATATATAGATTGGCAGATAGATAGATAGAAAGATAGATAAGACCCTAGAAGATGCATCACTCAAATAAATCTGTAACTTCTTCACTGGGTGCCAGCGGAACAGTCCTGACACAGACCTCCAATATAAACATAGAATAATCCACAGCACTCCAAAAAATCTTCATAAACGTGATAAAATTTATTCACCCATGGCAGTGCAACGTTTCAGTCCCTCTATGGGAAAAAAGGTCCTATAGAGGGACTGAAACGTTGCACTGCCATGGGTGAATAAATGTTATCACGTTTATGAAGATTTTTTGGAGTGCTGTGGATTATTCTACGTTTAGATAGATAGATAGATTTTATAGACAATTAATAGATTGGAAAGATAGATATATATACGGGCAGTCCCCTACTTACATCGTTCCGACTTTACATACGTCCCCTAGTTACAAACGGAGACTTATGGGGCGTGGCTGACTTTCAACACTGAGTCACGCCCCATGATAACCAAGTGCCAGCATGCCACAGCTGCACATGAGATACAGAACGTTAGGTGAAATCTTCTAAAAAAGGGGCACAGACAGCAAAGCAAATGTAAAAACTGTTCCCTGCACTATCATAAACTAAAAAAAAAAGGAATTGCATTTAATAAATCTACTCTTCCGCTTACATACAATTTCAACTAAGAACAAAACTACAAATCCCTATCCCCGTAATTAACCGGGACTGCCTTTATAGATAGACATGAAATATATTTGGTAAATAGATAAAAGATAGGGTAGAAAATGAGAAAGATAATAAATGAGATAGATAGATATGAGATAGATAAATATGGATTGATAGATGAGTAGAAAAGATAGATAGATAGATTTGGTAGATAGATAGATAGATAGATAGATAGATAGATAGATTAGATAGATAGATAAAATAGATAGGGATAGATAGATAGAATAGAAAATGGGATAAAATAGATATATAGATAGAAATATAGATAGGAAAAGATAGATTAATAATAGATAGATAGATAGATATGAGATAGATAGGATAGATAAATATGGGTAAATAGATAGGGGATAGATGATAATAGATAGATATGAGATAGTTTATTAAGATAGATAGATAGATAGATAGATAGATAGATAGATAGATTTGAGATAGATGGATATGTGATAGATAGATAGATAGATATGAGATAGATAGATAGATAGATAGATAGATAAATAGACACACACAGATAGATAGATATGAGATATACTTCTTCTTCCCATGTCTTGAGTCCCTGCTGAAGGCCTGCTACGGCCAAAGCATCGGACCATGGGAATATCCTTACTAATCTTTACTATGTGCAATCTCTGCATTTGAATGGAGAGTTGATTTTGAAACACTTGTTATTCCAATGGAGTGCTGTGGAGTTTCTATACTTTGGACTATTGCCGATTGGCTTTCCACTGAGCACACGCAGTCCACTGAAGTGCGGCACCATCATTTCTTCTACAGAAACGTTTGCATGGAAATGTTTCTACAAAATGGTGGCTGCACATTTCTTGGCAATCCTACCTCTTATAGGGTAATGTTTCTACAACAGGAACGCCGCCTAAGCTAAAAGTGTCAGTAGATATACAATCTCTTGTTGTTAGTAATAAATCACGTGTTTATAAGAAGTACAGAAAGAAAATCTGAAATAAATCTGGCAAGTTCCTTCTGGTTTCATAGGTTTTAAGAGAAAAAACCTCTGACGTGTTAAATTTCAGTGAAACTTTTTGCAAAGAAAATGAAAACAGACCAAAAAAAGGAAATGAGAGTCCGTAGTATGACTAATAGAAGGTCAGAAAGATGATTCCACCGATTTAGAACAAATAATGCTAAAATATCCAAGCATTGTAAAACCAAGTCAGAAAATAGTGTGCAAAAACAGAACCTACTGATTTGACAGTAGACCTAAAGAGAACTGAATTAAAGGGATTGTCTTGCTACAAAGATTAGCTTTCAAAATGTAGGGAACACTAAATTTTTCAGGATTTAAAATCAATAGGCAACGTATGAAACTTGGCGCAACACGCCAGTTCTAAATCAATATAGAGGAGTGTGGAATGTGACAATATGTATGAACCTGTCGTATGTGGATTCATAAATCTGCCGTGTGGTATGTCTTGCATATATTTGTCTCATAGCACATCTTTGGCGCATAACATATTTTTGACGCATTCAAAAGTGCCGTGCCGGGCACAAGTTGTGGTGTACGAGTGTTCTATATAACAGGACTATGACAGTTTTTTGTCGCAAAATAGGGCAACAAATGGTGCAGCCCCATTTATACATGTCGCCCAATAAGTGCAAATTTGAACTTTTAGAAATCTCAGGGAATAAACTTTCTCTAGATCCCGGCATCCATATTATGGATATATTAGTGGCTCCAAAATACATAACTTATTTAGGTATAAACTAGAAAACAATGTTTGCTCTACACATCCCCAAAACATTTTTGAAAAAAAATGAGCATAGGTGCACACGGGTTGCATAACAACATAACCAAACCAATATCATCACACAATATTAACCCAAAAAATATCAACAAAAACGAATGTTGGAAAAGCATTGAATACATGAAAAAGTTAGGTTCTTAGTTTACATTTTTATCAAAACTGTAAACCCACCTCCAATTACAAGGCACCCAATACAGGTTGGGAACCACTATTTATTACCCTCTTGGTCCTTTTTTAGACCTCCCATTTTTAGTAAGAAATTCCACCACAAGCTTGATTTTAAAAAAACCGGCACGGGGTGGATGCAAAAAAAAACCAAACGGGGGGCAGCCCCCTCCCCCATACAATCAAAAAACAAAATTTTGGTCCCACACCCCAAAAAAATAAGGGGAAAAAAAAAATGGTGCAGCCCCGTTCATACATGTCGCCCAATAAGTGCAAATGTGAACTTTTAGAAATCTCAGGGAATAAACTTTCTCTGGATCCATAATATGGGTATGTTAGTGGCTCCAAAATACATAACTTATTTAGGAATAAAAATTGGAAAAAAAACGGGCTCGTTAAATCAATAAAAACCCCCTTTTTTTCAAAAATAGAAGAGGAATTTCATTAATTTTAGTGCTGTTGTCGCTCTTTGGCCATATCCACCTGTAGTGTTGAGCGATTATTATCGACAAAGTTGAAATCGGCAACGTTTTTATGTTTGATCGAAAACTTTTTTAGATCATGCGAATAATTTCAGGTTAAAATCTGTGCATCATCTATTAAATCGCGCCATTATTCTCGGCGAGCTCAACCTATCCCTGTCAGTTTTGGTGGCCAGCAAATCAGCATGACAGATAGAGCAGGGTGAAATAGTGTGTGCTACTCATGACTGGGATGTCTGCTATGTTGCGATTGGCAGGAAAAATCACACTGACCGTCGTTTTTACATAGAACAATTACGGGTTTCTGTTTCAGATGCCTCAGTGTCTCTCAGCGTCTCATAGCAAGGAGGAAACGTGCGCTCTGCTTCCTGTGGTCCCCAAACAGCCAGCGAAATTATTCTATTATCTTCAACAGAGAAAAAAGCTCTACTGTTAGCTGTATCCCTTACAACTTAGTTTAGATCAGAGATGGATATATTTTAATGTAGTTAGGATAGAGAATTTTTAAAAGGAGCATACTAACCGCTGTCAAGTCACGGAGGGAAGAGGGGGGGGTGGAGCGCGGGCGAACACAGACAATGCTCTATAGAAGAAACTGGATAAAGTACACCAAGATTAGTGTAGACATTGCAATAGCTGTTATTTATTAAAAGTTTTTCTATTGAAATATTTCCTGGATAATTTTGGACAGGCCCTTTAGCTTATATTAGGATACACACTTATCTCTATTAACTAGCAGTACTCTTCGTTAGGAGTAGGTGGCAAAACTCCAGCTTTTATATCAGTAACATTTCTAGATAGGTGTATCACCTTTTCTCAATTTTGCCCATTCCAAGCTTGTTGATATAGCCACTCTTGCAGTTAAATTAGAATCCAGTCAATTTTGTAGTCAGCACAGGTTGATAGGTGCCAAAGAATACCTTTTATTATCCGAATACATTACAGATAACGTGTATTTTTCACATTAGGGCGGCACAAGCAGCTTTGTTCATTGAGGCACCTTCACTTAATGTGAATACAAGCAATTTTGTAAGTCACCTACGAGGTGAATTGAAAGGTGCCAAAAATACCTTATATTTATACCTGAATACATTACGGCTACGTGTTTTTTATTGCACTTTTTTTTGCCCAGCTCCAGATTTTGTTGGATAGACCACCATTGCAGTTAAATTTGAATCCAGCAATTGTGTATTATCAACAGGTGAAAAACACTGATAGGCGTGCCGAAAAAATACCTTTTATTATCCGTATAACATTTCAACAGTGTTTTTATTTTTCACTGTTTGGTCAGTCAAGCTTTGTTAATGATCAGAATCAATCTTTTGTAGTTTTAAATTTTATATCGCAATTTGTTTTTGATTTAGAGGGATTTGAGAATATCTTGTGATTTGCCGTCTTTTAGTATAGAGAGACCCTTTCCAAAACTCTTCCATACCTTCTCAAATTTGTATATTTTCAGAACATGGAGCGAAATTCAGGGTTGTACGCGAAGCACACATGAGGGGGGTAGCAACAAGTAGGTGTAGATGTACGAGAGAACAGATGCTCCTATCCAGTGCTGGGCGACACACGCTATCGCCAGCGGATCGTCCGGTATTGCAGACCCGTCAGGCCTGTCATTCGCTGGGTACAGATGGGCCCTGAGTGAATCTCAGGTAACGGAACAGCTTCGCCGAATCTGTCCCTTCAGTGGTCTAATGCAAACTGCAGTCCAGCAGTCTAACACATCTCGTCCTCCCAGTCACGCCACAAATGTCGTCATCAGCATCATCACATTCGTCCAACATGAAGCAGACCAAATGTCAGACTCGTGTTAACCCACCACTGTGGAATCCATTTTCTGAAGACCTCTTTGATTGACAAAATGCGGTTGGTACAGAAGCATGTTAAAAGATCAAGAGGCCAAAGAGGATGATTTTCCTCTGCTCTGACGGCCCAGTACTGATGCCTATCAGAGGAGGTGAAGGAATCCAGTCAGTCGGCAAAAAATCCCGGGCGTCGGCAACGTCTTGCAGTCCCCTCTTCTGCTTGTAGCCCGCAGCTCCATGGATGCAAATAGTCAGTGACGACCAAGTCGACTGTGTTGATGGATGAATGTGATGATGAACGCCATTCGCGGATCCATCCTGGTCTTTTCTCAGCAGAAATTGCTTGCGAGCGCTTCATCACTGGACGAGGAGGAAGACAATGGGTAGTGTCAGTACGGGTTCCTTTTTCCGCCTCAAAAAGGAGAGGGCGGTCACAGAATTCCGCTAAATGATTTTCCGCCAGACACGGTCAGCGCAAACCCCCGCTCCTCGCTTATCGCCGTCAAAAAAGGTCCAGGGACCTCTCAAGCCTGGGCCTTCCTTGACCAAGCCTGCTGAAATCACCCAGCGATGTCATATTCCGCACGTTTGCCGTAAAAAACGCATATGTAAGGCAAGAACCTTAGGTTGGTTAAACCCCACCAACATGTCCTAGTCACATACAGTCGAATGCATGAGTTGAAATGGAGGCATAACACTTGCCAAAAAAAGCCAGAACCCGACGCCTGGCCTCCAACCACTGTCACAACCCTCTGTCCTCCGCCATGCCTCCCTCCGCCACCACCAAGCGTTCCTCAGCTGCCCATTTCGTCCGTCAGAGTCATTATCAAGGGATCAGCCTCCCTCGCCTCCCACCACCGTCGCCCGAGTGACCACCAGCACCACCAGAGACCCATCCTAACCACCCCTCTGTCTCCTCCCGGCAGTTTGACCGACCTGCACTCCGTACAGAGCGGCCAGTCAAGCATCCAGCCTTCGTCTTCCCATGTTTTGGGATCAGAGAAACACTTTGTAACCCAAACCATCCCAAAGCCAAAAGCCTGAATGTCGGCATTGCCATCTTTTGGCCTTGGAAAATGTTTGCCTTCCACTCCGCTTGTGGACACAGATGGATTCCCGCCACATCATTGCCCTTGCCTTCCCCCAATTACCAGATGCCGAGCAGAGCATTTCTTTCTTTTGCAGAAAAGAAAGCCGTCCTTTTTGCCCACAACCACCACCGTGTCATCTAAAATTTCCAAGCGCATTGTCCTGCATCTGTGGCCGGAAAAGTACAATCTGGACCACCGATCACATGGACTAGTAACACGGCCAAGGCCGCTAAATCTCTGTGACAGCTCACTGGGATGAGCCTGTGATTGTCTCTGGGGTGACGGTGGGCTGCTCATACTACAGGCTCGGCGCACCCTCTTAAAAAAAACCGCAGGGATGGTGCAGGGTTCTTTCCCCCCAGGTCCGTCGTGTGGCATCATGTGCCCAGAGAAACCAGGCCCTTGTTGAAATTAATCTGTCTTGGAGACCGTCCACACACAGTCAGGAGCTGAGGACGCTTCACCGCAATGAGACCAACGCTGGCTGGGTGCCAAGAACCTGTGCCAAGGCAAGGTGGTGTGGCAATAACTGGTGAAATCTGCTGGCCGCCCTTAAGATCGGTAGGGGCTGGACACTAATCCTTTTTGCCTGGCACATGTCAAGAACGCTTGTGTCCAGGAAATTTCTAAAGAGCTAACCCTGTCTAGGACTGCCTGCTGAAAAAGGCTCGAGTTCTGAGTTCGCACTTCCGCCGTTCGTACCCCTGCTCCGTCCCGCCTGCGCGTTGCAGCGTCATCTCGGCTCTCCCGTCAACCGTCTCCATGTTGACGTGGCAGCCCACGCTTGGCAATTCCACCCACCAACATGCTCCAGCGATTGTGGGAGCAGGAGCGCTAAATGCCATTACGCAGTACGAGTGACACATGGCCTGACAGCAGCGGTACGGACCATGTTCTGGGTGTTGAGCCGACCGAGATTGGAGCAGGAGAAAGAGGTCTGCACCATCCTTGCCATTTTGAAGAAGTCGCACCAAATATGGTCAGATGCGGAGACGATTCCCTTTGTCATCATGAGCATTGTTGGTGAATCTTAGTTCTGGAACGATCGTTTGACACTCTGAAACAACAGGTCCCGCCAGACGGGGAGAGAACGGGACACAGATGCGGACACGGAGCCTTTCTCCTCCGTCAAAATCCACAAGGCCCGACATTATTCAACAATTTTCCATCATCGGTCTTCATTAGGCAGTGGTTCGGGGTCCCAGAAGCTAGTGCAAGGTGGCGCATCAGCACTCAGGGTGCATCATCTCAGCAAAAGTCAGGGCTGTGTTGAAGCTGGAGGCCGGAGAGGCAGCGGAGGAGGAGAGGAGGTATTCCAGACACCGATGTACCAGACGTCCTCTGGCCTTGGAAAGAGGTTGGCGCAAATTTGAGGCGGAGGGATGAATATGAGGAAGACCAGTTTGCAAGTGGCCGCCTCGACCCAGAGGCTTGGGGAAATCAAGCCATCTCTCACATGATGCAGTGGTAATGCTCCAATTCCCCTCCAACATGAACCTCGCATTAAGGCAATCAAAAAGAGATCACCAGTGACTGGGGTGGCCACCCTCCTGGATCATTCCCCGGTACAAAACAAAAACCCACACTTTCCCTCCCACCCACCCAAATAATAGGAAAATGCAGGAAATGGACACCTTGCTGGATTGATCAACTGAGACATCAGTTGCGTCTGCTTCACGTTCCCCAAATGTCACAGTGGAACAACATGCAGCGACGTGACAGCAGTAGAGGTGCCAGGTAGCCGTAGCGGCAGCATCAGCAGCAGTGCAAGGTGGCAGAAGGGCCTAAATGGGTGACCTCTGGCAATCTGTTAATTTACCACCAGTCACAACGCAAGCAATGCAGGCACACATCCAACACACAGAGACCGCAGCTTTAAGACATGGTGCACGACTATCTTCGTCTCAACACCGATGTTTTTTGTATGTGTCCGGACCCAATAGACTTCTGGGTATCCCAAAATGGGACGAATGGCCCGAGCTGCTCTCACGCCATAGAGGTGTTGTCCTGCCCAGCAGCCAGCGTCATATCTGAGCGACCTTCAGCACAGCTGAGGATCATTACAGACAAACGATCCGGCTTTTCCACAGATAATGTTGGATGCGTTTGACTTTCAATCAAGATGAAATCAGGGCATGGGATCTCGATGATGTTGTGGCCCCACATTGCCGAGTCAAACCGATTAGTTGCTGGATCTACTTTCCACATTCCTCTTCAAACAGAATATGGTCGCTCTTTAAAACTTTTTTTTAAAATGATCATTTCTTACTACTGCAAATTTTTTATTCTCTTTTCCCAACAGTTCATTTGCTGTTTTGCTGTGAGGAGACTGTAAAAGACAGCAAGGTTTCAAGACAAAACCATATTCCATTTACTCAATTATCTGTTAAGAAAGGTTTGTTTGCATTGTCAATGGGTTTTTGAGGTCCATGTTTGCTGTGAGATAACAGGCTATAATTAAGGTCCTTTGGAACCAAAATGTACTTTCTAAGTGGCACCATCTCCCTCACAATTTATAATAGTGGCGAGAATCATATTTAATAATTTTGTGGGGTCATGTTGCTGGTGATATACAGCAATAATCACTAGTCCCTTTGGAACAGAAATTGGCTTCTAAGTGGCATTTTCTCCCTCACAATTTTTAGCAGTGGCTGAGAAGTGCATTTTTAATAATTTTTTTGTGGGTGATGCTGCTTTGAAATGCAGCAATACTACAGGTCCTATATAAAGAAAAATGTTGTTTCTTCTTCTAAACAGAAAAACATTTGTTCTTCACAATTGGTCCAAAGTGGGCTTCAAAGGGTCATGCTTTGTGAATTTTTTTGGGGGCATTTTGCTGTGACATGCAGCTAAACTACCAGGTCCCTATTTATAAAAATTTTTTTTTTCTAACAGACATATGTTTTCTTCACAATTTTCATGAGAGGCTCAAGGGTGATGTTGCTGTCAGAAATAGGAATAGGTAGGACACTGTTAAATGGACACATATGCAAAATGACTTGTTTTTTTGCAAGATCTTTAACATAGCTATCAATCCCTGTAATAAGACAAAACATATAATACAATAAAAAAAAGAGAAACAAAGACATGGTGGGGATTCCATCCTATTTTGAAAAGATGTTTTTATGCTAGAATTGAAAACTACTAAAAAACTTGCATGTACAAAATACATGTTAAAAAATTCCTCTGAATTGTACAAGGGAGTACCAATGAAAACTTGACCCAGATGTAGTTTATACAGGGACATGGAGTATGGTGACACGGACAGAGAACAAAGTGTCAGAGACAATTTCCCTCCAGCCTTGATTTAAAAAGAGAAAAAGAATCCAAGATAAAAGGGCACCTGGTAGAACAGTAGTGTGTGAACCACCAGTAGGTTCCCAAGTGAAGGTCTCAATTGGTCCCACTCATACGGAGGGGCAAAGCGCTACCCAGGACAGGGAAGTATATGTCCATTGAAACTAAAATGGTGGTTGAAGACTCCTATTTTTGGCACTTTTTAATCTGGGGGTCATGCCGGTTTGGTGCTATCATGCTGTGGCCCAGGTCAGGTATATCAATGTCCCATGTGAAACTAAAATGGGTGGTGAAAGACTCCTTTTTCTGGCACTTTTTTAATCAGGGGGGTCATGCAGGTTTGGGGCTCATTCATGCTGTGCCCAGGACAGGGATAGTCAATGTCCATGAAACTAAAATGGTGGTTGAAAGACTCCTTTTTTCAGGCACTTTTTAATACTGGGGGTCATGCCAGGTGTGGGGCTCATGGCGGTGGCCCAGGGACATGTAATAGTCAATGTCCATGAAACTAAAATGGTGTTCAAATCAATACTGCCTTCTGGCACTTTTTAATTTGTTGGTGATGCGAGGTTTAAGGGTCAGGCTGTGGGTGCAAGACAGGGATAGTGAATGGTCTGTGATTTTTTTTCTGTGGCTTTATAACCTAAGTCGTGTTGTCCTAAGATGTAGCACTATCCATTGTGACTGTGTGGCTGTTTAAAGCCAGCTTCTCCAGTCCCTGTTTGGGTGTAATAATGAAGTGTTGTTGCTCTCCCATAGACTTTAATGGTCATCGATCATAACCTATCATCGACCATCGAATATCTTGTCGATGATGGTCAGCTATCGACCATCGACCGATGTCGATGGCCAACGTAATCGCTCAACACTATCCACCTGGTAAATGATTTTATTCGTGAGATTGCTGTATCCTCTACAAACCATCCCATTATTGATAAAATATAAAGATGTCAATAAATTGAATTTGGGGGTTAACAAATTTATCTGACAGGGTAAGAGGCCAAGAATATCTTTACAAAAGCTACATTCCAGGAGATGGGATGGAGGGACCAACTTGCTGCATCTTTGTGGCTATAATATAGCATGTCTGGCCAGACATGGACTCAACTGCATCCATAAAACCAGTTTTACTCCAATTATGCTTTGGTATCTAAGTTGGCTGGTGAGTGGGATCTTGTTGCTTCATTGCATACACAACCAGCAAAGCTCCCATCCAATGTCAAGCGTTCTGATCTTTTGAGGGACACGGTCATGTCTTAGAGGGAGGTAAGAAGACGATGCAAGCTCTCTTGTCAGATGTCCAGGTTACTTTGTCTGTGGTCACATTCGGAATTTAAGGTAGGGAAGGAAAGTAGATTGTCTCACATTTGGATGAGCAATGGAATTAATGAGTCAGGACAGTTATTCCATGAACCCGAAAATAGGCTGAAGAGCTTAGATGAGCTAACGATAGAGTTTAGTCTCACTGGTGTGCAATCTCTCCAATATCTTCAGGTCCACTGTTTTTGTACACATAGGTTAAGTGATATATCCAATATCAGACTGGGGTGCCTGGAGTCCACCAGTGGAGTTTATTCCTGGGGCTCACCAGTGGCGTTGATTCTTGTTGCCCACCAGTGGAGTTGATTCTTGGGGGCCCACAAGTGGAGTTGATTCTTGGGGCTAACCAGTGGAGTTTATTTTTGGGCCCCACCACCGGAGTTGATTCTGTGTGCAGGAAGGGGAGAAGGAGAGCTGTGACATCGCCTATTGTGACTGCTGGATGCTGTGTTATCTATACACATTGTTGTCTCCTTTCAGTGTAATCCTGCCTGTGCTGATAGTGAGGAGACTGCTGAAAATCTTTCTCTACAGAACAGGAAGTGTCAGACCATTATTAGGCCAAAAATTCTTAAAAAATGTGTTTAACATAAAAACATGAGTTAAGCAATAAGTCATTTTTTGGTGACATATTGCCTTTAAGGTGAATGTTTGCCTTTTAACACGTATCATTTTAGGTGCAATAATACTTTAATAATACTAGGTTTTGTAATACTATATAATGTTATAGCTAGTGTTACTATAGTATTTGGAGTACAATCAAAATCGACCCAAATCCACGTGTTTCAGTCCAGGTCGGCTAGAATTGATTTTTGGTGAAAATCTCCAAATAATCAAGTGTAAGCGCAACCTCAACCCTAAGTAAGGGTTTTAAATGAGATTTTAGGGGGTAACTTACCAGTTTGGTGTGCAAAGCTCCTGGTGTACCCAAGATTCCGGTCTGATGTCCTGTTAGACGTCATTTCACCATAGGCCAAATGTTATAGTAACAAGAATGATATTGGATTTTGTCGCTAACAGTTACAACAACATAGGCCTAATGTTATGGCAATTGGAAGCCACTTCTGGTTACCATAACATTGGGCCTATAATGAAGGAACCAAAATTGACATTGAACATTGGATGGAGGTTAGGCCACATAAGGTATTGGACCAGAAGTTAGGCCAGAACGGGAGCGCTGCATTGCCAGACCGCAAAGTGAACCCTTAAAACCTCCTAAACAAGCCTAACTTAAAGGGATTTTCTCGCTAAAAAGATAAAATCTGTAACGATTGGGACAGGAAAAATAAGCATTTTTGCAATTGGTTTGTATTACCTAAATCATTTAGTATAGCAGCTGTTAGTTAAGCTGTAAGTGTCTAGAGCTAAATCTGAAGCCTGGAGTCGGACCACGTCCTCTTTGCTGCGATTTACCGCCTGATATTTAGTTCTGACCTGGTTGGGACATGTCCCTTGTGCTGTGATTGGCTGTGTGCACTCCCCTCTGAGCTGTGTAAAAATGAAACTGAAACTGGCTTCCTCAGCTTTCTGTGCTGGCTGTGTCTGTGTAATATAGGTTGCCTGAGCTCGCTGCTCCTCTCTCAGCTCTATGTGAAGGATCTGGGCAATTACTGAGTCTCTAGCTGCTAGATTCACTCTTCTCCCATATAACACAGCCTTATATATTCTGCTCCCCCCATCCATATAACACAGCTTTATACAGTCTGTTCCCATCACCCAGATAACACAGCCGTATATACTCTGCTCCCCCCACCTGTATAACACAGCCTTATGCAGTCTGCTGCCCCCCTCCCCACATATAACACAGCCTTATACACTGGCCCCCCCCCCCCCATATAACACCAAACCTTTATCAGCTGTTTTCCCCCTCTACCCCCCGCCTGAAAACAAAGGGGGGACGAGTTTCAATTTTTCCAAAAATTGGTTTTTCCCCATTTCAGGCCTGTGTTTGTAATTGTTTTCACTAATCCAATTTTTTTCCCGGGGTTTCAAGGAGCTTTTGAAGGGGGTGACCCCTCTCCAGGCATTGAGGAAAGACTGGACTACTGGGAGAGCTGTTACATCCTCTCCCTTCCCACTGCTCCTACAGAAAGATGATGAAGACTGAAGGGGGGGACCCCCCCCCCTCCCGGGTCCCTCCCCTTTGTCCCTCCATCATCATGTGAAGATTTTCCCCCATTAGGGATGACCTGCCTCCTGGAAGGAGAGACACGCCCCTGGATTTGAAACTGTAAGACAGAGAGAAAAAGTGAAAGCCTGTGGTAAGAAGAGCCCTTTAAGTTTATGGTTAGGTATAAGGTTAGAGAAAACATTTTGGGGCAAAGGGCCCCTGAACAGGGGTTTGGGTGAAAAAACACAAAAAGGGCCCAAAAAACAAAGGATCCTTCAGAGTGCTGAAGCACTGACATAATAATTTAGGAAATTTGGGAAACCAAAGGTCTAAACAGGGGAACAACCCCCATTTTTGGGTCCGACTTTAGAACTTTAAAATCAGATTTCCAAATTTAAAAACCCCGTACAAGCTAAAAGCTTTCTTTAAAGTGAACTTACAAAGAGTAAAGTAAAAGTCGACAAGGTACATTTCATGTATAGATAGAGGAGGGGATCTTAAAAAAAATTTCCTCTGGTGGTCCCAAAAAAAAAACAGTTCCCGGGCACTTGGCCTTTAACGCAATTTTTTGCACAAGTTTGGTCGATCCACTTTCAAACCAAACCAGAGTCCCAGTCCAACCACAATACTGATGGCAATTTTAAGTTGTTTTTCTTATACAGAGCTCCAGATCCCCTGCGAAGACGCAGAGTAGCACGCTTCATAGTGCACAGAAAAAAAATGAAGACATTTCTGTCAAAAGTAATATTTCCTCCCTCGTTTCCAAAGGCCCAGGTTTACAATAAACAGGGGAAATGAGTAGGGTTTTTTTTAAATTTTTTTCAGCCCTAAACAGAAAATTTGGGTCAAAAAAACCCTAGATTTTTATCAACATAATGTTTTGGGGGTGTGTAAAGGGTTTTTAAACATCCCCCGAAGAGTTTATTTTACCAGGGAAATTTGCAAAACAGTCAGAAAATTAGCTCACTTAAAGGGAAAGGGGAAATTTCCCCCCTTTTCAAAAATGGGGGTGGCTTTGGGCCCCTTTCCCCCTGATGGGGCCTGCCAGAGCACATAAGGGAAAAAAACCAAACCCCAGTCTCGCCTGTCCCCCTTTCAAAAGGAAGGGGTTTCCCGCCCTGTGGTTACAAGTGTCAAGACCAAGAGGAACCTGATATCCAGTGGCTGTTAGCAGGGCCCAAAAAATTAAAAAATTTTGGGGGTTGGGGGGGGATTTTTTTAAAATGTTTTTCTCAAAAAGTCTTGGGGGCCCCAAAAAAAAAATAAAAGGGAAAATTAAAAAATCAACTTTTAAAAACTTTTGAAAAAACCTCCTATTAAAATAAAAACCCCTTTTTTGGGGGTTTTTTTAAGGAAGGGGATGGGAAAAAAATTAAACCTCAAATTTTTTAGGTTTTTTGGTCTTCCCCGGGAAAAAAAACAGTTTGTAACCCCTTTTTTTTTTTTTAATGTTGGGGGTTGGGGAAAATTTTTTTGGGAAATTTAAATTAACTTTTCATACTTTAGCCTAACATTTTAACCCCTTAATTTTCCCCCGGGGGGGGTTGGGTTTTTGGGGATTTTGGGGGTTTGGGGTTTTAAAAAGGTTGAATTTGTATTTGGAAAAGGGTTTAATTTTATTAAAGGGAAAAGTTTGGGGGAAAAAATTTTTTTTTTTTTTTTTTTGTAAAAAGGGGGGGGGAAAGGGTTTTTTAAATTTTTTTGTATGATTTTAAAAAAGAATTTATTTGTTTTGGTTTTTTGGGGGGATGGAAAAATTGGGGTTTTAAATATATTTTTTGGATTGGAGAAAAGTAAGAGGAAAATTTTTGGTTTTTAAAAAGGGGGAAAGATGTTAAGGGGGAAGGGGAAGTCCAAAATAATGAAAAAAAAGACGGGAATTTTTTTTTACTTTTTTTTTTAAAAATTTTTTTTTTTTTTTTTTTAATTAAAATTTTAAAATTTTTAAAAGTTGTTTTTATTGAAAATTTTGGGTTTTTGGGAATTTAATAAAATTTTATTTTTCTTCTTTTAAATTTTAAAACAATAATTTGTATTAATTTTTTTTTAAAATTTTTTATTAAATTTTTTTATTTTTTTCTCTTTTTTACTTTTTTTGTGTTTTTTAAACCCCCTAAGGGGTTAAAATAATTTTTTACAAAATTTTTTTTGCCTTGGGAATTTTAAAATTTTCATACATGAAAATTCTAAACATTTTCGGGTTTTAGGGCCCGGGGCCCCCCAGGGGAAATGATTTTCGGGGGCCCCCCCACTGTAAAATTAAAATAAATTTCCCCCCCCTCAGACATAAAAACCCCCATTTTAAAACCCCATAATTAAAAGTTGGGGAAAAAAAAAACTGTCTTGTGTAGTACAATAGCCCCGAGAGTTTACACATATTCACAGTCTAACTATCTAGACACATAGCTAAGTAGCTCCATCCATATCCCCCCAAACCCCCATACAAAATTTTCCCTCCACCCACTACAATATCCCCCTCCAAAAGCCCATACAATATCCCCCCACCCCCCCAAACAAAAACCCCACCACCCACAAACAAGCCTTTTCCACCCACTTTCGATATCCTCCCCACCCCCCTACAATATCCCCCCCCAGGGGGACAACAAAATCCCCCCCCCAGCCCAATACAAAATCTCCCCCCCCCCCACATAAAAAAAACCCCTCCACCCCAATACAATAACCCCCCCCCACCCACATCCCAAAATCCCCCTCCACCCCAACAAAATCCCCCCCACCCCCATACAAAATCCCCCACCCCACCCGGGATCCCAAAAAACCCCCCAACCATTCCACATACAATATCCCCCCCCCCCCCCCACACAAAAAACCCCCCCACCCCCCTACAATCACCCCCCCCACCCACATACAATATCCCCCTTTTCCCCCCCCTACAATATCCCCCTCCACCCACATAAAAATATCCCCCCCCCCCACATAAAATATTTCCCCCCCAAAAGTCCCCATACAATATCCCCCCACCCCCATAAAATAACCCCCTCCCCCCCCAAACAATATCCCCCCCACCCCCATACAATACCCCCCCCACCCCCATACAATATCCCCTCCACCCCATACAATAACCCCCCCCACCCACATACAATATCCCCCCCCACCCACATACAATATCCCCCCCTCCACCCACATACAATATCCCCCTCCGCCCCCCAACAATATCCCCCGCCACCCACAAAACAATATTCCCTCCACCCACATACAATACCCCCCCCAAACCCCAAAACAATATCCCCTCCAAAACCCCCATACAATATCCCCCCCACCCACACACACTCTCCCCCCCACCCCCCCACATACAATACCCCCTCCACCCACATAAAAATATCCCCCTCCCCGTTTTCCCCCCGGCCCCCGTACCTCACCACCTTTTAAAATAAAAACCCGCAAGAAGTAAAAGTGACTCCAAACACAGGTCAGGGGTTCCCCCACCCCCTTTCAATCAGGGACACAATTTTCGCGCCATATAAAACCCCGGGCCCAAAATAAATTTCAACATATAGAGACCACATTGCGGTTTTAGACACCAGCTCAGGTATTCCTACAACACTCCATAAAAGGAGGGCCACATAGAGGGCAGACAAACCCGCTCAGGTATAACCTACAACACCGCCAAAATAGCGACCACATAGAGGTCAGACACCACTCAGGGAAAAACTACAACACCGGGGTGGACCACATAATTAGACAACAATAAACACCCCGCTTAGGTAAAAACCACAACACCCCCATAATAGGACCCCAAAAGAGGTCAACACCACTCAAATAATCTACAAACCACCAAATAAACCACATAAGGCAAACACCCGCTCAGGGATAACCTACAACACCCCAAAAAGAGAAAAACCCAAAAAGGTCAGAAAACCACTTTAGTATAAAATTAAAAAAACCGCCATATAGGACCCGGGAAAGGTTTAACACCTGCTAAAGGGTTCCACCATCACATTACAATATAAAAAATAAAGTCAGGGGGCTCACCAAGATTCTGAGTCCCTTTTTCTTCTCCTTTATGAGTTTTGGTTTTGCTTCCCTTTTTTTCTTCATCCGTTCCACACCACCATGATGACTTTTTCCCGGCCCCAACCATCCCTCAGAAAAAAACCCACAAATACTTAAAACCTCAATTTTTTCCCGCATTTTTTTTACCAAATTTCCCCCCTCGGACAAACTACCCAGGGGTGAGAAGCGGGAACCCAAACCTATATCCTAAGGGTTTTTAAAAGGGGGGGGAGGCCACCGGTTTAAAAAAAAGGCCCCCAAATTTTGGATGGGAACCCCCCCCCGGATAAATTCTAGGCCCGCCCCAGGTTTGGGTTTTGGGGGGAAAACCCAGCCAACGGGTGGGAGGTAAAATCCCCCCCATAGATAAAACAGGCCCCCCGTTTGCAAATTTTATTAAGGGTTTCGTTAGGTTTCTTGAACCCCCTTTTTGTTTGGCTTTGGGAGGTTTTATGGTGAGTCCCAATTAGGTTTGGCTGTAGGGAGGGGTTTCCCCCCAGTAAGTAAAACTGTAGGTAGTTTAGGGTTTCCCCCTTTAAAAAAGGGCTTCAAGCAGGTTTTGGGACCCCCCCTTTTGGGACCCATACCCGGGAGTTAGGGGGCCCCCTTTTGTTTCTAAACAGACAGTTAGGGGTCTCCCCTTTGGGGAGTATACAGACAGTTAGGGGTTTTCCTTTAAAGGGGAGTCAAAAGGGATTTAGGGGGCCCCCCCTTTGGTTTGTGTTCAGGGGAAATCCAAGGGGGGCCCCCCCTTTAGTTACCCGTTTAGGTTTGGCGAAGGGCCCCCCTTTTGTTTAGTACCCCGGGGCCCCCCCTATAAACCAGGGCCCCCCCCAGAAACCCCCCCCCTCGTGCCAGGGGACCCCCAATAGCCAGCCCCCCCCCTTGGGGTACAGGCCCCCCCCTTTATTCAGAGCCCCCCTAACATTTCCCCCCCTAGTAAGGGCCCGACCCCCCCCAAAATTTTAGCCAGGTCTCCCCCCCTAGTAGCCAGGGCCCCCCTTTGTACCATTTTCCCCCCAAAAGCCAGGCACCCCTTAGCCATGTCCCCCCCCCTTTTCCAGGGCCCCCCCCCTTAAACCATTGTCCCCCAGTAGCCCCGGGGCCCCCCCCCCTTTGCCAGTGTCCCCCTATTAAACCAGAGCCCCCCCTTTCCCCCCGTCCCCCCCATAGTAAACCCGGGCCCCCCTTCCATTTCCCACCCATACCCGCCCGGGCCCCCCTTAGCCAGTGTCCCCGCCCATAGCAACCAGGGAAACCCCCTTAAACCATGTAAACCCCCCCAAAGCCCTCCCCCCCCAGCCTGTCCCCCCATAGTACCAGGCCCCCCCTTAGCCGTTTTTGGCCCGCCCCCCTTTGCCAGTCCCCCCCCCTGTAGGGCCCGAGGCCCCCCCTTTCCCGTGTCCCCCCCAAGTAAACCCGGGGCCCCCCCTTTGCCCGGGCCCCCCCATAATAGCCAGGGCCCCCCCTTAGCCAATTTTCCCCCCCCCCTAAATTTGCCAAGCCCCCCTTTGCTATTTTTCCCCCCCATCGTACCAAGTACCCCCCTTTGCCCGTGTCCCCCCCCCCATAGTAGCCAGAGCCCCCCCCTTAGCCAGTGTCCCCCCCATATTTGCAAAACCCCCCCTTAGCTAGTGTCCCCCCCATAGTACCAAAACCCCCCCTTACCAGTGCCCCCCATAAATAGCCCCGGGGCCCCCCCCCGCCAGTTTCCCCCCCCAATACCAGGGCCCTCCTTAGCCAGTGTCCCCCCCCAAATACCAGGTGCCCCCCTTACCCCGTGTTCCCCCCCCTAGTAAACCAGGGCCCCCCTTAGGGCCCTTTTCTCCCCCATAGTACCAGGGCCCCCCCTTTGCCATTGGGGCCCCCTCAAGTAGCCGGGGCCCCCCCTTTAAACCCTCCCCCCATAGTACCAGGGCCCCCCCTTAGCCATGTCCCCCCAATAGCCAGGGCCCCCCTTAGCCCGGCCCCCCAATACCAAGCCCCCCCTGTAGGTAGTTTAAAAATTAACCCCAAAAAAAACCCCAAAAAAATCAATCAAATTACCTTGCTCCCCTCCTGGGGCAGTCCCCCGCTCCGTGCTGCCCCGCTCCGACGCCCCCTCAAAGGGGCATGGTAAGTGACGTCACTGCGCCCTATTTAGCATAGGCCGGCCCCCGGCAGCTAAGGGCCCAATGCGTTCAGCCCCCGGGGAACACGAGCGCACCCAGTGGGGCCCGTGCTCCGCTGAACCGCCAGCCCCGGGACCGGGGACATTAGACTCCCCCTCCCAGGGCCGGGCTCTGGGGGCTCGGGACCGGGTCCCCCGGCTTTGTACCGGAGCCGGCGGGCCCCGGGGAGCGAGGGACCCTCCGGGGGCCCCCAGCGGCTCGGGCCCACCGGGGAATTCCCCGGCCCCCCCGGGGGCCCATCCGAGCCTGATTCAAATACATTATTTCTTTCAATCACACAGAACAGTCATATGCCCGATCGCGGGCTTCCAAATCAGACAGCCCTGGAGCTACCTGGGGTCCCCGGGCGACTGTAAAATTTTTCCCCGGGCTCCCTCGGGCCAAAGATTCCGACACCGTTTGGGAAGGGGAAATACCCCTTTGATTATTCCACGTTGAAGACCGTAAAAATCAACGGGTTAACCCCGGAATTGGAAGCTTCCCGTTTTTCCGGTGCTTACAAGATTCATTTTTACAACACAGTAGCCTGGATCTTAAGACTCACTGCAGAGAGAAGCCCAAAACGCCGTCTAAAGAAGGGGGGCATCATTAAGATTTAAAGATAAATTTGGATGTTTCTATTAACCTAAAACAACTTCTGACTATCAGCTGCCACACACCATTTTAGCCCAATTATTGGGGAATAGTCGTTGTTAGTCCCTATAAAGAAGATTTCACTTGGGGCGGGTGCTGTTACATTGGGAAGGGGAGAAATTTTGTCTCTGAGCTTTTTTGCATTCAGTCCGTTTGTATTACCTTTCCTGGTTTTTTAGAGCCCTGTTTTCTTGTTCTTTTTGCTTTCTGTTTGCCTTTTCAATCTTCGTGTGTTCTACCCGATTCTCTTTGGTAGGTTTTAGCTGTTTATTAGGGAAAAGAAAAGGGAGGACTTGGGGGGTTGTATTCGGCAGGGGGCTGCTGCTGGGTCCTTTGGGGGATGAGTTAAAGGAATGTGTCATCAAAAGACTTATTGTTTAATTCACGTTTTATTTAAAACCTTTTTTTAAAAATTTTGGTTATATTCTTTTTTTTTTCCATACAATTTTCAAAAATTTTTTAATAATTCAAAAAGTCCTCGGGTTTCCCTTTTGGCCACTAACTAAAAAGTCTGACACTTCCTTTTCTGTGAGAAAGATTCTCTTTGTCGCCATTAATAGCACAAAAAAGGGGGAAAAGAAAGGAACACCAGTGTGAAAAGTAACCAGGTCCCCATCAAAAAGAGGGGATAGTCACAGTTTACCCTTTTCACCTCCCTGCACCATACTGATATTTACTTCCCTAGGTCACAGAGCATGAATAGGAATAACTCTTCTATAGAAGTCAATGGGAACTGAGTCAGTCTTATGTTTCTATGTGCATGAAGCTACTGTAAAGCATCTCTCGACTGTTGTTAAAGCAGTGCAAATATGCCTAGTGGCCAAAGTGAGAACTGCAGGACTTAAGATTTATTAAAAATATTGAAAGTGATATGAACTAATTTACAAAAAATACAACAAAAAATTCCTAACATATGTGTTTTTTAACATAAAAACGGGACTTAAAACATGACTTCATCTTTTTGATGACACATTCCTTTAGGAAAAGTTACTTGTTAGGGTTCAAGAATTTTGTATTGTTTTCTTTTCTGGATTCAAGTCATTTGTCCCTTCCATCTCAGTCTGTACTCTTGTCTTCCATCTAGCCTTGCTGTTCATCATCATTGCAAGCCCCTACATTTATTTTGGTAAATGCTTTATACTAGGCGCATGGCCACTGTGGTTGGCTTGATTTCATTATTAAAAAAAAACACAGAAGTCCTCTCACAGTATGGCATAACTTTGTGACCACCCCGCGCAATCCAGCAGCATCGTTTACATTCTCGTCTTTCAGCACATGTTAATGTTGGTTAGAGAAGATAGACTGTTATAATGGATTCCTTCCGCATGGCCATGTGTATCTAGACACCAATGACGCTCAACAAGCCCCACTGACTTAAAAAATTGGGTCCACTCGGGTTCTGTCATAGTGTCCGTAATTTTGATGGGAAAAATAGTGTAAGAATGCTGAGCTATCTCTTCCTGTCAAATCAGATGGAAGTACTGCCATTGCCTCATATGGTAGTATAATTGAATTAATTTGCACTTGACTTGGTATTGAGTCCGGCATTCCATACCAAATTCCACATTTCACACCAAACTACTATTCCAACCAACTCATTTTATTCCCTTCCCAAAAAGACACAGGAGAGCACATGGGTCCCATTATTTATGAGCCACTTTTTTGGCCGTATTTTGTGACAAAAACACTTGTTGACGCCCTTTTCTTCTATATAAATGAACTGTCATACCACCAAAAATAGGGCATATATCCAGGGCAAGACAAATTTGAATGCAGCCCATTAGGCTCTATCAAACTTTGTAGATTATATGCTATGCGCCTATATTTGTGCATCATAATACTCTGCAAGGTTGACCAAGAGCAGATTTTTGACAAGTTTCTTTAATTCAGGCGAGATGTACACCATTTAATGCGCCTTACAAAACTGGCGTGGCGGGCGGCGCCTCTTTTTGATGTGTCGCTCAGAGTCTTAATTTGGATTTATTGGACACAATAGGTGGCATTTCATTTAACAGGCATAATACATAGAAGAAATTCCTTGTCTTGTTAATAAATGCTTCGTATTCAACTCAAAGTAAAATTCGATCTGAATTGATTGTTGGCCTAAAATCGCCAAAATAGATCAACCATATCTGGCACCTTACCTCAAGCTTACGTGTTGGTTATGTGGTTTTTATGGGCATTAACTAGCTGGTCCCTTGATTGCAACGCTTCCTTGGCAGGCACCCTTAAACTCCTGGTCCAATATCACTTTCTGGTAACCATAACATTGGCTCTATGGTGAATATAACCAAGAAGTGAATCAGTTCGCTGGCAGCTAATTTTTAAACCCCCAGATGTCAACACCCTCTTCAGCGGCATAATAAGTCATGCTAGATTATGTTTCCTTTCAATAACCCTCAGGGACACCACACCTAGAACGCCCCTACCTTGTCTAGCCAACCAGTTCCACGTCCTTCCCCCTACATGCCTAAACTTAAGTAGTATAAACCTTCAACCATGGTTTTTTGGGCTCCAGACTTTATTTACCTTCAGCTACTTTATTGCAATATTTATATTTTTATTTGATGCATTAATTATTATATTTCAGGCCTGATCAGGACACAGAAGGCTCTTGCATAACAGATTTTTCTGCTCAAGGCGGATATCCTTCGATTTCATGTAAACCAAATTTCCAATATGTAGCGAATTTTAACTTTGTTTTGGCTGCTGTTTCTTTTTCGTTTATTAGCTCCGTTTCCATGACATTATAATAGCCATATGGTCCATAGGAGCTGCCTACGGGGACTCCCAAAGGCTAAGGGGTCCACTAAGGTACTAGAATATTGCACCTTTTCCCCTAATAAAATAACAGGATGGTGGACTTGATGCTATCTTGCTGTACTGTGTGCGGTATATTCCTCTTATCTTTAACTATTGTTACTTATGATGGTGCTTGTGTTTCCTTTATCGCCATAGGGCGCCATGCTTTCTTTGGTTACAAGCCTGTCCATTCCAATGAGGCTAATCCTTCGCTGCCAACCTGGCGCTAAATCAAAAGCAAGACATATTGGGCGACATGTCCCAATACGCAGGCGCCATCTTTTTGTTATATTTTGCGCCCAAGAAATACTCTTGATGCCATATTTCTCAATATAAATGAACAGTAAGGCCATGTTCACACGGCTTATTTTATGCCACGGAGTGGAGCCGCTACTGCGCGCCGGTTTTGCGCTGCAGTACTGGCTAAAATCCGTCCCTGTCATCACGGTAATCCACATTCTCTTAGAGAATTGTGGATTACGTCGCTCTCCCCGCTTCGGGGGGGGCAAATCCGCGCGGGGGGAGAAAGGCGGACATGTGAATTATTTACGGCGTCCAGAGTTCGCTGGTACGCGCGTTAAATAATGCATTGTCTATGGGGCGCGGCGAGCAGCTTACCCCGCCGCGCCCCCGCTCCTTGCTCCCTGCCCAGTCCGCCCTTATTCAAGCGTAATTGCGAGCGATAATACGGCTCGCAATTAAGGCTTGATAAGACCATGTGACACCAGGCCTAATACACCAAACACTAGAGCGCTTTTATATGGGACACGACAACATTGTAATACACATAAAAAGGCACATTAGATATAGTAGCAATGATACGCTGTGCGCTACATACACAAATGCGCCCATCGAGGTGCATTACACTAACAGTTGTATGATATGTTCATGCGCCTACAGTAATTACTACTGCACCTTTATAAGAGCACATTACACATATACTAGGCATTGTTACGACTAAGCATCTGCGATTGTGCAATGCGGCTTTTTAGGTGTGGTTAAGTTTATAATATGCACGGTATACCAGATGCAGATTTTTGAAAGGAATGTACTTTCAGGAGCACTCTACAATGATAAATGCGCATAAAAACTACGCCGGCAGACGTGATTTTCGGTCTTGTAGCCCATTATTTCTTCTTTTTCCACATTGCAGAACTCAAATCCTTGGGCAGAAAAAAAAACTTTGCTCTAGCTCTCAGAGTGTGAATTATGGTTAGGATCCCCATTGACAAAACAGTGAAATGAAGACCCCATGATTTATGTAAACCTTGACATTTTCACACAAATTACAATGTACAATTTGAATTGGAAGACAATTGTAAATAACCTAAAGGCCTAGCTTGGTGCTTTTGGTAATTTAATCAAAATACTGTAAGTAATATTAATAACATTATTAATTACAATGAAGTAGTGTTGTGCTTCATATTTGGCGTCATGTCAAAATTGGCCACATATGTGACAGCAAGTGACTCAGATTGACTTCAATTCCTGTGCGTTTTTCTTTCCCACCCATATGGAAGCAAGGGGAAGATCGCTGTCTTGGCCTTGGATCCCTTGTGGCCAGGCCCCATAAGGTCGGTTAAGATACCAGCTGTTAATGCATGATGCGTGGCCCTGTGAACCCGGCCCTATTGAGCTCGTGAGTGTTGGGGAACGGTTAAGTTAAAGAAGTGTTCTCCATTTTGCAATTTGATGGCATATCATAGAATTATGCATCATAGTTCTTATAAGTGGCTGTGTTCCCACTCCCACACCTGGGAATCTGCACCTATCTATGACAATCCTCCTGAAAAGTTTGGCTAAGAATGGAGAGACAGGCACCACTCTCCATTTCTGTTCTATGAGAGCTCCCTGTACAGGTGAGTGGTGTGTTTGGACCTTACTCATTCTCATCGAACGCTGCACAAAGTGTTAGGTATCATTTTGAGCTATGACTTTCGGGGGCCAATCTTAGATAGGTGCAGGTCCCAGAGATGGGGACCTTGATGCATATCCTATCAATATGCTATTAAAGTGCAAAATGGGAACACCCCTAAAAACCTGTAAAGCAAAACCACCATTGCCTTCATTGGGTTAAAAATGAAGTTAGGTTCAGAGAACAAATGGGGTTTAGACGTCTTACAGGACAGGAACCTCTTTAACCAACTCTACAAATAAATAGTAATTTAAAAATAATAAATAATAAAAATACAGATGTCATTGACCTGGATCAAAAGGAGGAAAATGAGGGCTCATGCTGTGCACTGATTTATGTGTTTATTAATTTAGTTTTTACAACTTTGGTCACATTGGAATAATAAATATAGATCTGAAATACTGACTATTTTGTGTGGTGAATGGATAAGGGTCGATGAGGTGGCCGGAGATGAGTGACGCTATGACACCGTGCCCACACAGTTCTGAGTAACAGATTAGTCTATGTCAGACATGGAGGTGACAGTGAACAGCGTCAGCAAAACTGTGGCTCATGCAGCCGAGACTGACAAATCTTCTGGGCCTCATGGGTCATGTGCAATGACCTGTACGACTCAGGAGAATGAGGATGGATGGGACATTAGAGCCAACATGTTACTGTTACTATTCTGGATCCATACGTATGACCAGACCTGCAGTTGGTGGGAATATTCTGCTACAAACCAGTCACAAAGAATTCTAACAAGTGTTGCCGAGTCACTTTTACCTCTTAGGGTATGTTCACACGGCTTATTTAACCGCATATTTCAGCGCGCATTTCGCCGCGTATTACGCTTTATATGCGGCAAAATGCGCTCCGCAGTTACGGTAATTGATGGCTCTCATAGAGCTGTCAATTGTTAGCGGCGAATATGCGTCGGGGTCCCCAATTTCCAGTTTCAAGGCCACCAAAAAGGTAACAGTTTCATGGCTTTCTGCACCAAGGTGACTGTAATTCATCGGTCTGTGCATTTTCTGTGGGAGATCCTGAAAACATGACCTGTTGGTGGTGGGCCTGGAGGACTAAGTTGGGAAACACTGCCCTAGGGGACTAGAATATGTGATCACTGGATCGCTGGTGCTGTATACAGCAGTACTGATTTACTGCTGTTTATAGGCATTTCATTCATCTACTATGTCACCTTGACTATGGCAGGATATAACAGGAGTACAATCATGGCAGCTACGGAGCCCCCGGAACTCCTTGCTTGAGGGGACTGATCAGGGGCCGCAACTATCCAGGGCCACATTCTGATCATTTAGACCAGTGTTTCTCAACTCCAGTCCTCAAGACCCACCAACAGGTCAAGTTTTCAGGATTTTCCTCAGACTTTGCACAGGTAGGTTTAATTATTGTCAGTTGCATTCAGTGGTGGGAGATCCTGAAAAACATGGAAATGTTGGTGGGGCGTGAGGACTGGAGTTGAGAAACACTGATTTAGACGTCACAGTCGGCTTCATAATGGCATCTAAATGGTTAAGTGGCCGCAATCGGGAGCTGCTTCCTGATCTCAAACAGCTAGCGCGAGACGGTTCCGGCCATGCCCTGTATGGAGCGAGCTTAGCAGATGAACTGGCTCTATACCCCCTTAGCTTGGATGTAAGCTTAATTCCAATTTTGCATTATATTGGTTTAGACCCCCCCCCCCCCACCCTCCTTCCGCCTGAAGGGATTTCTCTGGGCTCCTTATGGCACATGGTTATCATTCTGCTTTGACTACAGTTTATATTTCATCAACTGAGCAGTTTCCCCATTGCACATTACTTCACGCCGCCTGTTCGGGGAGATTGCAGGGATGTGTCTTCAGACTTTGTTGCTACAATCCCATGGTGTCCACATCGTGCGTCTGTGTGGGTGGCCGGGATGGAGAACATACTTCACTTCATGGAAAGGGCGACCACCTGTAGCTCACGTCAGGCAGGTCTTCCCCTTAGAACGACGCACCGTGTTACGGAGAGCACCCAGGAGCATCATTTGAGGCTTAGTGGAAAATGTTTCTTCATGGCTTTTACTAAACGCATCATAACAAAGGTTTGTGTAGCGACACTTGATGTGAATGGAGCGTCTGCATGAGTGGGAGCAGCATCTTGTGGCTCATATTCACCACGTAGGAGGCTTGAAAGGAAAATTCAGATGTTCCCACGTTGCCTTCATAAGTGTGCGAGCAATAATCACCCCACTGTTCTCTTCTCTTGTGGTGTCTATGGTCCGATTCAAGCACTTTGCATCATGTGACTTTAATATGGAGACCTGAAATGTATTTATTCCACCAAAGAAACAATGGTGCTTAAAGGGGTGAAGAATGCTCCAGTACAGTACACGACAACAACTTAAAGGGGCTGTCCACTGCCTTCTCTAATCGTAGACTGTCCTGCTGCTGTGATCTGCAGTGATCACCTGATGATCGATTCTGGAATCTAACAGCAAGTGTTCAGTTTCCCTACAGCGCCACCACAGGTTAGGTAAAGAAGTGTAAATTATAACAACAGTTTCCTAATGAAATCATTAAAGGGAGTTGTGCAACATTTTCATCTCATACTCCTGCATCCCAGCTCTTCAGCTCTGTGTGATCAGAAGGGGGCGTGTGTGATTTGCTTGAATTGTTATATCATGTGACCCATGCAGGGCAGGATGACATTTACCAGCACTTTCCTCTCTGTAGTCAAAGAAAGGTCTGTTTATGTAAAAGCATTGTGAGTAGCTGTGAGGTGAAGTTTTGCCTCCAGGCACAGGGTCTGGTTCAAATCCTGCAGGAAACCCAAACCTGTGTTTTTTTTTTTTCTCTTTCTCAATGCACAGACCTCATTGAGGTTTCTTTTTTATTTATTTATTTGCACTGTTTGACTAATTACTATGGAGCACAGAGGACGGGAGTATTGGTGGGGTGGAGGCCAAAGTGGGGTTGTCCATCATGGGATGCAGAGAGGGTGATGAGGAGCCCAAGAAAACACTGGAGTAGTGGGTCACGTAGAGTACTGTTGGGACCCATAAGCAGGAGGTGCCATTGTGATGTCCCCTGTCAAGCCCTGGAGAAGTGGACAACAAACCGACAGAGGGAACTGTTGTTTTAATAAAGTGGGCTGAGGACAGCTTGGAGAAATCTGGAAGGGTTAAAGGAGTGTAGGGCACTCTGAGAAGACAACTGTGGGAAGTCTGCATGGTTTCTGAGAGATGTAAGCCTAAGGGATTCTAAGCAATATTAAGATTATAGAACTGTATTAGAATTGTAAAAAAAACATTGAAGACTATTTCAACAGTGAGATGTGAGTCTTGGGAACTTATAATGTAAAAGAGCAGCGAGACTATATTTAGGACTCTGCTGTGTAGTGCATTATGTACCATGGGAAACATTCCGAAGGTAAGAAAATTGAGGACCAAGGAACTCTCCAGCAAGGCTATGAGACCATGGGAACATTCTAATGTATGTGCATGAGGGGGGAAAATTAAAACCCATGAAGTTATTGGTAAGTGCACTGAGACTTGACGAAAACCTTCTATGTTGGAGCACTGAGATCATGGAATGTTCTAGGTAAGAGCACTGAGACCATGGAACATTCTAGGTAAGAGCACTGAGACCATGGAATGTTCTAGGTAAGAGCACTGAGACCATGGAACGTTCTAGGTAAGAATATTGAGACAATGGAATGTTCTAGGTAAGTGCACTGAGACCATGAAACCTTCTAGGTAAGAGCACTGAGACCATGGAACGTTCTATGATTACGTGCACAGAGAGACCATGGAATGGTTCTAGGTAAGGGCACTGAGACCATGGAACCTTTCTAGGTAACTGCCTGAATCAAGGGAAAACGTTCTAGGTTAAGAGCATCGTGACCATGGAACCTTCCAGCAAGGCCGGAGACGTGTGGAATGTTCTAGGTAAACAGCACTGAAACACGGATGTTCATAGGTTTAAAGAGGCAATCACTACGTGGAAACCCTTATAAGAAGCATTTATGATTTCTTCATACTGAAAAAAATACTTATGAGACCTCTCGGTTCATATATTTTGAATCAAAAGAAGTTTAAGCTGCCCACGACTGTTCAACGTGATCTCAAAATCGGGCAGTCCTATCCTTCTTTTTCCTCTCAATCCGAGCCAATCAGGCCTCCGCTGGGTCAACGATCCTCTCCTATTCAGAGAGAAAAAATAAAAAACACCACAACCAGCAAAGTGCCCCTTCTTATGACAGCCTGCTGAGAGTGGGGGGAAGGGGACAGAACCAAAATGGAAGCACACTTCTTTCCTTCTAGGTTAAAAACCAATTCGGTTGTTTACACCGAGTATAACGTATGTTTCTGCACACATAAAATCATTTCTGAAAAAACGTATGCACAACCTGCGGTGCCAATGGCAGGGGCTGCGGCCACAATAATATATATATATGTACCCACGCACTCACTGCCAGCGGCACACTACTGCAGAAAAAGGGCGATTACACTACGTGGAAATCCTAAGATGCATTTATGCTATATACTCCCCCCCCCCCACCCCCCTTCCCCAAATTCCCCCACCCATCATGACATTGCAAAAAAACTTGTGAGACTCTCGATGGTTTTCACATATTTTGAGCAAAAGATGTATAAGATGCCACGAACTTTCAACGTGTCTGAAATCTCATAGTCAGATGACAGAGCCGAGGGACGAGCCTTTGTGGAATCAGGTAGGTTGGGTTGTGATAGACTTTAACATTTAAAAAAGCCTTTAATTGGGTAGGAGGAGCTGTGTGAAGCGACAGCCTGAAAAGGAATTGGGAACCGGATGCATGGTGGGACAGATTTTTGTGCCTGTGACTTCTAGGTAGCTGGAATGTCCTGAGTCGTTTAGTTGGGCTGGGATCGGGGTTGTTGGGTGGTGGGGTTCAAGAAAGATGTCAATAAGGAACACATAAAAGTGAACCTATTTCCTATACAAGTGGTCATAGGAAAGGCCAAGTAGGTTCAGAGTCAGGGCTTTCCACTGTGACACAATCTCGAGAAGGTCTTTGACTGGAGTTTTTCACTATTGTGTTCTAGAATATCCAAAGTGTTCTGCACACCAGGGTGGTCCAGAGGTCATCAAGTACTAGCCACTGGGCACTGAAACCTGCAAGCTTATTGTGACGCTTAACTGGAACCCTAAAACTATCAAGTGTACTTGTGCCCACTGTAGGATGTGAAGAAAGAACAATGAGAGCCTTTGATTCTTTTTAGCTGGTTTTTGACTGTTTTTTACAAAGGGAACCCACATGTTTTACTCATTATTCTCTCCTTTCATCTTTGTTAGAAGGGAACTTAGAAGGCGCTATTCTGACACTCGTCATGGTTGGTAAGTAGCCCAAAAAAATGATGCACTCTGTTCCTTAACATAAAAATAGTTGCTGTCTAGAATTATCCTTTTCACTAAAATCTTTCCCAAACTGTTTAAGCCATCCAGGAAAATATTCTACGAAAGTTTTCTTTTCAGTCAGCAAGTGGAACTCAATGAATTTGATCACAGGGTATGAATTTACATATTATAGAGAGTTTCATGGAGCGCGGTGGATTGCAAATGTTGTCATGAATCATTACAGAGTCTGCGCTCACCGTGGTTCGTCATGCGTACCCCCCGTCATCTTCTAAATGAAATCTAAGGAGCGTCTTATATATATAGAAAGGTTAAGAAATGTGTTGCCAGGGGCGCAAAGATGGGAGTAGCTCTATCTGAAAATAATATGAAGTGCAGGCCAGCCTGGTTTGTTTCTTGTACCATAGATCTTACCATGGAAATAAATGGCGTTTCATGTTCTATGCCTGCTGGTTGATTTTTTCCACTGCCCAATTTTTCTTTTTTTGGACCCATAGTGGATGACGTGAATTCTCTGGGTTGCTTTCATGTTTAGGCATTACATTATAATGATGAGAAGAGTCCAAGGGATTCCCTGGCTTTTTTTTCCTATAAACATGGTCAGTAGTGTCCAATTGCAAAGATGACAAGTGAACAAGCATGGTAATAAACTAGTAGACAATAATCGTTAGTCTGAAGTCAGGACAGGTGAAGTTCTACTCCAATATGGTGGGATGGCCAGGGAAGGGTAGTTGGAGTTCACTACAGTACCATGGAGGGCATGAACAGGTTGCATGGAAGTTCACTCAGTACCATGGATGGGGCCAAGAAACAGGGAAGATGGAGTTCACTCAGTACCGTTGGAGGGGGCCAAAGGACATGACAGCTGAATGCTCTGTTAATACAGTGGATAGGCCAAGGGACAGGCAGATTGAGCTTGTTATTACAGTGGATCGAGTCCAATGACAGGGAAGAGAAGGTAGTCAGTAGCGTGTGGATGGGCCAAGTACAGGCTGATGGAGTTCTGTTTATACTGGTGGATAGGCCAATGTACAGGGCAGATGGAGCTCTGTTAATATGGTGGTTAGGCCAATGACATGGCAGATGGTGTGTATCAGTACAGTGGATTGGCATGGACAGGGTAGCTGGAAGTTCATACATTACGGTGCATGGGCCAATGACTGGGAGATGGCGTTGCACTCAGTACAGTGGAGGGCGAATGAGCCTGGGAAGATGTGTTCGGTAAGGTAGGATGGTCTTGCGTGCACTCAGTACAGTGGCATGGCGCGCGAAAGACAGGGCAGCAGATGGCGTTGCACTCAGTACAGGTGGATGGGAATGACAGGGCAGACTGGCGTTGCCCTCAGTACTGTGGATGGGCCAATGACAGTTAGATGGCGTTAGCATCAGATACAGTGGATGGGGCGAATGACAGGGCAGATGGCGTTGCCTGAGTACTGTGGCATGGGCCAATGACAGGGTAGATTGGGCATGCACTCGAGTACAGGGGGATGGGCCAATGACAGGGCAGATGGCGTGCACTCAGTACAGGGGATGGCCAATGAAGGGAGATGACTGGTGAAATCGTACAGTGGATGGGCCAATGGAAGGGGTAGATGGCGTGCACTCAGTACTGTGGATGGGCAATGACAGGGTAGATGGCAGTGCACTCAGTACAGTGGAAGGGCGATGCAGGGCAGATGGCGTGCCCTCAGTACAGTGGATGGCCAATGACAGGGTAGATGGCATGCATCAGCTACAGGGGATGGGCCAAATGACAGGGGAAGATTGCGTGCACTCGTACAGGGGATGGGCCAATGACAGGGTATGGATGGCGTGCATCTCAGTACAGTGGATGGGCCATTGACAGGGTAGATGCGCGTGCTCACTAGACAGGGGGATGGGCAAAATGACAGGGCAGATGGTGTGCACCTCAGTACAGTGTGGATTGGCCAAGGACAGGGTAAATGAAGTTCACTCAGTACGGTGGATGGGCAAAAGTCAGGTCAGATGGAGTTCTATTAAAATAATGGATGGGCCAAGGATGTGGCAAATGAAGTTCACTCAATACAGTGGATGGGGAGAGTTGAGGGAAAATGGAGTATTCTAAAAATGGTGGATAGGAAAAGGACATGGCAGATGGCGTTCTCTCCATACAGTGGATGGGCCAAGGACATGGTAAATGGAAAAGTATCTTAAAATTTGTTGGAGGACAGAGGTGAAGGCAGATTGGAGTCTCTCAAAATGCTGGAGAATGGGCAAAGAATAGAGTAGATGGAGTTCTCTCAATATGGTGGAATGGACAGGGTGAAGGCAGATGGAGCTCTCTCATTATGCTGGGAATGGGCAAAAATAGAGTAGGTGGACGAGTTCTCCAATATGGTGGAAGGACATGAGGTGAAGGCAGATGGAGCTCTATGAAAATGCTGGATCGAGCAAGAATTTAGAGTAGATGCAGTTCTCTCCATATGCCGGTGGATGGCAGAGGTCAGGGCGGATTAAATTTAATCCTATATGATAGACAGGCACAGCTATGTTTAGGCAGAGTTCTGACGGGTGAGGATAAGAAGAAGGCAATCAGACATGGTTCAGGACACAAGATGGGTCATTCAAGTACCATCTTACGCGATAACTGTGTACTTTGTAACTCTTTTTATTACAATTTTAGTGGAGGCAAAGCGTCCTCCCTATTAAAAAAATAGCTTTGACAGCAGCATCTTACTAATAAAAAGGTAGGTTAGGTTCAGAGTTACCTCCAGTATTGGCCCCTGAAGACAGGTGTCGGCTGTTAAACTAACATATATAGAATGTGGGCTCAGGCTCATGAGTCCATACTCTTGCTCCTTTTGCTGATAGGCGGAAATAGGTGTCCTTGAGAGGTCATGTTTCTTCTTTCATTCCCGACATCCCAGCCCTGTGTATAACATATAACAAAGGGCCCAATTTCATTAAGACCAGCTGACTTTGTCTTTGAACTGTGGATTGAAACTTGAGAACTGTAAAGAATTCTACACGAACAAGAGTGACCATACAAACTCGATGAAGATATTGGCCAATTGTGACCCAGCTTCTCAAAGGCAAGAAACTGCTCCCTTCATATCGGCCCTCTGGCACTTAGCATACTAAGATTTAGTTTTACGTGCCTACTTAATAGTATATGTTCTATCAATCTGAAGAAAAAATGTCACACGCCTGTCCAGGTTATATAATGGCCCATAGGGGGAAACAGGGGAAATCCTCCAGAGTGACGATGGCTGAGCTGAAACTTGAAGTTTCTTTTAAAATGCAGATACATGTTTGGGAGAGGCAAAAAGGCAGATGAGAAGGATGGCAAAAAGCAAGAGGCAGAGTTTATTACACGGGTTGTAATTGTGTACAGTAACTGTAGGTGAAATCATCTCAACTGATGGGATCCCCAGATATCAACTTCCACTTGGTGGGCCCCCAGAAGAAACTACCCCACTGGTGGGGCAACAAGGGTTCAACTCCGCTGGTGGCCTCCAGAATCTAATCCAATGGTGTAACCCCTGGATCTATACTCCACGGTGAGGCCCCAATAATCATCTCCACTGGTGGGCCCAAGGATCAAATTCCACTGGTGGTCCCCAAGGAGTCAATCCACTGGTGGGCTCAAGAATCAATACTCTATGCTGGGCCCAGGATCTACTCCACTGGTGGCTCCCAAAATCAACTCAATGGCGTCCCCCAGAATCAACTCCACTGCGCTTGTTCATACACCCCTATGTCTATCTAATTTAATTTAGATTTCTTCTTTTGCGCTTTTCATTTTTCTTTGCCTGCACAATGTGCAGAATTTTAAATCTTTAAAACAGGGTAAAAATAACCTTACTTCCTTAATATGGGGGGGCAAATTGGTCAGAAAATACAATAGGAAGAGCCCTCCCCTTCAATTTACTATATCTACCTGACTCTGAATAATGGCTGATGGAGAGAAAATAGAGGAGGCTGGGAGGGGGGGGGGGGGGGGGGGGCTGCTGTAGGATACAACTTTGCAATTCGTTTTGCATTGCAGTCGCTGTGTATCTATGACTCACAGTGTTCTGTGCTGGAATGTATTACTGTCAGTGTAAAATGAAAAAGCAATCGCCTTGTACTAGGAATTTGTTTAAAATGGAATGTGTGTAGTCTAAGAACAGTATTCTCCTGTTGCAGCATTGCATGGTGACCCACGGAGTCCCTGCACCTGTGTAGATCATGGTTGACATATGGGATTTGCCTTTGTGCAACCATTGTTCTGAATTTCTAGCACCAGGACCAGGTTTATTAGGTATGTTAGACTCAGAATCCAGACCTTCCATCTGTGTTTAGAGTGAAAATAATGCGGCGGTTCCTTAGCAGGAAGGACGGAGAAGCCTGGTGTATCTAGAGTGTGATGGCCAAAAGCGATCGGGATCAGGGAACGCTGGCCAAGCAGAGAGTTTCTAGGAACATTGCGCAGCCGAGAGCGAAGGAGCAGTTTTGATATTACCATTGGCTATGTAAGCTCGTATGTATATCCTGCAATACCTTGTACCATTGTATATTAAAGCATAATTTATGGGGAAAAATTGGTGTATGGTTCAAAGCCCCAAAATGATCCCAACATAATGCAACATGGAGGTGAAAAGAAAATGAAGCAGACACTAATATAGATAAAGCGCCCGTCCTCCAAATAACACCAGAGAGAGCAGCTGGAAGGCACTTCTATGATGAGGACAGGAGATTTTTGGTTCATGGACTTTATATACATAGTTGTACCAGAAAATGGGGCCCTCATCTCATACAAATTAAGCTCATCATTCTGGCACATGTAAGGCATTACACAGGCATTGTAGGAAGGCACAGTGCGATCGTTGACGGACGTTAGTTTCACCGATCTGCTTGAGATCGGTTGAAATAAAAGCCCATTTATTCTGGTGTCAGCGGCAAGCAGACACTGACTCTTTTTTAGTTGATAGTTTTTATGGCAGTAATGCTTGATCCGTGGGTTCGGGCTTTAATTGGAGCAGTCTGAAGAGTTGGGTGGGATGGACTTCTCCAAATTACCAGGACACGGCTTATCAGCCTATAATAAGGCACCTGCAGGCTTTCAGGTGAGTGGAGGTGAGGTTTCCTTAACTGGTACAAGCTGCTCGAAGGTGAGTGTTTGTGTGGAAGCCGAAGTGGGCCTTGCACTCATGAGGAGATCTGAGACCTGCATGTGGTTTCCCTACCCCTGGAGCACAGAAGTACGGTACTGGGACATATAAACAGACTGTGATTGTGATAATTTTGCCTGAAGCAGCCTGTCATTTTTTTTCTGTGTTGTGTGAACCGCACAAATAAGTTTTGCTGTGTTTTGACCTTGGAGAGGATGCTATCGTTTTGGGCATTATCCCTACAGCATGTAGTTACTGCACTGTCTGTAGAAGAAGCGCTATTGTACACTAATTACTGCATAGTACCGACACTAATACATGTAAGAGCAGTACAGGACAGGTAGTCAGTACCGCACTGTACTGTTGAGAGGGTGCTACTTAGACCCCAATCACTGCATGGCCCATCACTATACATGTAAGAGCAGTACAGCGAAAGGCTAGTACCACACATAGTACGTAGAGAGGCGCTTATAGACCGCCAAATCACCTGATGCCCTCACTTAATACATGTAAGAGGCAGTACAGGACATGTAGTACCACACTGTACTGTAGAAAGGCGAGATAGCACCACTAATCACTGCATGCAACCTCCACTAATACATGTAAGACAGTACAGGATGTTAGTAACCTCACTGTAATGTAGAGAGGTGCAATAGAAAGCCCAATCACTACCTGCACCTCACTAATTAATGTAAGAGCAGCACAGAACATGTAGTACCGCACTGTACTGTAGAGTGGTTGTTACTAAGATGCCAATCACTGCCATGCACTTGCACTAATTACATGTAAGAGCAGTACAGGACATGTATTAGCACTGTTACTGTAGTGGGTGCTATAGAATGATGGTCACGGCATGCATCCTCCTATTACATGTAAGTGCAGTACAGGCATGTTGTACCGCACTGTAGTGTAGAGAGGAATTAAATAGACCCCCATTTCTGCACTTCACCTCACTAATACATGTAAGTGCAGTTACAGGAGATGTAGTACGCCCATGTACTGTAGAGAGCGTGTGCTATACGAAACCATATCACTGCATGCACCTCACTAATACATGTAAGAGCAGTACATAACATGTAGTACCGCACTGTACTGTAGAGAGGTGCTACAAGACTGCCAAGCACTGCATGCATCTCACACTAATACATGTAAGAGCTGTACAGGGACATGTAATATTGCACGTACTGTAGAGTGGTGCAATAGACGCATTCACTACCATGCACCTCCCTAATACATTGTAAGAGGCAGTACAGCACATGTAAATACGCACTGTACTGTAGCTAGAGAGGGCACTACTAGACCACCAGTCACTGCATGCACCTCACTAATGTAATGAGCAGCACAGGACATGAAGTATTGCAATGTACGGTAGAGGTGCTTATTGACTTGCCCATCAACTGCATGCACTCACTAATACATGTAAGAGCAGTACAGGACATGTTAGTACTGGGACTGTACTGTAGAGTGGCGCTAATAGTCCACCAATCAACTGCATAGCACTGCCACTAAAACATATAAGAGCAGTACAGGGAAATGTAGTACCGCACTGTACTGTAGAGAGGTGTAGCTATAGACTGTGGTTACATGCATGCACCTCACTAATACATGTAAGACAGTATCAGGACATGTAGTACTGGGACTTTACTGTTAGAGAGTCGCTATAGACCACCAATCACTGGCTGCAATGACTAATACATGTAAGAGCAGTACAGCCGACATGTAGTACCGCAATGTACTGTAGAGAGGTTGTATAGACTGTGCGCTCCACTGCATGCAACCTCAAAAATAATGTAAGAGCAGTTCAGGACTTGTAGTTACTGCACTGTACTGTGAGAGGTTGCTATAGACTGTGGCTCACTTGAATGCACCTTCACTAATAATGTAAGTGCAGTACGGACATGTAGTTACTGACTGTACTGTAGAGAGGTGCTTATAGACTTGTGTCATTGAATTGCATCACTTTTACATGTAAGAGCAGTACAGGACATGTGTACCCGCAATGTAGTGTAGAGAGGGCTATAGAACCACCAATCACTGCATGCACCTCACTAATACATTGTAAGAGCAGTACATTACTTTGTAAGTACCGCACGTGTGTACTATAGAGAGGTGCTATAGACCACCAATCATACATGAACATCACTAAAACATGTAAGAGCAGTACAGGACATGTAGTACACACTGTACTGTAGAGTGGCGCTTTAGAGACCAATCAATGCATGCACCTCACTAATATCATGTAAGAGCAGTACAGGGACATGTAGTACTGCACTGTACTGTAGTGAGGTGTAATAGCTGGGCTCAACTGATGCACCTCACTATTTCATGTAGAGCAGTCAGGACATGTAGTATGCACTGTACTGTAGAGGAGGTGTATGGACTGTGGCTCACTGCATTGCACCTACTAAACATGTAAGAGACAGTACAGGACATGTAGTTTACCGCACTGTAGTGTAGTGAGGTGCTATAGACCACCAATCACTGCAGCACTCAATAATACATGTAAGAGCAGTACATATCTTGTAGGACCACACTGTTACTGTAGAGAGCGCTTATAGACCACAAATCACTGCATGCACCTCAATAATACATGTAAGAGCAGTAAAGGGTACATATAGGTACACACTGTACTGTTGAGAGGCGCTTTTAGATCACAATCACTGTATGCTACTCTCACTTAATTACATGTAAAGAGCAGTACAGGACATGTAGTACCGCACTGTAGCTGTAGAGAGGCGCTTTAGAACCCGCCAATCAACTGCTATGCACCACAACCCCTACTCAGTAATACATGTAAGAGCAGGTACCAGGACATGTAGATTCTGCACTGTAATGTAGAGAGGCGCTATAGACCACCAATCACTTTGCATGCACTCACTACATACATCGTTAGGCAGTACAGGGACTTATGTACCACACTGTACTGTTGAGAGGCGCTATAAGGATCACCCAAATCACTGCATGCACATCACTTATACATGTAAGAGCGAGTACAGGGACATAATAGTCCACTCTGTACTATAGAGAGGCGCTATTAGAATCACCAATCACTGCATTGCACCTCACTAATACATGTAGATGCAGTACTAACATGTAGTACAGCATGTACTGTATGAGAGACGCTACAGAGACCGCCAGCACTGCATGCACCTCACTAATACATGTGAAGAAGCAGTTTTCACTTTGCCACTATGGCCTGATAACCAGTCTGGATACTTTCTTGTTCTGTAGAGAGAGTTTTTCAGTAGTCGCTCATGACTCTGGTACAGAAGGGGGAAATATCTCTCTTTGGATGAGCCACTAATAATTGGTCGGGTGGTTTGGATTTACTTGCCTTTCAGACCTCACTGACTGTTTTGATTTAAAGCAAAGGCTTCTGGGAAAACGAGATGAGGAGCTCCACAGCATGATCGTACAAGCAGGGTCTACACTGAAAGGGAAAAATGGGCCAAATGTATGAAAAGTGTCTAGGTCTCAAACTCCTTTGTTTCACCATTGTAACCAATCAGAGCGCCCCTTTCATTTCACTATAGTGCTCTGGAAAAAAAAGTAGAGAGGCGCTCTGATTCGGTTGCAATGGGAAACAGTGAGTTTTTAGGCCTGAACACGTTTTCATTACATGTGGCCCATTGTGTACAGATAACTAAAGGATCCTACTCGTCCACAATTAGGAGATGTCACAGCTCCCCTCCCTGCACACTGACTTCTTCCCCAGGTCACAGAGCCTAGAAAGCTCCTCCTATAGAAGGTCATTGGGTCTGCTCCTGTTCACAGGCTCATATGTGCATGAAGCTGCTGTAAGCATCTCTCTGACTGCTCGTTAAAAGCGTGCAGGCAAGAATGCTGTCCCACTAACACATAACAGAGGACTGAATTGAGATATCTACAATCAGGGAAATAAAAAACGTGCGAAGAAGAGATAGATATCTGGACAGGGTCTGTGTTTTAATAAGTAAAAAAAAAAAATGGAGACAGATTCACTTTAACGCAAGCCTATCTGATGGCCAAAGGAGCTGCTCGAAAGGTTTATTATAGGGTATCCCCTGGTGCGTCAGTGAAGGGCTTAATGTAAGTGATTTCTTAGTGGTCAAGGATTTAGTGAAGGAGTTAGTAGTGGAGAGTAAAAGAGGAGTTATAACAGGGGTTGTGTCTCGCTTAAAGATTATCTATCAACATGTAAGGGAACAATAAATGAAGGGACGTTTTCCAAATATATTGCATTGTTTTCATTATTTTGTTAAGAGCTACAAGTGATTTTATCACCTTTGTGCTCTTCTGGTTCACCCCAAGTGACCGACTGTGTACTTCTTCCCCTGCTGTTTGTTCCTATCTGATAGCAGGAGTAGATGTCACTAACAACATGGTCGCGGGCAGCAGGAGGAACTCCAGACAGTGAGGAGCTTGTTGTTATTTGATCTTTAAGGGACAATAATTTCTGCTTGTTTATTTAAAACTCAAGAAGCTTCCATGGTCCTGACAGCATGAGATTTATCTTATTAGCAGAAGTCCTGATTACCACAGAGATTGTATTTGCTATTATAGTACAGCTTGACCAGGGAAGTGGGACAGAGCAAAGCTGATTCATTTTCATTCTTGGCTCCATGAAAACTTTGAGATGAGTCAACCCCTTTTTTTAATGTTAACATGTCTGGGGTCACACGATACCCTGGGATCATGTGGTACCCCACCCCCAGGGACTTCAGCATTGTTTTGGCCATACTCTTTCTGCCATCAATGCAGGGAATCCCTGATGATGTCACTGTCCAAAGATTTTTTATGACCATATGTGGACTGTTATATCATGAGTTTCCCTCTGGGGAGCCAATAGTGTCCCTTCATCCCTTGTTCGGGTTGCTGTCCGACAGGTGACCTGACATATACTTGTGTGGGGTGACTACCAGTGGTCCAGGGGAAATGTATTCCATTGGTTGCTGCCATCCTTCTATCGGTCACTACCCTCCCTGACCTAAAACCTTGCAGGAAATTACTGAAAAAGTAATAATATTTTCCAATAGTAAATATAGACTTGGGGATGGTTTCACCAAAGCAGGGCAGGCCACTTTTTTTATGGTCAAAGCAGGCATGAGTCAGAGCAGCAGCAGACATAGATAAAAAGTAGAGATTATGCCATAAACTAAAGGTTGCGCCGTTTCAGTACGCTTAACACATGCATGCAAGCTGTGACTTAGGACCAATGGGCAGTTACAGGGGGGAAAATTGGATGGAGTGCAGTGGTGGTAAGAAGACAAAACAGGCCTGCACACTCACAGGCCGATTGATGAATGTTGTCGTGGGTAGTGGGCAGCCGCTTTATGTATGTAGTCGTATTGGTGGTTGCAGCCGCTTTCTGAATAGTAGTCGTTGTGGGTGGCTGTATAGTGCTTGCTGAATGTAGTCGTGGTGGCAGGTTGTGCTTGCTGAATGTAGTCGTGGGTGGGGTAGAGCTTGCTGTTTGTTGTCTATGGGGGGGGGGTGATAACAAAAGGGGTGGGGGGTGGCGGGTAGCTGCTTGATGAATGTAGTTGTGGTGGTGGTAGCGCTTGCTGATGTTGTTGTCGGTGGTGTAGCTGCTTGTGAATGTAGTTGTTGGTGGTGGTAGTGCTTGCTGAAATGTGTCGTTGGTGTCCGGGTAGCAGACGTGAATGTAGGTGTTGGTGGTGGTAGCTGCTTGCTGAATGTAAGGTGTAGGTGGTGGTAGCTGCTTGCTGGAA
The DNA here is from genome assembly GCA_025379985.1 of Phyllomedusa bahiana. Lineage (NCBI taxonomy): Eukaryota > Metazoa > Chordata > Amphibia > Anura > Hylidae > Phyllomedusa > Phyllomedusa bahiana. The sequence goes on from JAODAL010000201.1 coordinate 365,821, forward strand.
TGTAGTTGTGGCATGGTCATTGGGTAGCTGGCTTGTTGATTTAGTCGTCGGTGGTGGGTAGCTGCTTGCTGGAATGTTGCCGTGGTGGTGGTAGCTGCTTGTGAATGTAGTTGTGGTGGTTGGTAGCTGCTTGCTGAATATAGTCGTGTGGTGTAGCTGCTTACTGAATGTAGTCGTGGCTGGTGGATAGCTGCTTGCTGACTATTAGTCGTGGCGTGGGAGGTGGTAGATGCTTGTAGAATGTATTCGTGCCCGAGGGTGGAGGGTGGTAGATGCTTGCTGATGTAGTCGTGGCGGTGGTATACGCTGCTAGCTGAATGTAGTCGTGGTGGTGGTAGCTGCCTTTGCTGATGTAGTCGTGGTGGTGGCAGCTGCCTTTATGAATGTAGTCGTGGTGGGTGGCAGCCGCTTTCTGAATGTAGTCGTCGGTGGTGGTAGCTGCTTGCTGAATGTATGTTCGTTGGTGGTGGTAGCTGCCGTTCTGCGATGTAGTAGTGGTCGGTGGTAGTGCTTGCTGATGTTCTAGTCGTGGTGGTGGGAGCTGCTGCTGATATAGTCGTCGTGGTGGTAGTGCTTGCTTGAATGTAGTCGTCGGGGTAGGTAGCCTGCTTGATGAATTAGTTGTCGTGGTGGTAGCTGCTTTGCTGAATATAGTTGTCGTCGGGTGGTACGATGATTGCTGAACTATAGTTCGTTGGTGGTCTGGTAGCTGCTTGTGAATATAGTCGTGGGGTGTGGTAGTAGCTTTGCTGAATGTAGTCGTGTGGTGGTAGCTGCCTATGAATGTAGTCGTGGCGGGCGTGGTAGATGCTTGATGAATATAGTGTGGACGGTGGTAGCTGCTTTGCTGATTTATTGTCGTGGCAGTGGTGGTAGCTGGCTTGCCTGAATGTAGTCGTGCCGGTGGTGGTAGCTGCTTGCTGAATGTTGTCAGTGGCGGTGGTAGCTGCTTGGAATGAAGTCGTGGCGGGGTGGTGGGGCTCGGTGGTAGCTGCTTGCTGAATGTAGTGAGGCGGGGTGGTAGGCTGCTTGCTGAATGTAGTACGTGGTGGTGGTAGTGCTTGCTGAATCTAGTCGTGGCTAGGTGGTGTGGTAGCTGCTTGCTGATTGTAGTCATGGGGTTTAGCTGTTGCTGAAGGTAGTCATGGTGGTGGTAGCTGCTTGCTGAATGTAGTCGTTGCGGGGTTGGTAGCTGCTTGCTGAATGTAGTCGATGGCGGTGTAGCCTGCTTGCTGAATGTAGTCGTGGCATGGGGGTGGTAGCTGATTGTGAATGTGTCGTGGCGTGGTGGTAGCAGCAGAGCTGAACGATTGTCGGAGCTGACTGTATGTGAGCCTCTCTAAGTGGCGGAGGGATGGCTGGGACGGACTATTTTTTTTTTTTAATTCTAGGGCAGTGTAGATGGGAGTAGGAATTTTTGGAAACTATTTTTGGTGCGGCACATGTTTAAGAGGGGGCACTCTCTGCGAGCAATGTAGATCACTGGTACCTCTGCTGGCACCTCCGTCTGGCACGTTTTGTTTTGCTGGTGGGGCCATTAAAGGGGGGCAGCTTCTGAGTGGTTTAATGGCATATGTCATAGAGTAAGACCTTTGTGGATGTTGCCTGTAAATCAAAATGATTCTTTAGGTATGGTTTGTCTACACAGCATAAAAAACGTAAAAAAAACTCATTTTTTGAACGTTTTTAGGTTTTGGTTTTCAGGTCGGGTTTTTTCTTGTTGTGTAGACCTAGCCTTAAGGGCTACACGCAAACATATTTTTTTTTTTTACTGACTAAAAAGAATTACCTTTATTAAATTTTTTTAAATACATAAAAAGTGAAAATATTTAAAAACACAGCAATTAGTAACTGAACAGGGTACACAGAAGCAATAAAAAGATTTGGATCGGTGCAGGTTGCCTTCAAATAAAACAAAATGTAATATTGTAATAAGACTGTTTCTTGATATCCACTTATCAACCATGTGCACTTGTAAGGGTGATAAGGTAATACTAAATCAAGTGGGAACAAAATATCACCCCAAAAACACATATGTTAAATATTACCCCATAGAAACCTATGAACAATCTAACCCATTCATATCCCTGTACTGGCTGCCATTACAGGGTTGTCTCACTACCATTGATTCATTACCTCACCTTCTACTAGGTGAAGTTAGAAGTAGAAGCTAGGTCTGTAGCTATAGCATACCAGGCGCTGGCAGCCTATCAGGAGAGATTGAAAGGTTCTGTAGCTATAGCTATCAGTGCTGGCAGCCTTCAGGGAGATCAAAAGGTCTGTAGTATAGCGACCAGTGCTGGCAGTCCTATCAGGAGAGATCAAAACAGGTCTGGCTAGCTATAGCGACCAGTGCTGGCAGCTATCAGGAGAGATTGAACAGGTTCTGTAGCTTAGCGACCTGTGCTGGCAGCCTAATCAGGAGAGATTGAACAGGTCTGTAGTATAGGAACCAGCCCCTGGACAGCTTTCAGGAGTAGATAGTTAGAACAGGTCTGTAGCTATTAGCAAACAGTGCTGGCAGCCCTTTCAGGAGAGGATGAAACAGTTTCTGTAGCTATGCAACCAGCGCTGGCAGCCTATCAATATGGGATGATTGAACAGGTCTGTAGCTATAGCGACCAGATGCTGGCAGCCTCTCAGGGAGGATGTGGAAAAGGTCTCTAGCTAATAGAACCAACTGCTGGAAGCCTATCAGGAGACATAGAATCTGGTCTGTAGCTATTGCGATCTGAGGTCGCTGATGCAGCCCATACATGAGGGGATAGCTAGAATAGGTTGTTTAGAACTCTGTTAATGGACACATTAGTGCAAAGTGTCTTGTTTTTGCAGATTTCTTTTATCATAAAAACAGCAGCGGCAGCGATCCCTGTAGTGAGACAACCCTTTAAACTTAGGCCAGCATGTGGTAAAGGAGCAACAATGTGGCTGCACTTCCTGCCTTTTACATTTTACAATGGGGGCCCTGAAAGAACGGTCATACTTTCGCATGATACAGATGAGCGCCCTGTTCCACCTGTGCTCAGAATCCCATAGAACCACAATGGAGAGTTGAGCAACAAGTTGCAGCGGGATCTACATCCTAGCGACACTTTTGGGGGCCCGTTCCCGAGATAAGTGGTAAGACCTGCACCTATCGGACTTGTTGGCATCTCCCAGCTATATGCTATTGAAGTCTATGGTGGGAACACCCTTTTAAGAAAAACCGCTTTTTACAAAGTGACTTTTATGGCAGGGTTTTCAGTCGGTTTTACAGATTTGGAAACTGTCTGTATACTGACTGTCAACTTTTTACATTGACTTTAATAGAAAATCTGTGGAGCCGTCCCCACTGCACGGATTTTCTGACGGGTGTTTTTTTTACACCACCAGCGGTCCGAAAAACTTAGAACATGTTCATTCTTCCGCCCAGTTTTCGGGCAGAATATGAACATGTGGGTGCGAAGGGAGACGGCTGAATATGCAAACTGCAGACAAAAACCGCCTCCCTGCGTGCAAAAAGAAGACAAAATACTGGTCGGAAAATCCAACCGGTCCTTGGTCTGTGTCGTGCGTATTGTGATGGGCATTTGCAATATCAGCTGCCATGGAAAGAAACGAGGCGTCCAGTATTGAACATCGTGTGCGGCATCATTGAAGGTGATACTATATATTGGTGCGGCCAGAACACGCTGATCTCTCAATGACAGCTCTCGTCAGTTTACAGCTGATTACATTTCACCCTCTGCGTCCGTCTGTTTCGGTTGCCATTACACCACTGCATCAGCTCGCTGTGACTTAACCCAGTCGGATTGTTGTAACCCTGTGCAATGTCTTACATCAGGGGAGACATGAGATGTGACAGCTCCTCCTGGCCCCATGTTGTTAATCTTCACTCCGTCTACTTGTCTCCCAAAAAAATTCCCATTCTAAATATGTAAAACCCCGATCCTGGGAAGAGTGTGGGGCGACATTGTGCACCTGACGCCAGTATTACGGCTTCATGCAAACATGGCGTGTGAGGTAAAGAACGTGAAATCACAGTGAAGTAACTGCAGGTGAAGAAATAAAGCTTTGCTGAAATTAAACTGTGAAAGAAAATGCAGAAATTCAGGTTTATCGCAACAATGGAGACTTTATTTCACTAAACTTCTCTTTTACATGCAGAGAGATGCTGAAAACACAAAGAGGAATTCCCCTCGGAAAGCAACCTGGATCTGAATGGGGGCATGCTGATATAGTACTGCCATACGGCCCTGTTAATAATAGTGCTATACACATAATGAACACATACAAAAAATGGGAAATTACTAATTTTTTGGGGCATGTTCACAGCTCAATGGCTGGACTAGACTGAACCCAGGAGCAGGCAGCTCTAGCCCATATGCTACCTGGGAAAATTAACGGGTGCAGTTAATTGCTGAGCAGCAGCTCACACCCCACTGCTAGGGGAACAATTAGATGATAAAAAACTGCACATTAACTAAGTACCTGTTCACACCACATGCAGAAAAGCCACAGTATAATGCATGGGGAGATTGCAAAAATACCAATAAAACAACCCTCACAAGCCCCCCAAGCATGAGTGGGGTGGTTACTGGGTACTCACAATTGCATATAAAATAAGGCAATACAGAAGGGCGCCATAAATACAGATACGTGTGGGTGCACCATGCTGGCTTACAACCTATTAGTTGATACCCATACAAATTAGATGGGCGGGCTGCCCAGAAATTTCTAGGTGTCCAAACACAAAACACAGACACTCCCCAGAAATGTTGGCAGATAAAAAATATGACATACTGGAAAAAATGTTAAATAATAGGTATTAGTTGGTACAGGGGCCCCGGTACGCAAGCTCGCAACCGGCGTAAAAAGTAATGGGGCCCAATCAGTGCCCTCAAGTACTGACAAATGCATAGCACCTCCAAAAACCGTGCAACACTTGGACAAGGATGGAATTTTTTCATCGTATATTTTCAAAGTTCTGCTGTGAGGTTTGGATTAGTCCCATTCTATAGAGTTCATCTATATCCTGGCTGTCCTTTGGGGAAATCGCATCCAGGGGGGCCAACTGATCCATTGGACAGGCAAGGTGGCTGCACAGGGGGGCACTCCCGGGACGACACCTACCCTGCCCAGTGAAAACGCAGCTTGGAGTTTTCCTCCTTACTCCTGTGATTTATTCTTTCCTGCCGGTCTGCCTGTGCTGTAAAGTGTCATGCAGCAGCAGCCGGCAGTGAAAACAAGCACCCAGTGGCGTAACATGGCCACTGCGGCGGGTCTCCGGGCAGCACGTCAGTGTGCATGCCTATCCCCGGGCACTTTTTTTAAAAGTGGCACAGGAGGCTTCAGCTCTAGAAGATGGCAGGAAGCACGTGCCGGTGTAGATGGCATGATCAGGGCAGATCTAAAGAGTCATGGGCCCGGGTGCAAAACTTCAGTTTGGGGTCCCCCCTACCGCCAGACATCGTCTGTTGACCAATACTTTTCAACAAAAGGTTCCTTACTGGGCATGACGGTGTTTGCGGTGTTTGCACGCTGCAGAAAAAGATTTCTATTAAAGGGAATTGTCCAATAGAAGAAAATTCATTTCAAATGGGGCCAAAGAAAAACAGCCGAAGCGTCTGTTCCCTCTGGTGCCCACCCTACCCCCCCAAAAAATGTTAAAATGTTGTGAGGCGAACAGGAAAAAAATGCAATCGTGCCTTTTGTTTTATGGGTGTAGTTTTTGGTGGAGGTTATTCGTCCGCGGCACTTTGTAACGCGCCTGATTTCGGGGGTGTGCGGGAGGCGGGGCGCACTAGATTTATAGCTTCATTACGGCAAATCCAGGTGCCTTACCGTTGGAACAGGTGGAGCACTTTAAAAGTGGTTTACCTGGGCCTGAAGTGTCGTGTTAGCGCTGGAATGCGCCTGATTTTTGACCCGCGTAGAGGGGTTCTAAATCACTCATTCTACACTAAATTTGGCGTCTACTCTTAACACCAAAAATCGTACGTCACCCTTAGTGCTTTCTAGATACAAAGCGAAAATTCAGGCTGAGATAAACCACTTTTAAAGTGCTCCACCTGTTTCAGCAGTAATGCGCCTGGATTTGCCGTACTGAAGCTATAAATGTGTAGCTTCGTACTGTTGTAGCGTGAAAAGCCTCCAGCACGTCCCCCGTGCATTACAAAGTGCCGCAGGGGGTTTATAATGCACATAAACATTTGGGAGTGCACCTGGTTACATATAGAGTGAACAGGACTATGCTAATTCTCGGGCCCCTGAAAAACGCCCGGACTTCTGCTGCAGCCCCCCGTACCCATACATATCCTCCCCATGTGTCTGTGTGTGGTTTGCCTAAACTCATTGCGTATGTTGATTCAGAGGAGGGCGAAAACCCTTTTGAGGAAACAACCCATCGTCCCCAATGGGGGAAAATTCCTTTCTGACCCCAAATATGGCGATCAGATAAATCCCAGGATCAGGCTGATGTCTACTGTATCTATGGTGTCTCTGTGTGTTTGCCTATAATTATCATGTGGTCTGTGTGTGTGATGTGTGGTAATAGCCGCTACTTCAGCAAGCCCCCGGACTACAATATTCAGCTATTGTGTTTGAACTCAGCAGATGGAGACCCAAGCACAGGCTGCTCCTGGTGGGGTAGAGGGGCTTCAGGTTGGGGATGGGCAGATGCCAGCCCCGGACTTGATATGGTAAGTCAAGAGCCTGGGCAGCAATATGATGGCAAAAGGTGCGGCATTTAAGATGGTCCGGAGAGAGGTGATGTTCTAGGGCAGCTGAGGTGACATACAGCAGCAGAGACATGAGGCATGGGTCCGGAGGCCAGATGTTCTAGGCAGTAGGCACGGGCTTATCCTGTAAGGCTATGTTCACACGGCTTAATTGCGGGAGTTAAATTTTCGCCCCGCAATTACGCCGTGTGCGGTGGCGGGGGGGAGCGGGGGAGTAAAGGGGGTTCGGCACTTCGCCGCCCATTGACTATCACTGCAGCGGCGGTAACGCCGCTAGAAAGTGACAGGTGAATTATTCCCCCCCCCGGGATTTCCCGGGCGGGGAGGGGACTAACCCCCAAATTCTCTAGAGAAATGTGAATTACCGTAATGAATGGGCCGTTTTCGGCCCCTTAATTGGCTCACTTCGGCCGTAATTACGGACCCAAATACGGCCCATTTTAAGCCGTTGAACAGGCCCCAAGAATAAATGAAGACACCTCAAAAACCTAGGGTTTTTTTCTCTTTTAAAAATCAAATTTGGGGGGGAATGAGGGTGTTTCTTAAGCCGAATGCCTCTCTCGGCCGGCAGGGGGGTGAGGGGGAGCGTGCTACGAGAAGCCCCCAGCATATTTAAGGGTTTTAAACCCCCTTTGGGTTCCCACAGCATCGCTCCTCTCCGGGCTCCTGTTACTCCTTTTCCAATTACCCCCCCCGGGCCACTATTTGCAGGGGGCGGGGGGAAAGGGTTGCCATGGCAGTAGGAAGCCCCCTGCAGGCTTCTGCAGCTGCTAGTATGTACCCTAGGGGCGGGGGTGAATAGGAAAGAATGAATGAGATCCTATATACAGCTACAACAGAAATGCTGTATATAGTACAAGGCATTTGCCGCCTAGGGGCAAGTACCCTAGGGGGGGCCAAGTTTTTAAAGTAAAAAAAAAAGTAAAAAAAAAAAAAAAATTTTAATTAATTTGTATCGCACAAACCCCTTTAAAAATCCCGCATAGAATTTAAAAAAAAAGTTCCCAAAAGGCCCAAAAATTTTTGTTTTTTGATAATTTCAATCCCCTAAAAATTTGGGAAAAAAAATGCCCAAAAAATTGCATCTATCCCCCAAAAAAGGAAACCCAAAACAAAATTTTTCTTTAGCCCGGGCTTTTGGCTTCCAAAATTTTTTTTCCTATTTTCCTCCTCTAAAACCTAGGTGCGTTTCCCAGGGGCTGAAAAAAATTTTGGGATATCTACTGGAGCTTCTGTTATCTTAGGGGAATGGGGCTTAATGAAAACCCTTGGGGAAAAGTAAAAATTTAGATATTAAAGATAGGTGTCCCCGGTGTGGGGCCTTTCCAATTTACCAGTTTGGGGGGGGCAGGGGGGTCCCCTAGGGAGGATTAAACCCGGGGGACAAGCCCCGGAAAATTCCTGCCCGTGCCCCGAATCTCACTTTAATCTTTTTGGGTTTTCCCGGGACTGTTTTCCCCGGAGAACGATTTATTTAACTGTAGTGGGGTTTCCCGAGGGCCCCACACAGAGCTCGGGCCGTTTTCACAGGCAGGAAAGGGGGGGAGACTGTGGGTTTTCGGGGCTTTAAGGGGGGAGGAGGGGCCGCCCGTCACACCCCCCTGATTGTCGGGGCCCATTTTTGCTGCAGCCCCGCGCTTTAGCACCCGGGTCCTGGGACAGTCAGGAAGTTTTAGCAGCCACACCGGGCAGTGAGAGAGGGGGCCCCCTGCTGTTTCCCCTCTTTCCCGCTGCCTGCATTCCCTTTTGGCTTCAGCAGCCCGCCAGCTCCCGCGGTGCCCAAAATCATTGGGGGTCTCAAGTGGGGTGAGTAAACCCACTGTAGAACCAGTACTAGATTTTATTATAGATTTAAACAACCTGAAAATTTAACTGTAAATTAAAATGTATTTTCCTATGTTTTTGTACATGTTTTGTGTTAAAATCTTGTATACATGTGGGAAAACAAGTGTGCCCTGTTTTATATGTGTCTCTGTTTACATTTGTTTGTGGGGTATACATGTAAAGTATGTCCCTGTTTACGTTGTGTATACATCATGGTATTTCGGTTTATGTGTGTTTTTACATTTGTCATTCAAAGTGTGTGTACATGTTTGCCTTTTTTGTCTCTTTTTCATTTTGTGTGTTTTAAAAATATGTGAAAGGGATGTGTTTTTTATGTGTATTCGTGTTTGTATAAAGTAGTGTGTACAAAGTAAAATAAGTATGTACCTATAGGGCACACATATCCACAAAAATCGCCCCATTTCTTGTATAATAACCCTAATCCTGCCCGTTTTGTCCCTTAAGGGCCGGGCCCCCACGGCAGTGAACAAATAAACCCGGTTTGGTTTTCCCGGCCCGGGATTTGTCCCCCGTTTTTTTGTCCGTTTCCCCCCCGGCCGCAGGGGGGCGGCTTTTCTCCGCGGAGCGGAGGGAAAGCCCTCCCTCCTCTCATTGAACAGCCCCATCTTCCGTCTGGGAAAACCGGGCACAATTTTGGTGGGAAAGGTTTTGGGGGTTTTGCCGCCCCACGCTACGGGCAAAAACCCCCCGGTTCGGGAAAACCCCTTCAGTGGGGACCCGCGCACGGGTTTTTTCCCTAGGGGCACAATTGTGCTTCCCTTTTTTGGCCCCGTTTTTCAGGCGGGCTGAAAAAAACCCCAAAAAACCCGGCCCCAAAACCCGGCCGGAAAAAACCCCCCAGGGGGACATGGTCTTAGGCTTGTTTAAAATACAACCCGGGTTTGAATTTGTTTTTTTTTAATTGAATTTTTTTTACCTAAATTTGTCAGGGTTGCCCTTTTTTTTAGCTGCTTCCCAACCCCGACTAACCCGGGTTGGTTTTCCCTGGCCCTAATTTTGGGGCGCATTTTAACCCTGTATTGGGGTCTTTAATATAAAAAAAAAAAATGTGGGGCTAAAAAATTACGGGAATTCATACTCTCATTTGAGAGCCATGAATTACGTTGTCTCCCTCAGCGACAATACGATTGTATGTTAAAAACAAGGTATAGGGCCCGAAACCCGTGGGGGACTGCTTTTAAATATGCTGTTGGAAGTACGTGCTCTCCCGCCCTGTAATTTCAGCAGCGCAAAAAAGCCCCCTCCCATCCCTTTCACTTTTTCCCCCCGTGGCACGTCACTTATTTTTAAGGTTCTGTGTGCCAGGGAAAACCCGCAAGGGAAACTTAGCACTGCTGCATGATTTTAAACCCTATTTTTAGGGCATTTTTTTTGGGCAAATTACACCCCAGTTATGCCCCACAAAAAACGATGGGGTTTTGTTCACACCCTAATGTCGGTCCTACTTGCGCTTAATAAAAAACCGAGTAAAGGGGCCCACCTTATGGTTAAATTTTATAGTTCACTGAAATTTCTAGGATTACCTTGGGCTGGGGGGGAATAAAATTTAAAGTGGGGAGCCCTTTAGAGGGGCGGCCCCTGGCCACTGTTTTTTTGTTTTGTAAAAATTTTATGTTGCAGTTTACAATGGGGCGTGAAAAAAGGGGGTGTGAACCCCCCCCCTACTGAGCAAAATTTTTTAAAAACCCGGGCCCCGGCCCCGGATGTTTTGGGGGGGCCTACAACGCCCCGGGTGGTGGATTTTCCCTTTACAGGCCCAACCCAAGGAAAGCAAAGACCCGAGTCATGAGGTTTTTCCCTCTGGATGCGGATCTTACCCGGGGCCCGGTTTGGGGACACATAGTTAATCCGGGCAAGGGGGTAAGGGAGGGTTTTTTATCCTCCGGCCAAGGCAATGGGTTTGGGTTCCCCCAGAATGACCCCTATTAAATTGAATGGTGGTGTTGCTCTCCTTTTTTCCCCAAATTTCCCCCCAGCTGATGGTGGAGAAAATGGATGCTCCCTGATGTTCCTGGGGTCGCCCCCCCGCTTACACATCAGCATCAAAACCCAAACTGGGAAAAGTGGGGTTCCCGGTGATTTAAAAGCCCGTTGCTGGGGCCCGGGCCCGTGTAA